>OX461808.1:45851110-46292041 GCA_949802685.1 Dicyrtomina minuta | reverse complement strand
CATGCAGTTAGAGCAAATTCTGTTTTTAAATCAAGTATTCAGAATATTTTGAATTTCTAAAATTATGTAGTTAAATTAGTTTGCAATTTTAAACAATGTAGTTAAAACGTTTTGTATATTTTTAAATCATGTAGATAGATTACTTGGTAACTTAAAACAATGCGGTTAGATTAGTTTGCAACTTAAAACTATGCAGTTAGAAAAATTTGAGTTTGAAATCATGTAGTTAGAACAGTTTGGTAACATGATGTATTTAGTGAATTTTAATTTTTTTTAAATCATGTCGTTAGAACCAATTGCAGTTTCCATATATATATTATCCGATATATATGATCTATACATCATTCCACATATGATGTCCTAAAATTGGAAAGTTTCTATGACATTATTTATGGACGGCCCTATTGAAGGTTAAGCTTTTTCGTTATGTTCCGTTGCAAAACGAGGGTAATTATTAGCAAGCATTATTAAACACTACATTTACTGGAAGTTATAATTTTTTCGTTTTTACGAAAGTATAGAAGGGGGGACCCTGTCCTCACTAAAATTTTCCACTGTTATTCCCACTGAATTTTCTTGACTTTTTATTTCGAGAAAATTTTGAAATTTCAAATTCGAATAAAATGGAGATAAGCGATTTTGCAACCGAACGACTATATTAGCAGTAGTTACTAGTCACAGTAGAAGACGTTATGATAGAATTCATTTGAATCCATGAGTTCAAGCAAGGTAGGTTCCCATGTTAGTATGATGTCTCGAGATCTGGAAAAGTATAGCCAGAAACGTTTCCTTTGGCCTCAGTAAAAGAACAAATAGTGTGGTAACTTGAGTGCATTTTGCGCGGTGCTTCAGCGGTAGCCCGCCAAAATTCAAAAAAACTGATTTTTTTAAACTTTGCCGCCCTGTGACTACTACAGTTTGTGTCCGATTTAAATAAAATTACAGTTTTGTGATTCTCATGATTTTATCTAAAAACTAATTTCTGGAAATTTTTAAATTCGACTTTTCATTTTTTTTCAAAAAATCTTAATTAAAAATGAGGTCTGGAAAGTAAGACATTTTATTAATTTTTCAAAAAAAATTTAAAAAATCGAAATTCAAAATTTCGAGAAACAACTTTAAAGAAAAAAGTCTGAGCATTACGAAAATGCAAGTTTTATTGAAATCAGACACAAACTGTAGGAGTTACAGTGTGGCAAAGTTTAAAAAAATCAGTTTTTTTGAACTTTGGCGGGCTGCTGCTGAAGCACTGCGCAAAATGCACTCAAGTTAGGGAGCGTTCACAAATGATATCATCAAAATTTCGTGTTTTTACCACCTACCTACTCCTTGTCATCGCTTGTCACTTTTTCTAAAAACCACCTACCCACCCTGTAAGTTACATCACTTTTTTCAGATATCCTTGATTTGTGCTCAAAATTTCCCAAACACAATTCTGGTATCTGGTGACGGCGACTGATATTACGGGCAATTTAATAATTTAATTTGGAAAGTGTATTTTTTTTTACTTTACAACTCAAGCTGACTACATTGAACATAAATTCAGGTGCACTTTCCCGGCTGAGTTTGAAAGTATAAAACATGCAGGATTTAGTTGTTTTGATATTTTCGGGAAAACTCATATTATTAGTAAAAATGGTGATGATATCATGTTTTGGAAAACCCACCTACCTACTCGTCATCTTTTGTCATCTTAAGGTGAAACTACCTACCTACTCAACTGATGATATCATTTGTGAACGCTCCCTTACTACACTATTCGTTCTTACTGAGGCCCAAGGAAACGTTTTTGGCTATGCTTCTCCAGATCTCGAGACATCATAGTAAATGGTTTGCTTGTTAGCACTATTAGCACACAAAGAACGAAAATAACAAAACAATACCTCTCCACCTGCACCTACTTTCTTACGATTAGTTTGCTTGTCAGTCGGATAAAAAGACACCTCAACTCCCTCAACTATTGTGCAATCATTTTAAAAGAATTCGTATACACTTTTGATCCGACTGCATTCAGTGCGTATCTCTTGATGTTCGTTTTCCCAATCCGGCTTGACTTAAGTACGTGAAAACTGTTAGTCTGTTGCTCGTGAAACTCTATATTCGCTTAAGTGGACTATAAATGGTTGGTTTTCTCTTTCCTTGCCGCTTATTTTGCCACTACTGCGCCGTGTTTGTATGTTATTCGGTTTTTAGATTTCGGTCGAGACTGATATGGTCGGAAACGAGGGATTTTCAGGCGAAAACACAAAGAGCTCACTAGTAAGTATATTGAGTATGTCGAGCACTACAAAATTTACACATGCGGGTATAAAGTGTAGTTCTTGAGATTAAATATTTCAGTCAGAAAACAGATCCAGACTGGGATGTGTCTCGCAATGAAGCGTTCAAAACTACCACACAGTCACACAACACCACTACCACTGTCAACATTTCTAAAGTACACTTTCAGATTTTATTTTGGAACTAACGAATATCATAGAAGAACTAGATCAGCCGAAACGGCGCGGAAAGGGATCAGCGAAGGATAAAAAAAGTTACACCGGCACCGGCAACCGGCACAAAAACCTACTACTTACTATACGCAGTTCCCCGATAACTTGATAACTATCATCATCATAGTAAAATAACTTGCAAAGTAAGTAGGCTGTGGTGTTTATTAATAACAAGTCGTGTGTCTTCACTTAATCTTGAACTAGGTCCTGACTCGGAGTCGGAGTTGGCAGAATACAAATACATACCAACTGATGACGCTGTGAATACTGTGAAAAATCAGCTTACGCGAAAAAAAGGAAACAGAGCCAAGTTTATAAAGCAATATAGCCTTGACCTTGATGTTCAACAACGTCTGACGCAAATGTCCGTTACTACATAACTAAATTATCGGCATCTGTCAAGTCACAAGTTGTGTCATGTACCTAAACGGGACTGGTGTTGTGGTGAATGGTGATCAGTTCCCAAAGTCAGTCACAACAACGTTAGAGACGATGACGTCGAAAATTGTAGTAAATGTTGACATCCATCGAATAATCACACTATTGTTGCTCACGGTTTTAGCCCTACTTAGTATCATTAGCTTCGTGGGGAACATTATTATTCTGTGCGCTGTGGGTACTTCGAGGAGATTTCGAAGGTAAAGTAAAAAAAAAAATTAAAAAGAAAAATTATAATGATCCAAAATTCAAAGCACTTGCTACATAACTGATTGAATATGACTAGCGAGCGGAAGTAAGTACCTGTTGCTTTTAGTAACATTCTGCTGACTGTGTCGGTATACGTATACATATTCACTACATTCTGTCTATCGTAGTGACATCGTAGAGACATCGTAGACATCGTAGTGACCTGATAGACACTGTAGTGTCTATATCAGGTGTATCTATATTATATGCTATAATTATTTCACATTTCTCCTAAAAAATACGAATAAAAATATCGTCTTGTAGCATAAAAGCCAAAAGTAAGAAAAACATAATGAGGTTCAAAAAAGCATAAAGGCATAAATGTCTAGTAATCAGTCTTTCAATTTCGCTCAATTATTTAAAATATTTTTATTTTTTTCAGGCAAAGTAATGAAACATAGTTTATAGGTAAGTCAGAAAAAATGTCTGCTATCGCCATTACGGTAATTGCAATAAACGGAGGCTATAATTTTTACATTCACTCTCAAGTCATGTATTAATCCCTCAAAAGGAATGTATGTGGCTCTGTAGTAAGTTATAAGCCTATCTCATGCAAAAATCATCGCTAATAAGTTGTGTAAACCCCTTTGTAGATTTGTTGTGTGGGAATTATAGTTGCTAATTAGTAAATACAGGTACTGCAAAACGTGCGAGAGATGTTTCAGGTGGACCTTTTTCAAAAATCATCTAATGGATTAATCCATTTTGCCAAAAATACCACCACAGACCACAGTATCATATAGTAATTTACCATAGTAGCGTATCTATTTGAATAGTACACGGGACTCAAATAATAATTTCATTTCTGAAAATAAATAGATTTATCCCGTTTTGCCAAACAAACATATTTCAACTCATTTGCTCCTCGTCAATAGTACTACGTGTGCCTATGATTAGGTTAATTACTCAACCTAATAATTTTAATTCGTTTTCTGATCTTTAGTTTAAGTAAATTGCCTAATCCAATTCATTAGTACTTAGGTGGTATTATAAGGCTGTAGCTTTTGCTGTTCAGAGAATTCTGACTTTGGAAACTAATGATTATAAAATGCCAACTTTGATACTTTACCTAGACAATATAGAGTTTCATTATTATGAAGACTCTGCTGAAGCATCGTAACTTTATTGCATAGAGCCAGATGTCTTGTTTTTAGTAGATTAAAAAGGCAATGAAGTTAGTCCGAAAAGAATTAATCAAGCAAAGTGAACGTTTTTTTTTTCAGAAAAAAGTTATTGCAAGTAGAAAATAACATGTACCCGTACTCCGTACCCGTAGGTAAGCATGCGTCTATTGTAGTTTGACTTGTGGCCTGGCGCCTGGCACACGAAGAAGTACCATATTAGACAATCCTGACAATCTCTTCAGATTTTCAACAAGGTCAAAACATCTAATTAATTATAAAAATACGTGCTTAGGAAAGTGCACAGCACAGGTACCTGACTGTCAGCAGTAGTACACAAGTCGAAAAAGTACCTAACTAGAATTACAGCATATACCGTAAATGATCCGATAAGTGCCCGGGCTCTTGTTAATTTTTTTGGACTGTAAAAGCATGGTGCTTATTATTTTGAGAAAAATCAATTTGTGTACAATTTTGTACAAAAAGTATATAACTGCAAACAAAATAAGCTGAAGCCCCTGCTGTTTTATTTGGCGACAGTCACGAGTCAATAGCAGTCAGTAACTACCAGAAGAAATTTGTGTACTACAGTTGATTCTCTGAACACCAGCCTTCTCAATACCGGCACGATGTAACGGCCAATTTAAATTTATTGTTTTAAAAATTATTGTACTACTTAAGTTTGGCAAAATTCTGAAATTACAATCTTCAAGATTCTTACGCAGTACACAGTATTCAATACTTTCTTTGTTAAACTTAATGCAAAAAATGCTCTAAATTACATGGCATACATATCAGCGGTATATGTGTATAGTCTATGTAAATATTTATACAAGATGCCTTCTTCAAGCCTATATACACCTTTACTTCACTGATTTAACTAGCTCCCGTTGATGCGAAGTAGTGTAGTATAGTTACCATATATTTCCCATAACATTAGAAATTAGACCTGTCTCCTATTTAAACTATAATTTCCCAGACACGTCTATACTAATACAGGCCCGTATACTATTTTATAGGAAATACATACATAGGTACATCTGTTCTGTATCGACTTTTTTGGCAATGAAGACAGATGACCATTTTGTAACTGCATTGCACCGAAAACTATATGACAATTCGCATGTTGTAAAAAACAAACTTTTATTTTCTATATTATAGCCCTTGCCGATTTGCGTTCGTCTCTATGCTTAGATCATAAGTTTTGAATTTATATTTTTAATGCAACATGCTGTTTAGATTGTAGTAGTCTACTATTTTTTGTTTTTGGTTTTAGACCTGTCAACTACATGCTGGGTAATCTGTCCGTCTCTTCAATATTGATCGCTTGTACCTCAACTATATACTATTTACAACCAAAGGTAAAACTCATGAATTATGGTCCATGGATCTGTCCAGCTATACCTGTGATTCTCCGTAAGTTCGTTTATCTATGTTGAATTCAATATAATCACAGTGACTACTTTTGTATTTGTCAATTTTGTTGGATATTAAATTTTTTCTTGCATTCGAAGAAATGATTTTACACCACTCTGTTGCTTTTTTCCCGCATTTTTTTTGTATTTGTGAAAGTTCTCAGATACATACTAAAACGAGTATGGTATTCTCCTCCCCAAATAATGAGTGAGGGTGGGAGGCCATATCCGAGTTTACCACATCCCTTCACCATATGCATCTATGAACCCCTGTAAAATGGGGATGATTTTAATTTTTATAATTCAATAAAAGATAAACATGAGGGTGTGAAAGATGGTAAGGGTCAGATGGTAGTATTTAAGTTAATAAAGGGGGTGTTCCACCACTCCGGAGGAGGCCGGAGACCTATGAAGAAGGGGGAGGGAGGCTCAACTGAAACTCCAGCTGAAGCTCTCCAGTGAAGCTACAGATGGTAAGAATGCTAATTTTACTTTATTTTAATTTTAAATGCATAATTTATTTGAGCTAAGGTTTATGCTTTATTTTTGTGTGTAGGAATTCCAAGAGCAGTGTAGCTCAGTGGCTGAGGTCAAGGCTGTGGATAATGTCATCCACGGCCCTGGCTTCGCCACCACGAGCTCCCGACTTCATGAAGGACTACTGAACCACATCGACCGTTGACGGCAAACGGAGCAGGTTCACGGTCGAATGGTTCTAGGTCCCACAGAGGAAATTCGGTCTGCTCGGGAAATTTTGCCAAATTTATTTTATTCGTCGCCAATGAGGATGAGAAGCGGAGAGAGAGAAGGCTTACATATTTTGCTTCTATTTGCAAGAGGACAAGCCGGCGTGAAGGTCGGAGGCCTGGAGGATTGGCTTCATCCTCCGGTGGCCCTCAGCTCCAACGCCGCTGGACGGGACGGACAAGGGACACAACAAAGCGTTTGGGTTGCCGAGCATTCCAGACGGCAATCGCTTGTTGTTCCCTACCTTCCAGTTCAGCAGCAACGACTTGTCCTGAATTTTGATCTAATGAAGGTAAGTTTTATTTTTATTTAAGTTAATTAGTTTTTCGTTTATTTTTCAGGAGGGTCGTTGGGGAAGTAGTGCTGGCTCCGTGCCCAGCAACCACATCCAGCCCAGAAAGGACGGAGAGGTGCGATGGAGAGTGTCTGGAACACTGGAGAAGGCATGCTTCAGACACACACCGCACCATTACCATCAGTTCAGGCCGACCAACGACCCTGAATTTTGGATGCCAATCAGGTAAATATATTTATTTTTACATTTTATTTTAATTAGGTTTTAAGTTTTTATTTAGTTTAGTTATTATTTCCAATTAGGTTAGTCGGGGAGGTTGGATGGACGATGGCAAAGTCGTGTTGCCAGGAATGGCGAATAGCGTCTCCGCTTCACCGACCATTCCAACCTGGAGGACAAACCCGCAAAATACAGCAAGAGCTGCGGGTTCGCCTCTACCTGTCTCCCCTCAATTTTGGATTTCTTTTTACTGATTTTTGCCTATTTTGTTATATGAACCGAAGTCCCTAAATTACGTCGAGCGGGTTCAGGGAACCACTGCTGACGACTAATGAATGAGCCAATTAATTAAGATGCAAATTACGTCAACTTAATTTTATATTCTTAATTCTAGATTCCGTGGCGGAAGATATGAGAATCAATCGAGGATTTGCCAATATAAATGAGAACACTCAACGGACGAAGATAAGAGGGTAAGTTTAAAGGATAAATATTTATAATAATTATTAAATCAAAAAGGAAAAGATAAGTTGAAATTCAATGAAATATTTCCCAAACGACATAAGGTCGAGGGCCACAACTGAATAATAATTATTAATTCATGTTTTTGTTTTTGTTTTCAGGTTTCGTCCAAATGGTTTACAATATAACGGATTACAACATAATAATTTATAACTGATACGCTTACGGATACCACGGGCGTGGCATCTGAGATTTCTAATTCCAGGTCCAGGTTGATTAAAGGTAATTCACAATATATAATTTGATATTTTATATTTTATACAATTTGGTCCAATTGACCTCGACATTAAATTACAATAAACTTAAGAAGAACTCGTAGAGAGGAATCGCGAACACAGTAAACACCATGAATAAGAATAGGAATATATAAAAATTATCAGATTTCCTCCTTTTCTTAATTTTAATCTCTTTTTGATGGCACCAACAGGAGTCACATGGACAATCCCCTTTCGCTGTCCTTATTCCTTTTGGAGTCTCCATGTTCCGCAATTCCTTTCTAGTCATTTTTCTACCGAATTTCCAGAAGGGAAAACGGAAAAAGAAATTCAAGATTCTCAAGGATTCTTTGGAAGAATTCGTGTCGGAGACCCTCTCTTCTTCGCGGCGTGATTGTTTCTGCCTTAGCTAGTTCGCCTCCGCTCCTTCCTCGCTTCGTCCCCTGTCGCCTCGGGAAGCATCATTTAATTCCTTTTGTGGCTCATAGACGCTGTGTGGTGGAGGGCTGCGAGTTTTATTTATTTTACTATCTCCTTCCATGGATCTTCCTCACTCTCTGTCAGATGGCCGATGCTGTCTGGAGAATTTGAGGAGAATCTGTGGGAGGATGTGTTGTGATTTCTATTCCTTTCTCACATACGAAAAGTTTTAGAGCTTTAATAAAGTCATAATAATGAGGGGGAATACGATGTTTGATTCCAGAGATTGGCATTGTAGGAACTTTGGAATTTGTCGCAATAGATATTATACGGGTATTTATATTAAACCCTTTTTAGTTGGTCTCCGTTGAACTTACTATTCGCAACTCAGGGATGGTCCATAAATGATGTCATCATCTAGATGGGTGGGTCCTAAAAACTTCTCCCTTTAAGGCCAGGGTCGGATAATTTGGCCAGCGCAGGCAGCCCCCGCTGCCTGAATTTTCAAAAACATGTAAATGAAACATTTTGCCGTTTTGAAATATATGTAAAAATAATATAATATATTGACTTTTCAAAAACATGCAAATAATTTTTTGTATACATTTCAAAAACATGAAAATTCAACATTTTATACTTTTCTCAAAACAAATAAATAGAACATTTTGAACTTTTCTGAGTCAAGTAAAAAGGACATTTTCCACTTTTCTCAAAATATGTAAATATAACAATTTACTTTACCAAAGAAAACCATCAATTTAATCAAAATGGTGGTTTTTGTATGGGAAAAAATTGCTGCCTTAAAGCAATTCCTTCGTCCGGCCCTGTTTAAGGCAATGTTATGAAAGTTGTGATTCTAATGTAAGGGCAAGTGGGTGTGTATCGTAAAATCTCCATGCCATCCATGACGTCATTTATGGGCGATTCCTTAGACACAACTTTTAACTAGTTTTTTTAGAAACTCTTTCTTTCCACCCAGCCGATCCTTTTAAAGCAGTAGCACAAATAAATATATAACAAAAAAAACAAAATTAAATTTCAAGGCTGAGAGTGTGTCTTGTTAAGTTTGTATGGATTGTATGCTACAGATGAGTATAATCGGATGTCATTTATATTATGTCATACGTAGGGTTCATGGTACCTGCTGAGGGCTTCACAGTTATGTGCATTAGCCTTGACAGGAGTTACAGTGCCCGAACTCCATGGTACAGAGAAACATCCTACTCTGCAAAACAGAAAATTGCCTTCATTTGGATAGCAGCTATCGTGCTGGAACTTCCACATGCTCTCTTCTGGGCTTATGACGAGGGCCAACCGACCTATTTCAAGTGCTATAATGTAATTTCTAAAAACATGGATATCGTCTGTGAAGAATCAAAATGACCCATACCCAATTTTGGCTAGAATCAAAATGAGCTATGTCATAAAAACAAAATGAAAAATGTGCGTTAGATGTTAATTACCTAGGTGATTTTGAAAAGTGTCAAATTTTTTATTTACATTTTTTTGAAACGTTCAAAATGTACTATTAAAATGTTTTTTAAAAGTGCAAAATATTCTATTTACATGTTTTTGAAAAGTGCAAAACATTCTATTTACGCGTTTTTGAAAGTGTCAAATGTTCTATATAAATGGTTTTTTAAAAGTATAAAATGCGTTTTTGAAATGTGCAAATTGTTCTATTTACATGCTTTTTGAAAACTGCAAAATTACATGTTTTTTGAAAAGTGTAAAATGTTTTATTTACATAGTTTTGAAAAGTGTAAAATGTTCTATTGACATGTTTTCTAAAACTGCAAAATGTTTTATTTACATAGTTTTAAAAAGTGTAAAATATTCTATTTAAATGCTTTCAAGACATGTTTCACTATTTTTGTAGATAGTGGATATTGTTTTTAGCTACAAATGGAAATGGGTCATTTTGGTTCTTCAAAGACGATATGTACATTTAAGTACTCATTTAAATTATGCGCCTATAAAATGTTGACTCTAATATTTTAAGTTAATTAAACTAAATCAAAACCCTACGATAGTAGGCATTGCACTATGGCTGATTAAATAAACTAACAAAGCCAAGCAGCAGCAGCACAACGCACAACTGCCCAACCCAACCGTTTGAAGTTCACAAAATTTTATGTATTTCATTCGTTCAGTAATTCAGTAGTACCCCGAATTATTTATTGAATTTGGGATGTTAAAAAAGTTTATTTAGCTATTGAGAAGATGAGATTTTGTGTGTGTGAAGTATACGTGTCAATAAATCAAAGAGTTCATTAAGGAATTTTCTTGTCTTTCGTTTGCAGAAAAAACAACTCTTTGGCAGCCCGTGGCCCTTTTCAAATTATTCGTATTTTATAAGTTATTCTACGTATGCCTAAGAAATATCCTGCGTCTTACTCTCTAATGCGTAGCGATATCACTATTCTAAGCATCTAATTCTAACTCATCTAAATCGAAAGAGATAATTGGAAAACATAAGTGAAGACGGAGTAACTATTACCTCTATAACTAATTTACGTAGAGATTCTGTGTTCATACAAATGCCATCCAAAACAAAGACATAACTTTTTCATCGAGATCATAAAATATAAATTTTAATGTAGAGATTATTTTTATAAGTCTTATTTTTATTAACGGAAGTAAATCTTTTATCTTTAAAGTAAACACCGCGGGTCTTGAGACTATTTAATTTCACCTGGTATTTTTATTTAGCTCAATATTTTTCAGAAGTTATTTTTCTTAAAGGGGGAAAATTAATTGAGACGAAGGATTCTCATCAGGAGAGGGATGTCTTCCTCGTCGACTGGAGGATCATGAATCATTCCCCGAACGGGAGTTGGATCCACTGCTATTGGTTCTTGGAGGTCCTGGGGATCGGTATTTGGTTCACCAGCTGGATCTTCGGTATGAATTAATGGGAGTACGTGCTGAATTGGAGCCTCTGGAGATGCTTGTGGCATGGGTAGATGTAAGTTACCCTGTATTGCAGCTAATCGCAAAGGCGCATACCATTCGGTTTCTTCATTAGCCAATAATCGGACTGGCGGAATGATAGCGGGGACAAATACAATTAAAGTTTCTGTCGGGATTATGGGTGCAAAGCTTCCGGGTCCCGATTGAAACTCATACTCCAGGCGCACATTAAGATTATTGACGTGCATGGCTAAGAGATCTCTGAGTCCATACGGATTATTTGGTCTTAAGATCGTATTTGTTTTCCCGGGTCCCAGCCACAACTCAAATCCCGGAATGACTTCGAATAGGATTCGATATGGAAAATTGGACCTAGGATCTCTAACCAATGTCTGGAAGCGATGCTGTAAGTAGACCTGATACACTATTGCGAGTGCCATGGTCCTGACTGATCTTGCTTGCATCTGGACATGGGGCATGATCCGCCTTGGGTTGTCTGCGAACGCAGGAACCGTGATCGTAGTGGGATTTGGGTTTTGGACATTCAATCCCCCGTGTCCTATCTGAGTGGATTTATCCTGCTTGGTCATGTTGACTCGTAATACTGCTGCGTCTGCGGCTGTCGGTGGTTTATAGCTGGTGGAGGCGGGTGGATTGGTCTCTGGTCCTGGTTGAGTAATCGTCAGACGACGTGTGGATTGCTCGTTTGTAGGAGATGACGGTGTGGGAGCTGGGCGTTGAATGCGCTCTCCCCGCGGAGGGAAAGGAATTCCCGCTCTTTCATATTGTTGACGAACTTCATCAATGTCCCTCCTACGTCGATCTGCCCAGGACATCGTCTTTCTTCCTCGTGAATAAGGAGAATATTTGCTTTGCTCCGAATAATTTAGAGGCGGCCGCCCACCTAATGCTGCAATACCTCTTGGTTGTCGGCTGACTTCGGTGGAGGCATCCGGCGTTTTTTTTAGTGTCGGAGTACGACCTCCCGCCGAAGTCAAGTCATATTTTCGGCCAACAATCTTAGGTTTTCCTCCGGATGTGGATGGTTTTGGTACAGGCGTGAGGAGCGGCTGAGGAGCTTTTGAGCCGGATTTCAAAAGATGTGGGCCGGAGCTTGAAGGAATAGAGGATTTTGCTGCTGCAATAGCGGCTCTTGCTATTTCTGCCGTGACTTTTGGGGCACTAATCACGGGGTGGGGCGGTGGATGTGTGACAGATCTTCGTGCACTGGAGGGACCTCCCATTTGTATGACAGTGTTATGGGGAGATTTCGGCACGTATTGCCATTGGTATCCGGGCCGCCCCTGGTTTTTGGCTCGGTAACCCGGTTGTCTCTTTCTCATGCGGGCATGTTTATTTCGGAGCAGACGTTTTTCTACTTCATTTTTCTTTCTTGGCCGCACCGGGATCCATTCCATATTTGGATCATTACTGATGGGGCGATTTTTGTTATTTCGCCAGCGCTCACGTCTCACACGTTTTGATGGAGTTTGCGAAGGTTGAGGACGCGGTGGCGGAGCTTTAGATAAAGTTGAGGGCGTTGGGACTCTTGGGCCCATCGATACCCTTAATGATTTTTGTCTTAATCTTAATTTTTGATGGTCAAATGCTCCCTTTAATACCTCTTCAATTCGTTGTTTTTCTTCATCAGTATCAATGGTCGATTCCGCGGAGGAAGATGATGGTGAGGATGGAGTCAACTTCTGCGGTTTGTTGGGGTTGTATGAGTATTTTACCGCTTGCTTTAATCGTTTCCGTGTTGTTTCCTCTGAATCACTAGATGATGAGGATGACGAAGACGATGACGAGCGTGAAGATGATGAAGACATCTAATTAGAGAAAAGAAAGGGAGAGAACTGGAAATGATTAAATTGTTCACTTTTCGAAAGTCAATGTTTTCTCCCCACACGAAGCACTGATTGATTTTATGTTAAAATGAGTTCAAACGTCGATGTTTCACCGGTGTTTGCATTTTAATTTATGTTTTTCACTTTTGGTTCTAATTATTCTAAAATTAAGCTCCTGATCCTGAAGGGATCAGACGGGAAAATTTTACAAATTACTTGAATTGATCTCTTTTATTTTTATGATCTCTGTTTTGGAGGTTCACTCTTGAACCAGCAAAATTTGTAGCGGTGGCCACCACCGCAATGACCACAGTGCCTAACTCTTTTCTTTTTAGGCGGCTTAAAAAGGGGGCAATCTCTAAAGATGTGCCGAATATCCCCTTTTACGGACTGTTCCCTGCAATTCGGACATTCCCTAAGTTTTGAACTGAATTTAGTTTTAATGACCACATTATCAATATTATTTGGTCGCTCGTGGGCTTGGCCTTCGGCGACTAAGTTATTTTCTTTTTGTGCGGAGGCGGAGGCTGGAGGAGCTTCCGAGTCTGCATTAATTTTTGAAGGGAATTCCGGATCAGGGTCCCAATTTACGGTGTTGGTGGGGCTCTGTGGTGAGATTCTGAGCTCCTGAGTATCTGGTCCTAACCAGTAATCTTCTTGATCGGAGGGGACATTTCCCTCGTCACTGTCGCTGAGTGATATCTCCATTCATTTACTGCGATATAGGATTTTCATTCAATTAATCTTACATCCTACCTAATTATGGAGATATCATTTTTAAATTTTATTGATATAATTTTTATCTTTGTAATTCCTTTATGACGATTAAAAGTAGAGGTTTAGGAGTGGGATTCCGCATGTGAGCATAAGTTTCCCAGTGAAATACTTTACCCGGTACGCATCGCGTTGGAAGTAATCAGGGATCCAATGCTCCAATGGAAATCGCAATCCTGAATCCCCTCGTAATTTCATACTAAGGGTTCGAATTGTTTGGAAGGAAAATTTTAATTTGGTAAGTTTTAAAAGTTTATATTTTAGTCTGAATCTGATGGTGATGGGAGGAAATGAGAAATATTGTCATGCATTCTTCCCATGCACTTTATCATGCTATTAATTAACCGAATTGATTTCGTATTTTCCTTCCGGGTGGTGGGAGAGGAAGTTGGTTCCTTATCCCTCCTTTTACGGGGTTTCGGAGGGGGATCCCTCCCTTGAGCAGCAGAGCTAGTACCTTGTTCTGGGGCTTTCGAAAGTGCTCTTCTCGAGCGAGTAGCTACTCCAGGTCGGCGGTCACTATCCGTTAGGGTGCGAGGGGTCACCTCGCGATTCTTTCGCCGAGTTTTCTTTTTCTTACGGCTTACAGATTCTTCGTCTGTGTGTGAACTGGGATCTTCGGTTGTTTCTACCTGAGATTCTACTGTTTCACTCTCGGAAACCCGTTGAGCTTCGTCCCTTTTTGGAGATTCAGTTCGAGATTTCCTCTGAGTGGGGGTTGCGTTAACCCAAAAACTTTCACTATTTCGTTTCTTTCTAGGAGATTTATTTGGGCGAAAGTTTGACTGAGGTTCCCTACTTGGGGCAGAATTAGTGTTTTCTTTTCTGCGGTGCGTACTCCTTGGTGGAGTATAGTTTCTAGCTTCACCGAATTGTGAAACTGGGTTGTTAGGAGGGGATGGGGTTCTCTCTCCGCTGACTCTAGTAGGTGGGAAGTTTTTGGATGAAGAAGTCCTGTCCCTACTCCGATTCGGATCACTACGAGAGTAATCCTTATGAGATAAATTTATGTTCAAATTAATATCTTGTCTTGGAGAAGGCTGAGTGGAAATCTGATTTTCCTGGAATCTAGCTTTGGGAGATTGACTATTTGAATGAGTCTGAATTCTATTTTCCCTGACCTGCGAATCTGAGGGGTCAACGTGAGAAGGCGAATTTATATTCGCACTCCCGTGATTGCAAGAATCTTCGGCGCTCTGAGGCGGAAGTGGAATATTTTGAGTTTCCCCAGTCCAAGAATATTCGGGACACCTGGGAAACTGGTTTTGATCTTCCCTAAAACTAGCTTGATTCTGAGCCGTGGGGCTCAAGATTTCTTCAGCAAGACTAAGATTTTGCGGAGTACGATTAGGATTAGAATTGGCTGAATTGTGAGGTGAGGGGTTGTTTCTAATTGCCGGCGAGGTTATTGCTCTTGGTTCTCTACCTTGGGTATGTGGGGAAACTTCCCTTCTACCTGAACGCGGATTCGAATTTTGACTACTCTCAGTACTCCATGGGATTAATTGATTCTCAATTTCTATGTTGTTTTGCATGCATTCAAATCTTTCTCTAATATTTTGAACTGTGTTTTTATTAAAACAATAATTAAAATTTAATTTCGTAGGCTGAATTATTAAACTGTGAGGCGTTCCAAGTGGTTCGTTCCTCGAAAAATTTTGGGGGCTGGTATTTCTTTCCACACCGGCGAAGGAGCAAGTGCACTCCATGCGGGTGGGGGAAGGAATTTCAGCGGAATAAGGAGGTTCGAAGTCGCCTTCGGAGATCCTTTGTGTGGGAATGTCCTGATGGTTGGAGCCTGCAAGAATGTTGTGGCTGCTCAACTCACCATCAAGGACTTGAGTTTCCTGTCTATCATTGTGAGTCGAGCTTGCAAGAATGTTGTGGCTGCTCATCTCATTGTTATGATTGACAGGTGCGCTTTTGCTGCCGGAGCTCTCGGAACTGCTCAAGCCACTAATAGCGCCGGGAAGTCGTATTGGACCAGTGGAGCTCGAAGCATCGCTTCGTGGAGCTCTCTCTGGTTGTACAATTTTCTCCAGATCTGATGGAGATTCTAAAGAAGATGTTGAAGATTTGTCTGAAGTTTGGACCCGATGTGTACATCCATCTGGGTCTTGAGAATGAATATTCAGACCATCCCCGACATCACCCCCAGGCGTTTTACCAAACGCCGACATATGAACAAAGGATGGACGTAAGGGTCCATGTTGAGGAGGGTGTATGTCAGGATTGAGTGTAGTAGGTGGAGGAGCACGGACATTCCAAGAGGAATGAGAACCATCCGTACTTCTCATGCTCTGTAGGTGTGGGTGTGACGCATCGGTGTCGTCACACCTTGGTAATTGTTCTGAAGGTGGAATAAGTTCCACTGGGGTTTCGACAGGAGGATCTGCCGAATAATTGAAATCCCCGCGGGGTAATACATCTACAATAGGGGTTCCGTTTATTTGTGGTGGATCCTCTGTTGGATCTAGACAAGGCTCCGCGAGGAAGACCTCTTCCGCTGTGACAGGCCGTAAGTCATTTAACCAGTCGGAGTCAACGGCGGATTCCTTCGGAGCGGGCAGGGGTTCACCTGTAACATATTTACGTAAATTATGGCCATGAGTCAGACGGAGCTGACGTTCTGGCAAGAAAACATTTATGTCGACGTTGTGTGGACATAGAAAATAAGAATGTATATTTTCATTAACACTATAAACTTTATAAGGTCCCGTGTATTTCATGATAAATTTTGATTTGGTCCCGGCTGGACGGGTGTAGTTGCGCTTCCAGACCAAGTCACCAATTTGGAATCTTACAGCGGGATGCCTTTTATCAAACGCTAATTTTCTCTTTAATTGACTCTCGCAAGAGTTTTGAAAGGCCTGCATACGGACGCGAAACATTTCGCCTATGCGTACCTGTTGTTGCTCCAAATCCCACTCGGGATTCAGATGATCATCTAATAAGTTTAAATTACGATTAGGAAGGCTTATGCCATGAAGAAGAAAGTAAGGAGTAAACTTAGTACTAGAATGCGGTGCACTATTATAAGCATCTTGAACTGCTGGGAGTTTTTCATCCCAGTAACGCTTGTCTTCAAATTGCAACTTCTTGAGTATGCTGCCGAAGGTGAAATTAACTCGTTCACAGAATGCATTGGATGAAGCATGATATGGAGCAATGGTGATGCGTGTAATATTATGTTCTAAGCAAAATTTTAAATATTCTTTGGCTATAAAGGCACCACCATTGTCAGAGACAATGCTCTTCGGATGATGTTGTTGAACGGAGGGTATGAGATGCTTGGCGAAATCTTCCCAACTAGTGGTACGACACGGAAATAGCCAAAGAAAACGAGTGCATTGATCGATGACGGCTAAAATATACCTATGTTGTCTAAAAGTTTTGTCCAGAGGACCCATATGGTCCACTGATATCCTATGAAATGGAACTTGAGGTGTGATCATCACATGCAATGGTCCCTTATTCTTTCGGTTGATCTTCGCGAACCTTTGGCAAGTTTCGCAGGCGCGGCATACGTTGAGAATTATACGATGCATGTTAAAGAACCAAAACTTGTTCTTTAGTATTTGTGAAATTTTGTCACTACCTAGGTGAGATTGCTTATGAAAATCCTGGGCTGCTTCCTCCGACAAAGGATATGGAAGTACGGTTAGCCACATCGGACCTAAGGGGTCGTAATTTATATGTTGTAGAAGCCCTTCTTCTGTGAGCTGATAATCCTTCCTGTATTTATTTTCGCCTTCATATTTATTGGCCCTATCTTTTTCTAATGATTTTATAATCTTGAGGCACCGGGGATCTAGCTTCTGGCTAGCGACAATCTCGTGGTCCAAGTCAAGGGTAGCGAGGTTCGGATGAACAATCTCAGCATCCCGAAGACTACGGAGGTGAACGGTGGTTTCGGGCTCTTCTGGATTTTTCCATTCCTGGGTAGGGATATCTCTTGGTGGTCTGCTTAAACCATCGGCTATTTCATTATTCTTGCCTTTGATGTGGTAAATTTTGATGTCGTAGGAGCTCAATTTGAGACTCCAAAGAATGAGTCTTTGAGTTAACTTCATATGTCTTGAGGATGGATGTCAACGCAGAATGGTCGGTATAGACATGGATTGTTCTGCCCAACACCAAGCTGTGTTGTTTGGCGAGACCATGGATGATCGCGTAGCACTCTTTTTCTGGAGTGGACCATTTTAGCTGCGGACCAGTGAGTAGGTGTGAATGAAAGGCAAGTGGCCTTCGAAAACCATCGATGTTTTGTACGAGACAAGAACCAATGCAAAAGTCACTGGCGTCCGACCATAGTTCAAGTTGACCATGGGGGACTGGAAAAGCTAATAGCGGAGCTCCAATAATGAGCTGTTTAAGCGTGTCAATGGCATTGCGACAAGCGTCATCAAAGTTGAATGGAGCATTTTTCATAAGCAGTTTGAAAAGCGGACGAGCCACATGAGAATATCCATTTATCATTCGACGGAAAAAGTTAGAAATCCCTATAAACCTTCTAACCTCGGTAGTGTTCCTGGGATACGGATACTCAACAATAGCCTTAACTCTCTCACTGTCGATCCCTATGCCGTCTTCACTAACCCGATGACCCAGGAAAATAATGGAGGGGAAGCCAAAGAAGCATTTGGTTGGCTTCAATTTAATATTGGCTCTCAAGCAAGTAAATAGAACCTGTTCTAACCTCTCAAGCATCTGGCTAAAGCTAGAGCCGCCGAAGCTTGTGTCATCGACGTAAGAGGCTAAAAAGTCACAAAGAAGTGGAAACCAAATTTTATTCATTATTTGCTGGAACAAGGTTCCAGAATTTAAGAATCCAAATGGAAGACTAAGGGGTCGAAATACTCCCATATGGTTTATATAGGCGAGAAGATTTTGAGAAGCTTTATCGAGCCCAATTTGTTAATAAGAATTAGCCATATCGACATTACAGAAGTGGGTACAACCGAAAAATTTCGCGAACAAACTCATTAAATTAGGTATGGGAGCTGCTATGGGTTTTACCCTTTTATTTATGTCCCTATAATCTATTACTGGGCGCCAATCATTGACACCTTTCTTTACCACTAACATTCTAGATACTGTAGAGCTTTGACATGGTTCAATGCTTTTGCGTGCGATGCCTGCCAAAGTTTCGCGTTCGACTACCTCCTTTTTGAGACATGACTGTCGGATTATGAATCATTGGAGATTTATCTAACATTTCAATACTAGCTTCTAAGATTTGACCTGTTAAGGGATCCTTTACGGTTTCATGAAAATCTTCGGGTTGCCACCCGAAGACCTTATGAAATTTGCTGAGGAGATCCCTAAGTTGGTCTTTCTCTTCAGGAGCCAATTTCTCATAGATTTTAAATTGTTGGAATTCCTCATCGGTGAGCGCCTTGCTCCCTTCGACAGAGGAAGGCACTGGTGTTATTTTCGGAGTGCTTGGGAACTGCTGTTGATCAGTATTTAAATGGAGCATGCGTAATTTATGGTGATCGGGTGGAATAACTCGATAGGTAGTCAGTGAAGGCTGAATTGGGAGAATGATGTCTTTAGGGTCAGAATTAATGAGGTGGCAAATGCCATGACCGTTTTCTATACGTAAGGCGGGTTCAAGAACTTGAAGCCCGAATTTTTGAAATAAAAGATTGTTGGGTTCCAATAGGATATCCCCATTAAAATGCCTATCTTCCACATACACGTTGATGGGGTTAGGACGGTATGCCTCAATAGAAAGCGGGGTGACTGTACATAAGCGCAATTTAAATTGAGGTAAGAGTCGCTCTGCACGAGATGACATACTGGTTGTGGATATTGTTTGTACGTCATCGTCGGAGGAGCTATCTGAGCCATATGAAGGGCGGATGGTGTGGACCACGGATTCCGTGTCCGAGCCATCCCCGTCCATAGGGGTAATTTCTGTTTTAATAATTAAATTGTAAAACGGATCATCAATTAAAGGATTGAAAGCAAATTGAAGATCAGCATTCACATTTGAGTCAGGGTCTATGCTATCGGTACGAGTTATTTCATCCGTCACTCTTAGTTTCTTAACATTAGTTTTGCGAAGGTGAAGGCAAGTTCCAGCTGCACGTTTTAAACTTTTCGTGGAGGCGGCTGATTTTTGTCATGTTCAGGAGGCAGGAAAGTCAGAAGGCCTTCGTGACACAGGACATATGCATGTTTTTCCCGAAGAAGGTCCATGCCAAATACCAAGTGGTCATTTGCTTTATCCATGACGAAAAATCCCCACTTGATCCACTTATGAAATACCTCTATGTAGAGAATGAGGAATACAAATTTCTTTATGATGTGCTCCTTGCCATCATTAATGGATAAGATGGCCCTAATAGGAGCACATGGTTGAACTCTTTTCTGGAGTTCCAATCTAACTAATGTACGAGGACTAATGGTGCTAATTGTGGCTCCAGTATCAATGAGGGCTTCGACTGTGATTTCTCCGCCATATTTATTTTTAACTAGAAAAGAACGTCGAATTTCCATTTCGACTCTCGAGAAGGTTCTTACGTGTTGAAGAGATCCCGCATCGGGAACTTTGAAGATGTCATCGTTAGTGATGACGTCGTCGGAATTTTCTATGTTAAAATCAAAGGCGGAGTCAGTATCGGAGCCGTCATTGATAGGAGAGGTGGGTGCTGAGTTATATGGTGAGACTTGAATAGACTCAGCTACCTCGGGTAATAAATAAAGAAGTGAAGGAATGTTGAGGAAAGGCACTAATTTTACAGATTTGTTTAGGATATAACTCGGAGGTTCAGGCTCTAAGGCAATGTCGGTGAGAGGCGATCGGGGGGGGGGGGGGGGTTTAACAAATCTACGCCCCCCCTTTCGAGTTTAAAGAATTTTGATTTGAACTGTAACCGAATGATGCCGAAGTACCCTGTCGCTCAGGTGGAGGTTGATCACCGGGAGTTCCTGAGGAAGCTCCACGAGTGTTCAAACCTCTGAGTGGTGCTCCACTAGAAGGATGATATTCATCCTGTGGAGAATTTTGATTATAATCCCTAAAAGACGATTGCATGGGGTATGCCTGTTGATAAATGGGTTGTTGTTGAGGCGCGAGATATTGAAGCGGAGCCGGTGCATATTGCAATGGTTGCACTTGTTGCTGTTTTAATTGTTGAACAGACTGTGCTAAACCCTGTAAGAGTTGTACCATGTTAGGATCTGTGGTGGCCGGAGCAGGAGGATTATTATTATTGTTAGATTTATTTCCTCCTGAAGATGAATTTCCATTCGTTGTTTTGTTAGGAGCTACTCTGGGTTTCGGAGGAGGAGCGATGCGGCCTTGTTCCTTCAAGAGGATTAGGCATTTGCGGGCTCCATGGTTCTCCTTACCACATTCCATGCAATTCATGCGACCTTTGGAGTTCTTTGCGGCTTCACGTTGTGCAGATGTAAATTTTGAAGTATCAGCAGTTTGATATTCCAGACCATCCCAGGCCACATAGTAATCCCGGTGAAGGACATCGGTGGGTTTCTTTTGATAAGGATGTTGGACTTCGGCTTCGAGTCCTCGAATATAAGCTTTAGGGATGGATGTCGACGCCGAGTTACTCTGTGTACTGGGTTGGTTTAGTTTCGCTTCTTGTTTTTCTGCAATATGACGTTGCATGACAATGCGGAGGCTCTTTTGAGTGGTGCATTGCTTTGCTTTTTCCGCAATATCTGGCGGTAAGCCCTTGATCAATTCGCGCATCCGTTTTTTAGGATCCATGTGAGGATCTATAAGATCTAAGCATTCGCCACGAATGGCTAAGTAATCACGAGCGCTTTGATCGGTTTTATAGACGGTGTTAGGAAGATTTGCTTCAGCACGGTCTGCAACATAATTTCGATCAAAGTAACAAACAAGGGATTTTGTGATTTCATCCCATTTGTCCGCACAATGATCAAAATCGTCATAATCCATGCGGGATGTAAATCGATTTTTGTTATTGCGCCACCATTGGGCCGCTTGATGAGTGAAAACCCGGTCAAGTCTAGTGATTATGGCAGATGGTGGCAGGCCATATAGACATACCAAAGAATTGGTATCGATTACCCATTTTCGAGCTAACATTTCTCCATTAAATTTTGGTAATAAAGCAACATACTTTGTTAGTTTATAATGATCATATCCAGCAGGATTCAGGTGTCTGTCTGCGCTTCTTCTTCGTGGAGGAGGTATAGCAGGTGGTGAAGGCATACGCCTACGACCTGGTCGTCCCCAAGGAAATGATGGAAGCTCCTCGTCGGAACGATGAGACTCATCACCACTATGAGGGGATCGATTTGATCTATGACTACGACTGCTACGACTTGATCGTCGTGGCGGTGGAGAATCATCTTCACGAGATCTACTATCTCTGCTGGAACGTCGAGGAGACAGTGAATAATCCCTATGGGATCGACTGCTACGACTTGAATGTCGTTGCGATCGCGAATGATCCCTATAGGATCTATGATCTTCCTGATCTCTTGTATGTTCTTGTTCCCTACGCGCCGAATTCTGTCTCGATGTTGGATGAGATTGTCGACCCTCATCACGATGTTGACTCCTATGTGAATGACTCCCGTCCTCTCTGGGACGCGATGCCAGTGGCGGAGTAGGTGTTCTATCGTCGTGATGACGACGAGGTGGACTATCGGGTTGTCTGGAACGAGACGTTCGAGGTGGAGTGTTCCTTCTATCATCGCGATGATGAACAGGTGGACTCTCAGCTCGATGAGATCGAGAAGATCGTGGTGGAGTGTCTGGTCTCTCGCTGCGGTAGCGGTTCGGAGGACTCTCCGGTCTCCTCGATTGAGAATTTCTCGGTGGTGTAGGTTGCCGAGATGGTCTAGAATTATGATTTTGAGCAGGACCTGATGTCGGTGGTGCTGGGTATGATGTTTCTCTACGGGTTTGATTTGTTGAAGAGGGAAATGGATCCCTTGATAAATATTGGCGCGGAGATGCATCAGTTTCTCGATGTCTTCGCAAGTCAATTTGTGGATATACATTATCAAAATTTACATGTGTTGTACGTTGAGGAACGTTAGGGAAAGGATCTACCCATGGGGCAGGTTCTCTCGATCGATCAAATCTTCCTTCGTACGTGAGGGGTACGACGTTAGTGCCTACTATTGGGCGTTGTCGTGGTCTGCTCGTTGGACGAGCGTCCCGCGTCGGAGCATGTGCCGAATATACCTTCAGGTCAGCTCCAGGAGGAACTGGTGGTAAATAGCCAAGACCAGTGGATGGAGTTTGGACCGTATAGCGAGTCATGTTGACATCGCGGCTCTGTGCCAATGCGGTGACCGGAGGTGGCATAAGAATATTACCCGTGGGATTAATTTGTTAAGGTCGCTCCCCACTACGAAATGGAGGATTGTGAAAATGAGAAGGCCTACTATTCTTAGGTCCCTGGATTTGTTCTCCATCTAAGTGAACAGATGCAAGTGCAGCTCGAAGCTGCTGTTGCGTGACAGGAGGAGTGGAAGAAGGAGCCGGAATGAGGCGCCGATTTCCCCCTCCTTGAGTCAGCTGTTAATTAGATGTTTGAGCAGCAGTATTCTGTATTAGAAATGGAGAACGTGATCGGTTGGATGTTGGAGGATTACTCCTTGATCTCTCTTTAGGTTGAAAATTATATGCTTCCCCTGTTGATGGGGTTTCCACCAAAGGAATTTCACCATGTGGAAAGTTCATAAAGGACCATAGGGCGATCTCCAACGTGGTATTATTTTCTCTAGCTATATCCACTATTCCTTTATAGAAATCTTCATCTAATGCACGAACCATGTGCTCACTATGAGACAACGGGATCTGACGGTCGTCATACCATCTCTGCATGTGTAAATTTATTTGTTGTCTGGTGCGAGATGTGACCACGGTGGGGAGTACAGAATCTCCCTCCGGGTTATCGTCAGCATATTTTAAGATGGGTAATGGACGTGCATTTGAAGATGAAGCTTGGGGTAGCTCCATTGGCAAGTGACTGAGATCATGAGCGCCTGGTGGAGGACCCTCCTCAATGGATCTCCTATAAAAGAATGGATCAAGTTCAGTAATATCCTCATGATCGAGGAGAACTCGAATGGTTGGATCAATTATAGAATGAGATCTATCTACTTCGATTATGTATCCTGCAGTTACGCCATCACGCAACAGAATTCGCTTAGGATTTATATAGAGATACGTTTGCTATTGAAAATCAGATAATTTTTATGTGGACCGTATGCCTCTAAGGCGTAGTGAGTAATGTCTCTACAATGTTGATCGATGTGAGCATCTAATTCAGATTGGTTTGGATCATCGAAATCGGAATCTCTGGGATTCTGATCTGTTTGAACAGAGCCTTGATCATCCCCGGAGGGAATGGTTTGATATGAAGATGTCTCACCACCTTGATCATTGTCAACCCCTGGAATCTTCTTTTTCTTAGTCAATCTCGATTTGGAAGTCGAGTGCGACTTAGAATGTGAAGAACTTCCAGCTTTGTGGGTTCTGTTGTTATGTTTTGAAGGAGATTTATGGGAAGTTCCCTTTTTCTTATTTGCGTTGGTAGGAGGTTTACCGTTGGGGCCAGGTGTTTTAGGTACCACGGTATTATCCATATCGGATGCACCGCTGGAGGTACCACAGGCATCGGTATCCTCTACATTAACTACGGGAATGTTTTCATTGCCTTGTCGGCTCATTTTCGAGATTTAATTGAGAGAAATATAAGAGAAAAACTTTTAATAATTACAAGAATGAAAAATCAGTATGTAGCACTACTTTTTTTTGAACTCCTCGGAGTTTGAGAGAACTTTAAACTTATCTGTATATATTATTTTTATTCTTAACTAGTGATGAAAATTGGTGAAAGCAAGCTTTCTCCTTTTTTCTATACTTCCCCGCGGTTCTTATCCTTAAATAATGGTAGATATTCTAAATCATACCAAGTAATGAAAAACTACTAAAATAAAATTTATGTATAATTATTTCTACTTTTATCTAGCTAACTTTAATTTTGGTCAAGGACCTCGGAGACTTTAATTCTTTATTAGGGATCGAAGTATGGGAGAATCAGTCCGTTAGTGTCGGATTTCAGAAGATATATCCGTGCGCTTCGGGCTGTTTTCTCCTGGTGACTCTTATAAAATGAACTTTTTCCAATTTCACTTTAATCTTGAGAACGGTTTGAAATTGTAGGTGGGTGAAACTTGTGAGAGTACTCGCTGGGTTGTGTAGAGGTCGGAGACGGCTTTTCAGCTTTACGCGGACCACCACCTGTTCTCAAGGTTGTAAGGGTGAGATTAGTAAAAAGTTCAATCTACAAAATATGGGAATTCTTTATATTTTATTATAATTATGTATAACTTTATTTTTGCTCTCCCGTAGGGATGCAGGAATACCTGTGCAAATCTTTGGTGTCTCGGTGGTGAGTGAATGGGGCGCGAAGCTCTCCTTATATTAATACCACAGTCCGAGGTAGGCCAAAGATTTGTTCAGTTCCTGTTGTTCCAATTCCGGGAAGAATAAATTGACGGTTTCAAATGCGTAGAGGGCAAATATGACAAGTACACACAGTTGATCAAAATCGATGGTAGAGTGACCTCCAGAGAAAAACCAAGTAAATGCGTCTTTAGTGAAGGCGTAAAATTGTTCTGGCGGAACAATTGACATGGATTTCTAAATAAATGTGACTCAAAAATAAATTTTATATTAGACCTCAAATAAACAAAATTTTATTTTATTAGCGTAGGTAGATTTTATTTTATTCTCTGTATATGACCACTAGTATGTTTTCAAGTAATTCGAGTCGCGGTTTGCGTCCCAAATGATCTCTACGAGGATTTTGTGTAGTTGTAGATCGAGAAGCTGTTCGTCTCCCAATCCACCAAGTCTGCAACTACAAGATTCACAATTAATTAGTAATGAAATCAATATGATGGGAGGGACGCCTTTTTCAACCGAGTTGATGGCGTAATGGTCTAAGACCTAAGGACTCTGTGCTTAATACGATTCCAAATTACTCTCCAATGAGTTCTGATAAAAAGATTAGATTGTGCCCTACCGATGCAGGATTCTCTTATGTGATTAAGTACAATTATGATAAAGCCAAGAAGTTGAATTTTTGTCAAATGCCTATGACCTACACGTCTATGCCAGATGACAACTGATGCTACGAATTTTCGAGGAAAATTCGATTCTCTAATCGAGTTGATTCGCTGCATTCACTCTTGGGTCACTACAACCGTAATTGTCATATGCCATACACAATTGAAAGAATTTACGGGCTTGTGCGTAAGACAAGCTTGGACGATTTATGGCTATGAAATAAATAAATACTGCTTCTTTAAGCTTAGGGAACCAATTTTCTGCGTTTAGATGTGGTATTGACGTAGCTATTGGACCGTTTAAACCTGTACGGAGTTTTAATTTATGGAAAACAAAATTAATAAAAGAAGTTAATTGGGCTTCAGTAATGATGTGTTTTCCCTCCTGTGTAAACCAGAATCTTATGGCGTTTTCGGTGCGAACAACCAATTCAACAGGAGTGGGATCACTCATTCAATGATGTTAACTTTTTCTATTATTGAAAAGAAGAGTTGTTGTTGACAACTAACAATGGGAATAGGATCTAAATTTAGAAACCAGTGAAATACCGCGGCTTGGTATTTCCTATTGAAAGAATGGGAATTAAATTTGGGAAGAGTAATGGGAGAATTTTTATTCTCACGTAGTCCCAAATAGTTTAAGACAAAATCGCGTAAATTTTCGGTGCTAATTGCCGAGAAATGTTTATGGCCTTCTATGATATGCCAATATATAATTTCAGACTCTATTCTTTTTATTAATTTATGGGGATTATCGAAGTTCATCAACGAACGTATAATATCTTTTTCGGCCGCTATTAATCTAGGAATTTTTAAAGCTTGATCATGAGCAGCTGCCATGAAAAGATATTGATATGCAAAGTGAGTCGCTTCGGGATTTTCACAACGGGTAAGGAACCAAGTATATACGGACTCTGCGTAAAAACGGATATAATTTTGCGGAGTCAATCGTGTATGGGTAGTTGCTACTGGAGAATCCCTGTCTTCTTGGATTTCCAATCGGGCAAGGACAAATTCGAGGAATATATTCTTCGAAAACTGGGTATGGGTTTGGAAACCTACGTTAGTATACCAGTCGTTTATGTGTGCTTGGATTTGGAATTTAAACTCAATCGGGGTGCCGAAGTACATTTATTTAATTATTGATAAAAGAAGCAAGATGAAAATTTAAAGATCCGCCGTATTCATCAAAGAGATTAACGGTGGTATGGAATTCTTCTAATTGGTCAAAAGTCAAATAATGATGACCAAGGCTTAAATACCATGTATATACGGCGTGCCTGAATTTCGCAGGAAAAGTTGAGATTGTTAGATGGGAGATATCAGTTTCGATCGGGCAAGATGAATGGTGTTGAATGCCTAAGTAATTCAATATGAATATATTTAAGAAGCTAAGTTCGGATTCGGGAAGAAATTGGTATCCAATAATGGTATGCCAGTATTTCGTTGAATCCGTAATTCGCTTTGCTAACAGAACAGGATCCCAGGAATTCATTCAATTTTCAAACATAAATTATAAAATTTTACAAGTTGATACCTCCGTATTTATCATAGGCAGCGAAAATACTAATGAAATCGTCTAATTGAACAGTTGATAAATAATTATAACCTCCACCAAAATACCAAAGGAATACCGCCTTCAAGAATTCTTGAAAGAAATTCGTGTGTTGAAGGAGCGGTTTTTCTTGGATTGAGTCGGTAGGAGATGCTTGAAGGTTCAAATGCTTAAGGATGAATGCAATGAATAAATCTAATTCAGATTCAGGGAGATATTGATGGGCAATAATCAAATGCTAATATCTGATTGAATCGGTAATACGTTGGATTAGGACAATGGGTTCAAGGAAGGACATTCAGGGATATTTTATTGTGGGAAAAGGAAATCAATATAACAACTTATGAAAGTAATGAATCCTCCAAGTTGTTGATCGTCTAGAAAAAGGAAACCTTCCTCTTCGTGCCAAAGGAGAATTGAATGAATGAGTAAGGTTCTTAAATCAGGAAGTGGGATATGATTCATAAGATTATTCAAAGGAAGATAAATTCAATTCCGATGAATGGGTAGGATGCTCCAAATTAATTGAGGTTAACTCGTTGTAACTAAGGACGACACTGATGAGAACCGTGGTCTGGTCTACTGATAGATGCTTATGACCAATGACAAAATACCAATCCACAAGGGCAAGTTTTATCTTATTGTTAAAATTTATTAAATTCAAATGAGGAATTTCCTCGTTAAATAAAGTACCTTATCCCTGTGGGATTTCTAATTTATTGATCACGAACACAATAAGATCCTTGAGTTGTGCCTTCGTACTTTGAAACTGGCCAAGAATTTTATACCAACGACGAATGCTTTTGTCTACACGTTCAATTGCCCAATACGGGCTGAGATTTGACATAAGAGAATTTCAATACAAAATTACCCTAAAAACGGGGTTGTGTTGAGATACTGATTGGTGACAGCCAGCAATATTTTCAGCTGATGTGGAGTAATAAGATGTTGACCTAAGGTAGTATACCAACACTGAATACCCTGACTAAATACGGCAACAAATTCAGTAAAAGGTTGATATGTCGTTGGACTCACAATAGGAGAAGTGGAAGTCTCTCTTAAGCCTAAATGATGATGAATGAAAGCTATGAGAGTACCAAGTTGTTCAGAAGTGATGACTTGGTAATTGACAAATCGATGCCAATATTGCAAGGCTTGTTCACTTCTAGCTATCAAAATTACAGGAATAACCAAAGACATATATTATTATAACTTTAATATGGGTGATCAGAAGTCGCAGCGGCGTTATCAACACTACCTTGATCGTAAATTGCTATTATAGCAAGACGTTGACTGATTTCGTGGTCGGTAAGGTACTGAAAACCAAATACGTAGTACCAACTTAAAATTGAATACCTTAATTTTTCTGGGAAATTGGATAAAGTTAGATAGGGAATAAATGCTGCTATTGAATTTGTGACGGGTGACCGAAGGCCTAAATATTCGGTCACAAATTCAATTAAGTGATTAGTTTGGTCTTGGGATAAATACTGATATCCTGTGATAGCAAACCAATAACGAACTGAAGTGACTATACGGTGGACCAAGATAGTAGGTAAAAGAAATGACATACGGGATTTATTTAATTTTAATTAGCATTAAATATTCGAATAGCGTTATAAATTATTGAATTAAGTTCGTCGAACTCAATCACCTCTACCAAGAATTGTTCCAATTGATCAGTGGACAAATGGAGATGTCCAATCTCTTGGTACCAACTCGTTACGGAGATGTAGAAACGATCTGCAAAATTAAGGTAAGTATGAGGAGATGAAAAATCACTAATTGGTGGATTTAGTAATCCAGTAATGCTTAATTTAACAAAAATATGATTAATTAAATCGTCTACCTGCTGTAGGTTAAGGTATTGATGACCGTATAGGCTTTCCCAGTTGGTTATTGCAGCTTTTATTCGGAAATTTAATTCAATATTTTCAACGAATGACATTCAATTTTTAGCAACTTTTAGCGATCGAGGTCGTGGCGAAATGCCCTTTGCACGTTAAATTTGGACGATTTGTGATCGTCTCTGGCAAAAACGGTAACAAATAATTCCTGGACTTGAGCTGGGGTCATATATTGAAATCCTATTTCGTCGTGCCACCCCCACACTGCGGCTTTAAATCTTTCGGAAAAATCCTCAAAGGTATGGGGAGTTGGATAATGTATAGGTATAGCTTGAGGAACGTCTACAAGACCTAAAAGTTCAAGAACGTGTTGGATCAAATTTCGAGCTTGAGGTAAAGATATGTGTTGAAGACCTATATTATCGTACCAACCACCTATTTCTAACTTGATGCGGAAAATTAAGGCTGAAGTTAAAATGAATTGACTCATGAATTTACAACTTTCCTTGATATTGTTGGCCTAAGAATTCAGTATCGTCGTTAACAATTTGTAACACAACATGTATTAATTTTCCTAAATGACGTTCGTGAATATAACCAAATTCAGACCACCAACCAAGGAAACTTGTTATTAACTTGTCAGTGAATTCTGATGTACCTGGAAGTAATAACTCGGTATTGGAAGTTGATGTGGCTTGGTCAAGGCTTAGTGCCTTTAGTAAATACTCGATAAGTTGATTGACTTGGCTTTCGTTAATAAGTTGGTGACCTTCTACTCGGTACCAACGTCGAACAGCCTGAGTCACGTTTGAAATAATGAGATTTCTGACAATATTAGACATCAACTTTCAATATCGAATGCAATATGATTAGGAATGAATGAAATTAAGGAAAATATTAATGTTGATTAACCAAAAATGAGCAAATTCAAGGTAATTCTGATCCTTGAAGAATTTCAAGGTGATGCGAATTACACTGAAGACTTGTGGTTTAGTGATGTATGCTTTGCCAACGTCGTTATGCCAACTAATTATTCCGTTAACAAAATGTCGCAAAAGTTCAGCGGTGATGGGCTGGTACTGAAGATTCTCAGGAAGAATGTTGAGAGTCAAGCATATATCGTTAATAACAAAATTTATGAATGCAACCAATTGAGGTTTTGTGAGATGCGCCCTGCCTTCAGCCCGATGCCAAAGTCTAAGAGCTTGATTAACTTTATTAAAGAAGTTATAAGCTTCTCTATTAGGTGCAAATTCACTAAGGAGATTCGAATTTGACATTAACTTATGAATTTTTGAACTGATAACGGAATGTAAATTGAATGAATTTTTATGCCTCTAATGCCCGATGAAAACTGATAATTGTTTCCACAAACGCTTTTAATTGAGAAGCAGATAAATAGAGATATCTAATCTCTGTATGCCAATTAATTGCAATTTAATGAATTCTTTCCTCGAAATGGGGAAGAATAATTTTTATTTCAGGTAAATTAAGTGGGAATTCGGTGACCGGTGTGAGTCCCAAACCGTCGCACACAAAATTGATTAAGACGGCAACCTGTAATTCAGATAGGTATTTATGTCCGGTGACTTGATACCAATATCTGATTGACCTGTCTACGTTATTGACTATTATAGCCTGACCGTGATCAGACATACACTGATTTCACTTTCTAAGTTTGAAGAATTTTCCTTCTGAAGGAAAAATAAAGGATTGGGAATTGAAATAAAACTGAGAATGGGTTGAAGGAAGGTCTTGGACCTTACGACTTCACTTTCTCTCAAGGTAAATTAATAATAGGAAATGAAGGAATTTTATGAGGGCAATATGAGCTTATGATTATTAATGCTCTACTTAATTTTTAACAAGCCAACTTACAATTTTTCCGGCGTTTTGGTTCTGCAACCCGGGTTGATGTGAAGTTGCTTGTTTTCTTCGGAATTTCTTCTCGCTCCTTACTTGAGGATTAATGTGCTGAGGTCCTCCACGACAGCACCGAAGAAATTCCTCGGGATCCGGCGATGTGGTATCGTCTTTCCGGTTCCTTCTTATTGAAACGGAGTCCTTTGGAGAGAAACCCTGATTTTGACTAAGGTTTTAATCTAGTACTGAAAAGTTTCGGTAAGCACATCAATTAAAATTTAATCAATACAATTTTATTCCCATAGATCAACCATACCAATGCAATGCCCATGCACTTGCATCCATGTTCCCTTTCAGCATGCGCTACTAAGTTCAGGGAAGCATGGCCTGGGTCAGTGAACCCACCCGGCATGCTAATGCCGGCATGTAGATTACCGACCTACCCCACTTACGTGCGAATCACCCGGGGAGTTTACCCCTGTTTTATTAGAAGTGATTTGGCACTGTGGGTTTTCCAGGAAATGCAGGAATGAAAAGGAGGATGTATTTACCTTTTTGCAAGACGGCTGCTCTTGGTAGATCGAAATTAGGGAATCTTGGATGTCCCCGGATGGAATTTTTGAACTCGCGACTCCTCTACTGATGAGGTCAAAACTGCACGGTCTTAATAATATTTAACTCGATATTTGACCTTTTGGCTTTTGATGAGTAGCTGCCCGCTTTTAACAAGACTAGGCGTATAAGCTTAAGCTACAAATTTCAATTCCTCGAAAATTCTTACGTGATTTTTCCGAGGTGAAATTAGATGATGATCACTTAAAACAGTGATAATGAAGAAGATGAACTTTTCTTCTAAGTAATGTTAACTTTTCAAAAATTTGAAAAAGAAAGTTTTCCGAAAAGGATGAAACATTTCGAAATGAAAATTCGGATGAATTTTAGGAAGCTTTGATTCGCATTAAGGCACACACAATAATGAGTGATGCTGGCGATTCTGCTGTGAGCTGGTGAAGCGCACTTGGCTGTGGCATGGTCATGGTGTGCGAAGTTGCCAAGTTTATACGGGTGAACGGAGACGGCGCCTTGGTTGCCTCTCGTTCACTCTCCGGCATAGGAAATACATGGCCCAGCTCAAGATAGTGCTGATGGCGTATGTATTTACGGGGAGTTCGGCCGCAAGAGAGATGCTGATGTTACCGTTCGTACGAACGGCAACGTGGCGGACTTGGCCGAGCCCACCGCAGCATCCCGGCAAATAGCGGTCTTCAATTACGGTCGACATGCTGTTTTGGACGGGGCTATGAGTATTTAGATGATACTCATGCACTATTTAAGAAGCTAAAGGGCGACTCATTCGAAATTCGGATAGGCGGCGTTGGATTCGAGTTTGCAACCTCGAATCCTGCCATTATTTATGATGTTTATTTCAGGGAATAGCTGCTGGTGATCCCTACAATACCTATATTAATTATATTTTCATGCGGGAATGGTATTTATTAATTTTCCCTATAGGTACATAACAATTATGTTTTCGTGCGGGAATGGCGTATCTTTCTTCCCTGAACGTACATATGAATTTTTACTTTTATTTATTTTTAGGTAAAAAAAAATGTTTCCTAATCAAAATTTTACGGGGTTTTTGGTGTTTTTGGTGACGGAGGGGGGTAGGGCTAAGCCTACCCCGCACCTTGTAAAACGAGTATGGTATTCTCCTCCCCAAATAATGAGTGAGGGTGGGAGGCCATATCCGAGTTTACCACATCCCTTCACCATATGCATCTATGAACCCCTGTAAAATGGGGATGATTTTAATTTTTATAATTCAATAAAAGATAAACATGAGGGTGTGAAAGATGGTAAGGGTCAGATGGTAGTATTTAAGTTAATAATGGGGGTGTTCCACCACTCCGGAGGAGGCCGGAGACCTATGAAGAAGGGGGAGGGAGGCTCAACTGAAACTCCAGCTGAAGCTCTCCAGTGAAGCTACAGATGGTAAGAATGCTAATTTTACTTTATTTTAATTTTAAATGCATAATTTATTTGAGCTAAGGTTTATGCTTTATTTTTGTGTGTAGGAATTCCAAGAGCAGTGTAGCTCAGTGGCTGAGGTCAAGGCTGTGGATAATGTCATCCACGGCCCTGGCTTCGCCACCACAAGCTCCCGACTTCATGAGGGACTACGGAACCACATCGACCGTTGACGGCAAACGGAGCAGGTTCACGGTCGAATGGTTCTAGGTCCCACAAAGGAAATTCGGTCTGCTCGGGAAATTTTGCCAAATTTATTTTATTCGTCGCCAATGAGGATGAGAAGCGGAGAGAGAGAAGGCTTACATATTTTGCTTCTATTTGCAAGAGGACAAGCCGGCGTGAAGGTCGGAGGCCTGGAGGATTGGCTTCATCCTCCGGTGGCCCTCAGCTCCAACGCCGCTGGACGGGACGGACAAGGGACACAACAAAGCGTTTGGGTTGCCGAGCATTCCAGACGGCAATCGCTTGTTGTTCCCTACCTTCCAGTTCAGCAGCAACGACTTGTCCTGAATTTTGATCCAATGAAGGTAAGTTTTATTTTTATTTAAGTTAATTAGTTTTTCGTTTATTTTTCAGGAGGGTCGTTGGGGAAGTGGTGCTGGCTTCGTGCCCAGCAACCACATCCAGCCCAGAAAGGACGGAGAGGTGCGATGTAGAGTGTCTGGAACACTGGAGAAGGCATGCTTCAGACACACACCGCACCATTACCATCAGTTCAGGCCGACCAACGACCCTGAATTTTGGATGCCAATCAGGTAAATATATTTATTTTTACATTTTAGTTTAATTAGGTTTTAAGTTTTTATTTAGTTTAGTTATTATTTCCAATTAGGTTAGTCGGGGAGGTTGGATGGACGATGGCAAAGTCGTGTTGCCGGGAATGGCGAATAGCGTCTCCGCTCCACCGACCATTCCAACCTGGAGGACAAACCCGCAAAATACAGCAAGAGCTGCGGGTTCGCCTCTACCTGTCTCCCCTCAATTTTGGATTTCTTTTTACTGATTTTTGCCTATTTTGTTATATGAACCGAAGTCCCTAAATTACGTCGAGCGGGTTCAGGGAACCACTGCTGACGACTAATGAATGAGCCAATTAATTAAGATGCAAATTACGTCAACTTAATTTTATATTCTTAATTCTAGATTCCGTGGCGGAAGATATGAGAATCAGTCGAGGATTTGCCAATATAAATGAGAACACTCAACGAACGAAGATGAGAGGGTAAGTTTAAAGGATAAATATTTATATTAATTATTAAATCAAAAAGGAAAAGATAAGTTGAAATTCAATGAAATATTTCCCAAACGACATAAGGTCGAGGGCCACAACTGAATAATAATTATTAATTCATGTTTTTGTTTTTGTTTTCAGGTTTTGTCCAAATGGTTTACAATATAACGGATTACAACATAATAATTTATAACTGATACGCTTACGGATACCACGGGCGTGGCATCTGAGATTTCCAATTCCAGGTCCAGGTTGATTAAAGGTAATTCACAATATATAATTTGATATTTTATATTTTATACAATTTGGTCTAATTGACCTCGACATTAAATTACAATAAACTTAAGAAGAACTCGTAGAGAGGAATCGCGAACACAGTAAACACCATGAATAAGAATAGGAATATATAAAAATTATCAGATTTCCTCCTTTTCTTAATTTTAATCTCTTTTTGATGGCACCAACAGGAGTCACATGGACAATCCCCTTTCGCTGTCCTTATTCCTTTTGGAGTCTCCATGTTCCGCAATTCCTTTCTAGTCATTTTTCTACCGAATTTCCAGAAGGGAAAACGGAAAAAGAAATTCAAGATTCTCAAGGATTCTTTGGAAGAATTCGTGTCGGAGACCCTCTCTTCTTCGCGGCGTGATTGTTTCTGCCTTAGCTAGTTCGCCTCCGCTCCTTCCTCGCTTCGTCCCCTGTCGCCTCGGGAAGCATCATTTAATTCCTTTTGTGGCTCATAGACGCTGTGTGGTGGAGGGCTGCGAGTTTTATTTATTTTACTATCTCCTTCCATGGATCTTCCTCACTCTCTGTCAGATGGCCGATGCTGTCTGGAGAATTTGAGGAGAATCTGTGGGAGGATGTGTTGTGATTTCTATTCCTTTCTCACATACGAAAAGTTTTAGAGCTTTAATAAAGTCATAATAATGAGGGGGAATACGATGTTTGATTCCAGAGATTGGCATTGTAGGAACTTTGGAATTTGTCGCAATAGATATTATACGGGTATTTATATTAAACCCTTTTTAGTTAGTCTCCGTTGAACTTACTATTCGCAACTCAGGGATGGTCCATAAATGATGTCATCATCTAGATGGGTGGGTCCTAAAAACTTCTCCCTTTAAGGCCAGGGTCGGATAATTTGGCCAGCGCAGGCAGCCCCCGCTGCCTGAATTTTCAAAAACATGTAAATGAAACATTTTGCCGTTTTGAAATATATGTAAAAATAATATAATATATTGACTTTTCAAAAACATGCAAATAATTTTTTGTATACATTTCAAAAACATGAAAATTCAACATTTTATACTTTTCTCAAAACAAATAAATAGAACATTTTGAACTTTTCTGAGTCAAGTAAAAAGGACATTTTCCACTTTTCTCAAAATATGTAAATATAACAATTTACTTTACCAAAGAAAACCATCAATTTAATCAAAATGGTGGTTTTTGTATGGGAAAAAATTGCTGCCTTAAAGCAATTCCTTCGTCCGGCCCTGTTTAAGGCAATGTTATGAAAGTTGTGATTCTAATGTAAGGGCAAGTGGGTGTGTATCGTAAAATCTCCATGCCATCCATGACGTCATTTATGGGCGATTCCTTAGACACAACTTTTAACTAGTTTTTTTAGAAACTCTTTCTTTCCACCCAGCCGATCCTTTTAAAGCAGTAGCACAAATAAATATATAACAAAAAAAACAAAATTAAATTTCAAGGCTGAGAGTGTGTCTTGTTAAGTTTGTATGGATTGTATGCTACAGATGAGTATAATCGGATGTCATTTATATTATGTCATACGTAGGGTTCATGGTACCTGCTGAGGGCTTCACAGTTATGTGCATTAGCCTTGACAGGAGTTACAGTGCCCGAACTCCATGGTACAGAGAAACATCCTACTCTGCAAAACAGAAAATTGCCTTCATTTGGATAGCAGCTATCGTGCTGGAACTTCCACATGCTCTCTTCTGGGCTTATGACGAGGGCCAACCGACCTATTTCAAGTGCTATAATGTAATTTCTAAAAACATGGATATCGTCTGTGAAGAATCAAAATGACCCATACCCAATTTTGGCTAGAATCAAAATGAGCTATGTCATAAAAACAAAATGAAAAATGTGCGTTAGATGTTAATTACCTAGGTGATTTTGAAAAGTGTCAAATTTTTTATTTACATTTTTTTGAAACGTTCAAAATGTACTATTAAAATGTTTTTTAAAAGTGCAAAATATTCTATTTACATGTTTTTGAAAAGTGCAAAACATTCTATTTACGCGTTTTTGAAAGTGTCAAATGTTCTATATAAATGGTTTTTTAAAAGTATAAAATGCGTTTTTGAAATGTGCAAATTGTTCTATTTACATGCTTTTTGAAAACTGCAAAATTACATGTTTTTTGAAAAGTGTAAAATGTTTTATTTACATAGTTTTGAAAAGTGTAAAATGTTCTATTGACATGTTTTCTAAAACTGCAAAATGTTTTATTTACATAGTTTTAAAAAGTGTAAAATATTCTATTTAAATGCTTTCAAGACATGTTTCACTATTTTTGTAGATAGTGGATATTGTTTTTAGCTACAAATGGAAATGGGTCATTTTGGTTCTTCAAAGACGATATGTACATTTAAGTACTCATTTAAATTATGCGCCTATAAAATGTTGACTCTAATATTTTAAGTTAATTAAACTAAATCAAAACCCTACGATAGTAGGCATTGCACTATGGCTGATTAAATAAACTAACAAAGCCAAGCAGCAGCAGCACAACGCACAACTGCCCAACCCAACCGTTTGAAGTTCACAAAATTTTATGTATTTCATTCGTTCAGTAATTCAGTAGTACCCCGAATTATTTATTGAATTTGGGATGTTAAAAAAGTTTATTTAGCTGTTGACAAGATGAGATTTTGTGTGTGTGAAGTATACGTGTCAATAAATCAAAGAGTTCATTAAGGAATTTTCTTGTCTTTCGTTTGCAGAAAAAACAACTCTTTGGCAGCCCGTGGCCCTTTGTAGCGTACATCTGTGTTCACACTACTGGCACTTATGTCATTCCATCCATTCTACTTATAAGAGGTAATTAATGACAAGCTATGTATAATACTGATATATGTGACGCCTATATGTAGGGGAGACCATTGACTGACTGACTATTCACAATAGTTGGGGACATTTTTTCAGGCATTTTTCAATTTGGCATATTTTGTATGTCGTTGCTCGTTGCTCGCTCTTTGTTTCCCGCAGGGTTTAGCTTGAAATGAAGTAGAGAGTAATATGCCGAATTTTATCATTGATTACCCCGAGAGAAGTAAATTTAAAAAACGCAGAAGCAGAAATGAAAAGTGTTGGCTTGGCTACGTGGAAGCTGTTATTAGTAGAGATTTAATTAGGTTTCCAGCCGAGGTACTTACCGAGTAGGTCCTTGGAAATCCTAAGTACTGTACTACGCTTGATTGTGATTTCGAATCTTGGAAACCACACTCAAAAATTTGCAGAGCATTAATTTGTTAGAACCATCTAATCATATCGTCTATGAAGAACCAAAATGACCCATTTCCAATTTATGCTAGAATTTAAACGAGCTATATAAAAAAATACAATAAATAAGATACATGATTGCAATGCTAATCACGAGTTTCTAAAATGAGCAAATTGTTCTATTATCATGTTTTTAAAAAGGTCAAATTGTTCTAATTAAGTGTTTTTTAAAGGAGGAAAATTTTTATTAATTATTATGTTTTTTAAAAAGTGCAAAATATTCTATTTACATGTTGTTTTGAAAAGTTCAATATATTCCATTTCCATGTTTTTGAAAAGTGCAAAATATTCTATTTACTTGTTTTTGAAAAGTTCAAAATATTTTATTTACCTACTTGATTTTTGAAATGTGCAAAATATTCTATTCGCATGTTTTTTGAAAATTGCAAAATATTCTATTTACTTTTTTTTGAAAAATGCACAAGGTTCTATTGCATTTTGTTTGAAACTAAAAATAAATATGGGTCATTTTGGTTCTTCACAGACGACATGGCATCCAGACCGGGTGATTCTCATCACCACAAAATTCCGAATAGCTACTAATGAAACAGCCAGAACCATTCTAAATAGGCATCATGCATTCGATATTTATTTATGAAACTACCGAAATAATACTATAATCACTTATTGTTCTAATAATAACACCTCATCCGTTTGTTACACAATTTGTATTTCAGATTTTGTGAAATTAATTTCGCTTCATAACTTTCTACTGGCTGTAAGTAAAGTAAGTTATGAAATCATGATATGTACGTTGGTCGGTAGACTACTTCTTAAGAACACTCTGTGACACTAATACTGCAATGAAACTTTTACAATAGCAGAACGCAGAGCTGTCAGCTGGGGAAGGAAGATGTATGAATTCCAGAAATCAGAACGGACCTAATAATCATAGTTTCTCAGGATATATTAAGAGTCGAAAACGTCTTGTACGAAACGCACTTATTTTTACGTCAGTTTTCATCTGTATTAAATTACCCATCGGCCTCTGGTACTCGATGTACCAATTACCTTCACAAGTTTCACCCAGGGAGATGCAGACTTTTGTGAATTCATCCCGTAATTACTTCATGATCCTTGCTTTTCTCCATGGTCTCCTCTACCCCCTCCTCATCTTCGTTCTCAGTCATGAACTCAGGTTATACTTAATTTTCCGCAAGGCAAATCGCCCACGGCAGCTCCTGGATTATTAAGAGGAAAACACACAAGTGGTCATCAAGCATCGGACATCAGACTCTAGTGAGAATCTGTACAGTAATAACTTGTGTCGTTTATTAATTTTTGTTTTAATTAAGTAAAAAAAAAATTAATATTATTATTGCTAAATTTTTAAATAATTAAAAGTTTAGTATTTAATTGATCAGTCCTAAATTTATTAAAAGACTTTTCGTTAGTAAGACATATTATCACATTAGTATTTTCTTCATTATCTTAAAACGCAAGGTCTTGACGCCAACGGTAATTTTCCAACTTCCAAGTTTTGAGATCAAAATGGTGGCTTCTCTACCATTACGAATGCTGTGTTATAATTTCTTGGAAATTATTTTATGCTTTAATACGACCACTTGTAGCTTTTGAGAGTTTGGAGAAAGTACCCAATTTCGGTTCAGTCAGTAGGGGTATAAAGTTTTTTATTATGTATCCTTATGTATAGAATTATTATTAATTATCGAAATACTATTGTAATACTTGAGCTATTTATTTCGATGTTGCGGTAACTAACATCGAAATTCCATTTTAGCCATTGCCAAAGGCAACACACTCCTACATTGAATCAAAAATACTTGACATTCTAGATCGTACTTGGCAAGAGCCAAGAGGGAGGCCAGGCGACCACATTGAGTGCATTTTCTCCGAAAAATAATTTGCTTTTGGAGTCAGGACCTGCACTATGGTTCCGCTTTTGGAACCCGGAGAAAGTAATAAGTATTTTATCACTTTCTCATTCTCCTCCAGAACCTGGTTGTTAAGCCTTTTCAGAAGGTCCCTATATCGTCAGTTTAACAACAACATTTATTTCAGAACACTGTTTTGTTTCCCTGTGCATGTCCAAATTACCATCATACCTTCGGTGAAGAACCAAAATGATTTACTTGTTTACTTCCATTTTTAGCTCATTAGCTAAAAACAAAATCCACTATCTACAAAAATATTTAAAAATTTTATGATCTTGAAAGCGCTTAAATAGAACATTTTGATCTTCCTAGAAACATGTAAATAGAACATTTTGTTCGTTTCAAAAAATTGTAATTAAAACATTTTGTACGTTTCAAAAACATGTAAATAGAAAATTTTGCACGTTTTAAAAACATCTAAATAGAACATTTTGTACGTTTCAAAAACAAGTAGATAGAACATTTTGTACTTTTCAAAAACATTTAAATAGAGCATTTTGCACGTTTCAAAAACATGTAAATAGAAAATTTTGTACGTTTCAAAAAAATGTAAATAGAACATTTTGTACGTTTCAAAAACATGTAAATAGGAAATTTTGCACGTTTTAAAAACATGTAAATAGAACATTTTGTACGTTTCAAAAACAAGTAAATAGAACATTTTGTACGTTTCACAAACATTTAAATAGAGCATTTTGAACGTTTCAAAAACATGTAAATAGACAATTTTGTACGTTTCAAAAACAAGGAAATAGAACATTTTGCACGTTTCAAAAACATGTAGATAGAACATTTTGCACTTTTCAAAAACAAGGAAATAGAACATTTTGCACGTTTCAAAAACATGTAGATAGAACATTTTGTACGTTTCAAAAACAAGGAAATAGAACATTATTTTCAAAAATATTTGACACTTTTCAAAATCACCTATAATTAACATCTAACGCATCTTTCTTTTTTAGTGTTTTTATGACATAGCTCATTTCGATGTTAGCTTAAATTGGAAATGGGTCATTTTGACTCTTCACTCACGCTATCCGTTTCCTTGTGCATGTACAAAATACCGCACATAATTTTTGATTTGGGAGCCGATTAAAAATAGACAAATGAAAGCAATAATTACATACAGGACAATATTGTTATTATTGTAATAATAAATTTACGAAAAATTGGAAGGAGCAAATATGTTGATGATAATTTTATTGATGGTTTAACGCCATTTGGGCCATTGTATTGCTATTATTTAGTGATTTAGTAATTTTTAAATTAAAATTTAGTAACAGTATTTGAAGAGTATTTAATACGTTAAAGAAAATATTCATGGAATTGGTGTCCTCGTCGAATTAACGGCAGGAAAATTAGTAGAAACCAAAACTCCGCTTGGTTAAGCTGCACCTTGACGACGGGAGAACTTAATTAATGCTATAATAAAATTATACCTCCCAGTACTTAGCAATTAGCAAATCAAAAATCAAAAAGGAGGAAAACTCGGAAAGGAAAACGACAACTGACAATCGAACGAATAATAATATTACGACTAAACGAGTCAACGATACGAGTGGATGGAGAGAGTAGAAATAGAAATCATTTCAGTTTTCAGTTAATTCCGTTTTCCGTCCGTTTCCGTTTCAGTATCTAGTTTCGTTTCTCGTTTCAGTAGAATTTGCCTACTGACTGTATTTGAAATGTACTGTATATTTCCTTGAAGGCGGCAAGCTTTGAATTCAAAAATATGTATGATTTTAGTAATTTCGGTTCTTAATCTTAACAAAACTGAATTTTCAAACTTTTTTGGTGTTAAATAATTTTAATTGTGCGCATTGTACAGTTCCACAAATCATTTAAATAAACCCATTTACATCTCCGCTGTAATTTTGGGCATGTAAGCCATTTTATAATGGGAAGGGGGGCAAAAAGTCCGACGGGGGCAAAAAGTCCGGAAGGGGGCAAAAAGTCCGGAGGGGGCAAAAAGTTCGCCAGAAGAGGGCAAAAAGTCCGGAGGGGGCAAAAAGTCCGCGGGGGGCAAAAAGTCCGAAGGGAGCAAAACAGGCCCCGTAATTGGAAAAAAACCTACATGTATATGTTCCCTCTTTTGGCGGACTTTTTGCCCCCTCCGGACTTTTTGCCCTCTTTTGGCGGACTTTTTGCCCCCTCCGGACTTTTTACCCTCTTTTGGCGGACTTTTTGCCCCCTCCGGACTTTTTGCCCCCTTCCGGACTTTTTGCCCCCGTCGGACTTTTTGCCCACCTTCCCATTATCAACAGTTTTGTAACTATGGACTTGAAATTTTAAATGTGTAAACCGTTGCTTTGGGGGAAGCCTATTGTTTGGAAACGGCGGATTCTTGATTACTCTATTAGGACTACATACTTACACTATGTGAATTAGAAATTTAATAGCCTGATATTTATTTTTGCAGTAATTTGCTATTGGTCTATTGGAATGCTCGTATAAGATCGAATTACGGTTATAGAATGAGCACCTTCGCAAAATTTACATTTGTCGGCGCTTGTGCCTTCACTTGTGGTGCTGTTGGTTACGTACATTTTAAACAGATTCAAGAAAGGTATATAAATTTTTTAATTCCTTGTTTTAATCACTACTAATATAATTGTAAATTATCTAGGTTTATGTAATAATATTGTATTGATAGCTCATAACTATTTTGTGGAATTTCCTAAGGAGATTTTACATCCGGACTTTGATTAATTTTTGCATTAATTTAATTTTTTCTAGGCATCTTCTACACCAAGGTATTGTTCGAGATGTGGACACCCAACAAAAGCGTAAATTAGCTAATCAGCATAGTTTACAACTCCAGATCGACATAACAAAACGATATAAAGAACATCAACAAGACTCACAGTTAAATTCAGAAGATCAACAAGGGTCTAGTCAATAGTCAAAACAAATATGGAAAGGATGAAAGTCAGCAGCGTTAAAACATTAATATATTTTCTTTCTCTTGTGTATTTAATAATTACACAGATAATTATGTGCTCATATTAATAGGACTTGATGTAGTGGTCGGAGTCATAGGATATAATATAGAATGTACCTATTACAAATTTTTACGGCGGAGCCTGAAATAAACCTGATAAATTGTTATTTGTTTGGAGGTAATAATTATGCCTTGAGACATGAACATGAATTCTTTTAAATACGTCCGTAATTACCTTTAACATTACATTTATTTATTTATGCATTTCATTCAAAATATTAAGTAATTAATTATTATGTAGGTAGGTCATTTCTTCGTGACAGCTTTATTTGTTATTTATGAATCATTTGTAATTTTAACTTAAAAATTATATTTTATTCTTGTTTTCCAATTAAATTAAATTAATGAGCTTGAAGACAAGTAAATTGATTAGAATGAGCGTAATCCAGTCGCAACTTCGTACCAAAGTCGTAAGTCACCCAGTAACTGTTAACATGCCCCAAAAAAAGTATATTAGCATATTGCACTCCACTATTTGTACAGTAAATAGAATTAAAATATTTGAACCATTGTTAACAGTTAACATATTATTAAACTATCAAATTCACATATTAATGTGTATCCTTACCGAATAGATAGGGTGTGAGAACGTAGCTGGTTTATTTTTTTCAAAATAAAAATGACCCACCCAATTACATGCATAAGCTTGGATGGCTGGAAGTGCTAGAAGGTAGTAGTTTCCGGATAGTAGAGCAAAGAGTAGGATTAAGAATGCATTTGTTGTAGAAATTAGATGAAGACGACGATTAACTACATTACTGTGTTCACCCAAGTAGAATGGAAAAAATTCTTCGAAATTTGTATAGCCTTGCTTCTTGTACGGCAATGGAGTAAAATTCGGATTCACAACTGGGTTAATTTTATCCTTATACTTATTTGAATTTAAACTCGACCTAGTTTTCACTTTCATTTTAAAAATTATGAACGCACAGTATTTCTGGATAATTGAACTAAGAATTCGAAACTAAAAATTCGAAAGGAAAATAAATTGCCGACTGTAGTTGCTGAGCTTAGTTACAAGTTGTTTACTAGTAATATCTTTGTTTTATACTGAAATAACTTTTAATCAATTACTGCAGCATACTATTCAAACGTGACTTAAGGACTATATGTACGGCACTTATGAATCCAGAAGCTTTATATGAAACAACTTTTATAATTGGATTTTGAATTTATTTATTACCACACAATTTATTAAATATACCGACACATAGAACATTTCATCACTATACCGATACCGACACTCACTATATTACAAGGCCAGGCACGGCCAAGATAAAGTGTATACAAATCATGTAAAATTTTATTATCGCAGTATAACCACTTGACACTTTAATTAAAATCCATCAATGCAAAATGCTTAAAGTAATGGGAACTTTTATAATATTCCACAAGCTTACAAACTAATAAGAAAAAAAATTGGCAATATAACCAACCAAAATATCAAGCTTACATATGCATAAATGTTTGAATTATTTGGTACTATTATAAATGCAAAATGTATTATACTTATCCAACAAAAAATCTTAAATCGATACAAGATAAAATATAACACATACGCCTATACTGATAGGGTAATATCAATAAAATCATTAAAGGAATTGCTTTGAAGTTCTTACGATCTATAATGAAAACATAGCAATAAAAAACATTTTGCACCTTTTCAAAAACGTGCAAATAGTTCATTTTGCGCTTTTCAAAAATGTGTAAATATTTAATTTTGCACTTTTCAAAGATGTGTAAATAGTTCATTTTGCACTTTTCAAAAACGTGTAAATATTTCATTTTGCACTTTTGAAAGATGTGTAAACAGTTGAGATGTACATGTATTCCACTACTTCGAAGATAATATTCAAAAATGATCGAAATCGGCATCGGTGAATTTCAGTCGCTGTCACTCTCTCTCAAATTTTGAACATGTTTCAGAATAAGTTCAAACTCTGCTCGTCCATTTACATCAATTTTGACAGATGCCACCGAAGCAGTCACTGCCTGTCTGGACTTGACATTTGGGAACTCTTTCTCCAGCCGAGATCTCAATTTCGTTTCCAAGCTTTTCAGATTTTGATGAATTTCCAGTTTTGAAGCTCCTGTCAACTCCAGGTTGGTTTTAAATTTAGCCAACTCATCTTCAGCATCTGTAAGAAAATCATTAAGAAACATTTAAAAAAAAATACGTGAAAATTAAAGAAAAAAATTCATTAAAAATGTTTATAATTTCAGTACATTTCCAACGTCCTACAGCCCCTTGAGGTGACAAAGTTGACATGAGTGGAAAGAATTGCCCAACTCGGATGAGGTCCTCAAACTCTCCTCTCTCGTAGCGTCCTTTATCGAGCAAAAGGAGCTTCACCAAATGTCTCGTCTCGAATCTGTCCGAAATCTCTTCCTGAATAAACTTGGCCCGACGATAGTCCCCCCCAGTTTTTTTGTTGTAAATGAGGAAGCTTCCCGTAGGCGGCAGCGACATCATGCCTTGATCATGTCGAGCCCACTCTGAATTTTTGAAATATTCATGGAACTGACTTTCCAAATTTAGTACAGCTTCCCTTGTCTCCCAGGGATGGATGGTGAAATCTGTGGTGGAGATGATTTGACTCACAAAGAAAGTTACTTCGTCCCCCTCTTGAACCATTATGTGATCCCTTTCAAAATTAGAGAAGGAGCGTGCCGCCCAGTTCCGCAATGGGTAATTCATGGAGATGTGTATCAGTCCAGAGGGCAGAAGGAATTTCTGTGGCGAAAACACACGTGGGATGTTGTCACTGTCGTCAGTAGGTTTCACAACAGAGGGTCCCATTTTGATCAAATTTGCATTCAAGCTGCTAACTCTCTCTCCTCGATGGCCCATTTTGTACGTGATCAAATCAACCAGGACACGGACTGTGTCAGCGGATGAAGGCTGTACTCCTACGATCCTGGTGGTCACCTCCTTCCCCGGCGTGAGAACAGAAAGGAGGCTATCCCAATCCTTAACTTTTTGAATGTTTGCCAATTGAAATTCTTTACAGCGAGGGGCTGCCTCAGCCAAAATTGGGCTTACAAAAGATGCGGGAACTAATTTAGAAGCAAGGACTTCACTTTGAAGACCAATATCCATCCAATCAACGAAGAACTTCTTTCCGGTTCGGGTCACGGTTTCGGTTTCAGTTCCAGTTCCGGTGGATAATATTTTGCACCTGTAAGCAATGCCATCTTCTGGATGAAGGGCCACGCAGATGTCCCCCACCCCCAATTTCTCCTGCTCTGGACTTCCCTCGTAAGTTATTAAGTAGGCAGAAAAGTTTTCTTCCGCATCGGACAAGAGATCCTCAATCGTATCCATTTCCCTGGACTTTTGACAAAGGAAGACTTGACCGCCCTCCTTCACGCTGCAAACGACCGTGTCCTCAAAGATGGAACCTTTGGCTGGCTTCGAACTCAGGAAACTGTCGACGTGGACCCCGGTACCGGTCCCGAAGTTGCCCTCCCTAAAAAGCTCGGAGAGAAGGTAGTCATTGACGGAGACAGAGGCGGGTAGTTTCTTGGATGTGAGGATGACTTCGAGTTGGTCAGGCTCCTCCTTTCGAAAGATCTTCATGGTGTATCTGTAGCCATAAGTCTTGAGCATGGTTTCAAGCACCCGGGCAAATTTCGGAGAGTTCACGAAGCGCTTGAGTCCCGCCAACTTGATAGTAAAGAATCGGGAAGGAGTATCCAGGAATTTGGTGGCTAGTAAATACAACTGGTCCGTAGTGAACACGTCCACACGCCCGTCGTCCACGAGCTCACACTCGACTATTCCTAAGGATCCTGGCCGCCGCCCATCGCCAACGCCATCGTCATCGTCAGATCCAAATCCAGCTGTTTTGCCCAATTTTTGAATAACTCGTCCCCGATAGAATCTTCCATGCTGATCCCTGGAGTCGTCACAGACTGCTACTAGCATCCCTGGAGGGATATTCTGGAAGGCAAGGATTCCGTCAGTCACACCGTTGCTCTTCATCTCACCGTATAACTCATTCAGCGCCGTGTCCATCTTGAGCCATTTCAGAGAACATTCCTTATCTCCCATCTCCACTTTGATCAGGTTCCGCATCAAGCTGTTTCGGTTCTGATTATGAACGATGTCGATTTTCCACTCATTTTCAATATCCGTGTCATACTCGTAAGAAGCAAGTTTGTGAAGGTATCCAGCTTTGCTCAAATGTGAGAAGTTCTGTCGGATTTGCTGCTTCTTCATTTTTTTAAAATCCCTATGTATGTTGATGCATGTATAAAAAAAAGAATATTTAGTTTTAATAAAATCTAATATGATATAGCGTCGTTGAAGTACCAAAATGGTCCATTACCATTTTTAGCTAAAAACAAAATCGACTATCTACAAAAATATCGAATTATCATGATCTTCAAAGTGTGTAAATAGTTCATTTTTCACTTTTCAAAAACGTGTAAATAGTTCATTTTGCACTTTTCAGAAACGTGTAAATAGTTCATTTTGCAAATTTCAAAAACGTGTAAATAGTTCATTTTACACTTTTCAAAAACGTGTAAATAGTTCATTTTGCACTTTTCAAAAACGTGGAAATTGTTCATTTTACACTTTTCAAAAACGTGTAAATAGTTCATTTTGCACTTTTCAAAAACGTGGAAATTGTTCATTTTACACTTTTAAAAAAATTGGAAATTGTTCATTTTACACTTTTCAAAAACGTGGAAATAGTTCATTTTGCAATTTTCAAAAACGTGTAAATAGACAATTTTACATTTTTCAAAATCCCTTATTATTATCATCCAACGCATCTTTCTTATTTAGTATTTTTATGACATAGCTCATTTTGACTCTAGCTTTTTATTGGATATGGGTCATTTTGATTCTTCACTCGCGATACATCATGAGGAGTATTATTTTAAATACATTTAATTTATTTTTCTTCTTGACGATTTATTAGATAAGCCGAGATCTTACCGGACAGCTTCCTGCGTGCGAGCAACAATATGAATTGTGTTTTCCATTGGAAATCCTCTATACTGCGTTTTCTTTCCAGGTGATGACATCTTTTATAATGGCTCTGGAAGCGAGCCCACTTTTTAGTTCAGTTAGTGTCAAAAAATATACAAACTTTCAAAAAAATCCTATATCTTAAGGATACACAACTGAAACTGATAAAATTTCACAGAGATTCTATAAATAATATACTGCACAGGTTATAACTAGAACTGATTAACTGATAGAATTTCTTTAGCTGAGGTGTGATGAGTGAGGTTTCAAAAGAAAAATCAGAAATAAAGTGAAGAATTAAAAGATGGATGACGGTCGGTGAATAAAACTGTCCAGTTTCTGTGGGCCTTTAGCCACTAACCAATTAAATACAACGAAAAGGTGAAACTTGACTTAATTGCAGTTTCAAATTAGTGTGAGTGAAATGAGACTAAAATGAAGACTGAGGAGGCGAAGGGCACTGCGGTTGAGGACGCGTAAAACTGACAGGGAAATGAAACTTCCTTCCACCCCAACCACTTGCAACGTACTAAAATTACTAAAATACAATTTTTTTGAGGACGCGAAAGACTTTGGCTAAAAGTATGACGAAGGGCATCAAAATTTTCACTTAGGAGTCGTCCTACCATGACGTTAGGAAAACATGCAAAATTTTGACCCCCTCTCTCCACTAGTTTAACACTTCCACAACGTAGCTTCATACGAAGTTTACATGGGTCGCTTCCCCCTCCGTCCCTTAAATCTATACGTCATTGATAGAGGCCCCCTTAGGCAACGCCCCCTTAGGAAATTACTTCTCAGATACGTAGAAAAAACGTAACCTAGCTACGTAGGTATGAAGCTTTCGGGAGTCGCAGCTTCAATTTTCAATCAGCTACAGAGAAAACGTAAAATTTTCGAGTCGCAGATTTTCGCCCCAAGCGAAGGCTGCGTTTACGAAAACTGAGAGACTGTTGGGTAAAAAAAATACATCCAATGGGTGGTGGATGGTGCAGGGCAAGGACTCCATATTTATTAGATGTCGTCCATAAATGATGTCATCGAAAAATACCAATTTTTAGGACCCTATGACCCCCTTGTTAACCATAGCTTAACTATTGCATAAATGGCTATCTTTAACATGGCATGTCATCAATACCCGACTACACCTACTGACCTTACCCACCTACTGACCTTACCCATGGCATCATTTATGGGTGATCCCTTATTAGTGAATACTCAATTACTTATTTTCTTTTAATATACATGAAATACATGGTGGAATGACATTTTTTTATTACTTTCATATTCCTGTCAATTTTTGCCATGTATTAAAAAGCTGGAACCTGGAACTTGGAGATTAAATATGGAAACCACGGGATGAAAAAAATAATAATTTTTACAATTTTTAGAAGATTGTTTTATTTTTTAACTTAAATCATAGCTTCATATCTGTCTGTAATAACATAATAACAATAGTTTAAATTTTAGTGAAAAAAAAGTAAAAATGTAATTATTTCGAACGTATACAGTTTTTATTAAACCCCTTATAATAAATTGAAACGGATAATTAAATTTTTTATTATCAGTCAGCCATCGTCTACTATAGATATTACATTGCATTGTAATCTGTATTTTTTGTTCAAGCTTAAACTCAATTAATTCGTTTTAATTTCAAATCATCAATATTTTTAAATTAATTTTCTAATAAATTATTCCAGTTCCATATAAGAAAGTCTACAGCAAAGGGAACCTAGGTTAAAAAATTAATCTTCGCTTTCGATGTTTTTGAATTTGCTCATTCCAGTTTCCATTTACAATATTTTGCCGTTTATGCGTGACATATTTTTAAATCTACTTTAACTAATTTTACTAAAATCAAACACCAATATCTACGATTGGAACCGCAAAGAAATAATTAATACATTTGCAGTATAATCGATAATCGATCCGAAATCGAATCCAATAATAAAATCTCAAAATCTGTATATAAATATATAGTACTGATATCAATATTATTACTATGTCATTGATGAAAGAGCGAAGTTGCTTCACTGTCCAAACGGCATTTGTCACAAATTCAGATGGAAATGCGACGATTGGGGTTCGTTCCCTATTTTACTCGGCAGATCCAAATCCTCTCACACTTTGGGAACAAAATGTTCGTGATTCAAAAATTATATTGATATTTAAGTAGGAAAAATTGAAAATTAGAAAAATGTCTAAAAATTTGTAATTTAATAAATACACACAGCCCTAAAGAAATTGCAAAATTGAAACTGGAAGCATTAAATTAACTATATAAGTATATACGATTTTTCTTTATTGGGAAAAATTAATTATTTTTTAATAATTATGCATTGAATTGTAAGCATATATAGGTTCCGACAGGGAATCTTATGACAGTAACGGATCCTTCAATTCATTGTAACGTTATCGAGCTGACAGCTGATGAGGATGCATCTGAAAATTATATTACAACTCCAATCCAGCCATTTGACAGTCTTCACATACGGCAGCCCATCTTCGTCATGGTCGTTAAGAACATTCATCGCTGGTTCACCTTTGAACTGACCGTGAGCTTAAAATTCTCGACGAGAATTTCTCCTACTTTTTAATCCACTACTCCACATACCACTAATTTAAAAATGTCGGTGGAACAATACTTAAATAGTAGCATACAAATATTTATGTATTTTTGTTACAATAAAAAATAACATTGCATTTTTTGTATTTCAATTGCCAGATAGTGGATGGCTTTCAAACGGAACGTAAGCTGAGAGGAAGCACACTGCAACCGGAGCTGATGATTCAGAATGACGAGTGCACTCTCCCCCTTCATTTCACAACCGGATGGAATCAAGTTCAAATCGATCTGAATGACTTTACTACCCGCTGCTTCAACACTAATTATGTTGAAACAATGTCCGTCAAAGTCTCATCGAATTGTCAGCTGCATCGAGTGTGTTGAATTCAAATGTTCCACCTTCCATTCATATAAGCTTTTACATTATATTATATTATTCTTCTAGAGAATAAGTATGCGTTACTCCTGTATCAATCCTGCAGTTTTTTCAGGACTCTTAATCGCGGTTTTGTTTGATTTGTTATAGATTTACTTTTGTGACAAAAGCAGTAATAATCATCCGCATAAATTTTCTTCATCCTCCATGCTTCATTCGATAGTAGACAGTTCGCCGGGAGGCAGTGGTGATGGATTCGATGTTCAACAGCAACAACAGCAATAACAACCGCAGCCCCATTGCATTGATCCAAATATTAAACATAATATCATCATAATGTATCTAACCTGATATCATTTTACAACTGTGACCTTACTTACAAAATTCTTCAGTGACAAAAATAACAGACAAAAATGTTACAAAATGATGATGCGATTACTTCAATAAATTCGCAAAAAAATATTTAACTTAAACTTTTAAGTAATTGGTGTTGGTTTTTGTAGCTTAACTGCTATTTTAGGCATTATGGATCGATGCGAAGGTTAAATTAGTAAATTAGTTGATGGCTGATGAGCTGATGGATCATTTCTTCTAATAATATGCAATCAAAAATACATATACACGGTAGGAAAATGTTCATGACAAAACTAAAGCTATATAATAAAATATCGCTAGTAAGCTTGTTGCCGTTTAATAGATTTTTTAATTAATTTATAATTTATAGATTTAGAACATAATATGACAGCAAATAAGTGAATGATATTGTAGAGAAGGGATAATTTTGTTCAGTAAACTGTTGACAACTAGAAAGATCGTAACCCAGTAGCTACTTCGTACCACATCCTCCAGTCTCCCATAAACTATACAGATACAAAGTATATCAATAATTAATTTACACTTTATTATTGAAGTTGATAAATCGACAAGCGCTTTGGTTCTAAAAGTACTAACGGTAAGAATTAAGAATAATATAAAAGTAACTTCCTATAAGACTAATAATTTCAAAAATGTACTTCCTTAACGAAATGATTTTTAATGATAAATTTACATAATAAAAATATTAAATCCAGCATAGCACTTACTGAGTAAATTGGATGTTGAAAAGTCGCAGGTCGATTTTTTTCAAAGCAGAAATGTCCGACCCATGCAAGAGCATAGCCCTGAACTAATGCCAAGGGCATGATCTTGAAATTGCCAGTGAGGACAGCGAAGAGGAAGATGAGGATTGCATTCGTGGTGGCAATCAGATGAAGTCGACGATTCACTGTATTGCAGTGCTCTCCCAAATAAAACGGGTAGAATTCTTCGAAACTGTTGTAGCCATTCTTACTGTATGATCTTTGGGAATAGTTGTGATTCACGACGGATCCACGAGCATTTTTTCCACTTCCTTTCTTATTGGCAACCATTCTGATTTTGTAAAAAATTCTGCACAAAATTACAGTTGATTCATGATAATTCAATATAAAATTTACTCATAAATTTATCAAAATAAAGTCCGAAAATACTTGTAAAAAATATTAGGAACTCAAAAATAGTTAGAAAGGCGTTTAAATTTTGAAAAATTTTCCAAAATAATTAATTTTAATAATAATACCTTCCTTCAGCTGTGTATCAGTCAGTAATACGCAGTCAGCAGCAGCAAAAATTGTTATGTGTCGATGTGAATTCTAAAACTTAAAGATTAGACGAGCTAATCTATAATATTTGGCACTGACAACGTGAGATAAAAACTTCAGCGTCCAGCAAGTTTATAATAGTAGTGTTGAATTTTATTTCATTTGAGTAAGTACTTACTACTACATTAGAACTAATGAAAATAAATTAGGTTGAAAGCTAGTCTGTTCCACTGTGTCAATTTTCAAATTAAAATTAGCTATATTAAATGATATGAATATTATTTCACTGTAGAATACGGATTTTATAAGGCTAGTCGATTAATGCATTAATCTTCTACTTGAATGTTTCAAAAGTTGTAGTACTGGAAGCTCGCTTTAACATTTCAAAAGGGTATGTATCGCTGTCGTACTTTATCTAACTACACATGCAGTGGTTCATGCACATTGCACATATATGAAGCATACTATCCAAAACAATGCAATGCATTTGAACTATATTAATTATTATAGTGCGATCGAGTTTATTTTATATATTCGGCTCGTATAAGCCTGTACTAGCTGTACAGACTATATAGACTGTGACGTGCTACGATGAAAAGTTTCAAGGTCGACAACAATTTTCTTTTGTGTGTATTATTTCGACATCGATATCATCGTCTAACGTAAGAACGCAGTTAATTTGTATATGTATAAGTGTATATGCATAGCCGATCGTCGCAGTGAGCGTATAGTCAAAACAAAACGACCGAAATTCATTTTTAGCTAAACAAAAAATGCACTAAATAATTATGTAAATATGTACAAAAAATTAAAATATAATTATCCTGAAGGCATGTAAATAGAACATGCTGCACTTCAAATTTCAAAAACTTGTAAATAGAACATTTTGAAATTTTCAAAAACATGTAATTAGAATATTATGCAGTTTTCAAAAACATGTTAACAGAACATTTTGCACTTTTCAAAAAACATGTAAACAAAAAATTTTGCACCTTTCAAAATCTCGTATGTAATTAAAATTTTACGCTTTCCCGTTTAGTTTTCTTGGACAGCTCATTTTAATTCTACCATAAAGTGGATATCCGGAACTTCTAACTCAACCAACTACAGAATAATTCCTAAGAACCGCCTAAGAATCCTACTTACCTAATCACCACATTTAAATTTATTACAACCATATCACTATTACAGAGTACTACATATATATTACCATTGCATATAATAATGTATTTATCTTTAAATAATATTAAAGATTTATTCCATCTACTAAACCCCCTGCATAATATACAATTTAAACTCTGTGCTATTACTTTCAGATTATATGGCTTATCAATTAAAATACAATAAATTAGGAACATAACATTTTACAACACAAGTGCTAATTTTGAGCCTCAATTTCTTTACAGAACATAATCAATAATACATATTAAATCTTTATATTAAACCAAGGAACTATCATTTGAGTACATAACATTTGTAAGTAACCAACGTTGTATGGGCTAAGGCCAAAATCAACTTAATGAATAATAAATTATTACGAGTATTATTAAATTGGATATAATATTAGTATGGTTACATAATTCTTACAAAAATTGAGTACAATAATCGCAAGTAGGCAATTTTATAGTAACTAATTGAGTACGTCAATATTAGAGAATAAACTTACAGAATGAAGTATCGTACACCTACATAAGCGCAAGTTGCGCAAGCATTTTTTTTGGACAGTTTATTTTGCAACACAATATTTTTTTTAAATTCCTATCTGAGAGTGTGAAAGAAATCATTCAAATTAATTATATTAAATTTTACAGTAAATTTTGAATTTTCGCATTTCATACCAAAGCAATAAGGAATGCATTGCTACAAAACGATACGACTTATATACAAATATAATCAAACTAGGATTGATATAAATTACTGCAAGTTATGGTATTACAAATTACATTTGAAAGTTGAGTATTACGCTAAATGTAAGTGTCAGAAATTGCATTTATTGAGTAGGCAGGTCCGACGTAGGTCTCCGAAAGCCTCCGTAGACAGGATTGATAACATTTGAGGTAGGGGAGTCGTATAATGGATTGTCTGTCTGTAAAATTACAAAACAAAATCAAATTACCAAGATCATAAAATACGTTACTACATTTTTCGTTTTATTCTTTAATTTATTCGAAAATAGATAATCCGGGGGATAATTACCGGGGAATTTAAAAAAAAATAAACGTCTTTAAAATTTAAAAGCGTATATAGTATTTCAATAAAACAATCACTCACCTGGCCCCATTTAGCATCCTTCCTTTCCGTCTCAAATTTCTTGTACTCTCGTTTGTCATGGACATGAGTACACACTTTCCAGATGAGTAGGAGAAGGATCCCTATGAGGAGGACAGCTCCCACAACCCCCATAATTATCCATTCAAGTTGAGGTTTTGGGTCACAACTAGTTTCCTCATTCACGACCACATTAAATTTTGGCCCACTCTCTGACTCTTTGTAATAGTACCTAAATAAAATTCTACAGTCTTGATTTTTCCAGTTCTTGTAATTGTAGGTGCAGAGCACTTCATCTTCTAGTCGCTCTGAAGAAGGACAAAAACAATGCGCAATTAGTAACACAAGCAAATTCCATACATATTTGAGAATTTTGGCACAATACTGACTGCAATCAGGGCCGGATAATGCGGTCTTTGCAGGCAGCCCCCGCTGCCTAAATTTTCAAAAAACATAGTAAATAAAAAATTATGCACTTTTCAAAAAAATTAAAACAATTTTTTTTGCACAATTCAAAAACATGCAAACAATTGTTTTTGCACAACTCAAAAACATGCAAATAATTTTTTTATCACAATTCAAAAACACGCAAATAAATTTTGTTGCACAATTCAAAAACATGCAAATAAATTATTTCGCACAATTCAAAAACATGCAAATAAATTATTTCGCACACTTCAAAAACATGCAAATAATTGTTTTTGCACAACTACAAAACATGCAAATATTTTTTTTTGCACAATTCAAAAACATGCAAATATAACATTTCACTCTATTAAAAAAACATTGGAAAATGGAAATAGAACATTTTGCAATTTTTAGAATCAATTAATTAGAACATTTTGAACTTTTCTAAAACATGTACATACAAAAATATTGATTTACCAACACAAAAACATCAATAAAATCAAAATAATAATTTTTGTGTGGATAATGGATACAAATTGCTGCTTAAACGTAAATCCTTCGTCCGGCCCTGGCTGCAATACTGATAAATACCAAAGCTATACCAAATAGTTGTGTGGACGCTCTATGATCTTCAATTGAAAGACCACTATCAGTTTTTCGACAATCCTCTCTACATATTTGACTATTCATCGACTGAGTCTCATTTCGAGAATTTCCATCATTGACCGCATTGAAATGACAATGAGCACAAGCTGCTACGTTTCGATCGTTGCAAAGTGGATGCTTCAAACTGCTTTGTTCGCAATTATACTACACATCATTCAAAAGAAATTTAATTTGAGAAATTAATTCGCATACTGCCTATGAAGTACCAAAATGACCTATACCCATTTGTAGCTAAAAACAATATCCACTATCTACAAAAATATTGAAACATGTCTTCAAAGTATTTAAATAGAATATTTTGCACTTTTCAAAAATATGTAAATAGAACATTTTACACTTTTCAAAAAACGTGTAAATGGAACATTTTGCACCTTTTCAAAAACATGTAAATAGAACATTTTGCCTTTTGCACCTTTTCAAAAACATGTAAATAGAACATTTCACACTTTTCAAAAACTCTGAACTAACATTTTATGCATGTTTCTCATTTTGTTTTTATGACATCTCATTTTGATTTTAGCATAAATTGGAAATGGGTCATTTTTGTTCTTCACAGACGATATATAGGTAATAGTAAAATGCTCTTTAAAAACAAATGTAAATAGTTTAAGATTTTAATTTGGTTTTTTTATTATTCTGGCTTACTTTGCAATTATGACAAAATAGTCCTGTATATCCTTGATTACATTTGCACTTTTTTAAACCAATAGTTTGGCCATTAGAAGGAGACGTGGGACATTCACAAGAGCCTTGACCACTGCAGATATCCTTCCTATTTGGCTCCATACACATTTTCTAAGAAAACGAAATATATTTTTAATTTAATTGGCAATGACCTTTTGACCTTTAACCTTTAACCATTAATTAATTTAAATGTAAAATATAAACCTCACCACGTCCTTAGGACAGTCACAGAATTTTCCACCATAGTCTTTGTTACACTCACACTGACCTGAATTGCATGTCCCATTATCAGAGCATAGAACCTTGTCACTTGGACTGACTTTGCAATTGTATGTGTCAAACTCACAGAAGTTTCCTACGTATCTCTGTTATTGAAAAATTATTGAGATTTAATGAGTATAGCTGTAGATTTTGGCTTAGTTAAAAATTCCATAAGAATATTACAAAAAAAAATGTACTTACGTCAGGATCCTTGTTATCCGAACCATTTGGCAGTTTGGTACAGACGCATCGTTTGCAAACACAGGTTCCTCGTCCGGAACAGTCAGTTGTCTCTTCAATCCCGCCCCCCTGTTGATCCTCCATTTTTCGGCAAGCTAACGTACTGTCCCTTGTAAGACATTCACAATTTCTTCCCTGATGTTCCGAATCACATTCACAAATACCACAGGACATATTTCCGCTTCCACTGCAGAGTCTTTTGGAATAGTCGAGTATCGTTGTATTTGAAGGACTCTATGTACAAATTGAAATATGCCAACATTTCAAAATTTCAACAATTATCAGGGCCGGACGAAGGAATTTCTTTTAGGCAGAAATTTGTTTCCATGCAAAAACCCACATTTTGATTTTATTGATGGATTTCTTTAGTAAAGCAAAATGTTGTATTTACGTGTTTTAGAAAAGTGCAAAATGTTCTGTTTACTTGATTCAGAAAATTGCAAAAACTTTCTATTTACTTACATGTTTTGAGAAAAGTGGAAAATGTTTTATTTCCATGTTTTTGAAATGCAAAAACTTTTTATTTAAACGAAAAATGAGAAACATGGGCAAAATTTTAATTACGTGTTTTTGAAAAGGGTTAAAATTTTCTATTTACATATTGTGAAAAAAGTGGGAAATGTTTTATTTCCATGTTTTTGAAATGTACAAAAATTTTTATTTTGCATGTTTTTGAAATGTCAAAATTATTCTTTTTACTTTATTTTGAAAACTGCAAAATGTTCCATTTACATGTTTTTTGAAAATTCAAGCAGCGCGGGGGCTGCTTGCGCTTGCCGCATTATCCTGCCCTGACAATTATGAAGAGTGTTTTTTGCAAAACAGGTCAAGTGCTTTCGAGTGTTTTCGTCTAATTTGTTTGTTTTTGCCGAACCTGAAGAATTTTTCAAATTTTCAACACTCTACCATTACCTGATTTTCAGTTTCGCAGGAACAGGAACAAATTGGCTCAACTTCCACCACTAAAGATTCTTGTAAGCAGAGACCAAAAGGACAGATTGTAATATTCACTGGTTGAGTCGATTTTTGTTCACAAGCATCTTCAGACAACTCAAGTTGAATTATAAATCTACAGACATTTTGCATACATTGATTTAATGAAATGAAATAGAAAGTGTGTGTGTGTGCTATATGTTAAATGCTGTAAAACAATTTTTTTATTGGTTGCTTATACTTTAGCATGGTCCCATTTCCAATATCTGGACAGACGGGTCGATTTTCTGAGCGAATTAATTCCGTGTCGGACTCATTACAACTGTAGAAGTAGGTGACTTGGATCCCAGGAACTTTTTGTGGGTTCTGTGTCATGTTGAGAGTGTTTCGAATATTTTGATATTCCTGTCGGACGACGTCCACCATGTTACTCGAGTCATTCGTCAATTGAACAACTATAGAATTATCAATTCGATTCTGGAGCTTCGTGTAGAGTCCAATATGATCCGTGACTGCAAAGATGACGTGAACTTGGGTCTCCTTCACTTTTGAGTTGAGTTGGGCGATGGAAGGGTAGTCGAGGATTTTGGAGTGAGTGAAATCATCACCGAGCATATGACATTGCATATCATTTGGCTCCACGATTCCAGCCAGCTACATAATAAAATTAATGACACTATTGAAGGAACATTAATCCAAATAGTGAAAAAAACCATCAAAATTTGTAAATAATTAACCGTCTAATAATTAATTCATTAATTAGTAATTTTTAGGAGAATTCTTCTACCTTGCCGTCTCCAGCAATATGAAAAGGACCGTCCGTGGAAACGACGAGCAGTTTCGTTGAATTAGTTCGCCAGCCTATAATATATACATAGTTACACATATATAACGTCTATGAAGAACCAAAATGACCCATTTCCAATTTATACTACAATTAAAATGCGCTATCAAAAAATACGAAATTACAGTAAATAAGATACGTCTTTACAATGCTAAACACGAGGTTCAAAAATGAGCAAATTGTTCTATTTACATGTTTTTAAAAAGGTAACAATGCCCTATTTACACGTTTTTGGGAAGTGAAAAATGAAATATTTGCACGTTTTTGAAAAGTGCAAAATATTATATTTACTTTTTTTTTTAAAAGTGCAAAAAATTCTATTAAATTTTGTTATTGAAAAGTGCAAAATGTTCTATTGACTTGTTTTTTGAAAATTGAAAAAAATTCTATTTACTTGTTTTTTTAAAAGTGCAAAACATTCTATTTACTTGTTTTTTGAAAATTGCAAAACATTCTATTTACTTGTTTTTTGAAAAGAGGCAAAATGTTCTATTTCAACTCTACGAATACCATGATGGTAATTCAATATTTGTGTAGATAGTTGATATTTTGATATATTGTGTTTAGCTAAAAATGGATATGGGTCATTTTAGTTCTTCACAGACGAGCTATTTAAAATATAAATTAAAATGCAAATAAACGAAGTCTCTTCAAAAAAAAAATATTGAAAAAAAGTTAAACTCACCAATATTGTCATTACAAGCAATTGCTTGCATGATGGCATCCAGCGTCCCCTCAGGAGCATCTAGATTTTGGGAAATTTTTGCCTCATTCACAATTTGAATAAATTCAGAGGTGTTTTCCGTTAATTTTAAGTGATTTTTAAATCCATATGGTACGGCATATCTACAGATATTTGGGTTGGCCATTAAAAAAATAATTATTATTCAGTTACGTTTTTTTGTTAGCATAGAAAGCAAGATGAAAATAATTAAGTTGTTTTAAATGTATGGCTTACACGGGCCCATTTTCGTTCAGTTGTGAGAGGGAGACGAAGGGGTACAAAGGCTTATCGATGAATGAACCAAAACCAATTTGAACATTGCTTGTAATATTCCTTAAGGCATCCACAAGCCTATACCCGGCTTTAGCCACCGTTTCCTACAAAATTTAAATGTAATATTCGGTGTCGGTCTAAAATAATCTTAATACAGATCCGACAGGGCCAGATGAAGAAATTGTATTTAGGCAAGAATCTGCTTCCATACAAAAACCACGGTTTTGATTTTATTGATGGTTTTCTTTGGTAAACCAAAATATTGTATTTACATGGTTTATTAAAGTGCAAAAAATTGTCTATTTACATGTTTTGAGAAAAGTGTTAAATTTTTTATTTGTATGTTTTTGAAATGTACAAAAAAATTTAATTTGCATGTTTAAGAAAAGTGCAAAATGTTATTTTTACTTGATTCAGAAAAAAGCCAAAATGTTCTATTTACACGTTTTTTTTTGAAAAGTGTTAAATGATCTTTTGACTTGATTCAGGAAAGTGCAAACTGTTCTAACTGCATGTTTTTCGAAAAGTGCAAACTATTCTAATTGCAGGTTTTTTAAATGTGCAAAATTTTCGTTTTACTTGATTCAGAAAAGTGCAAAATATTCTATTTACATGTTTTGAGAAATGTGCAAAGTGTTTTATTTGCATGTTTTCGAAAAGTTAAAAATTTTTCTTTTAACATATTTTTGAAAACTGCAAAATGTTCCATTTATCAATACATGTTTTTTGAAAATTAAAGCAGCGGGAGGCGCGGGAGCTGCTGCCTATGCGCCAGCCACATTATCCGGATCCGGCACTGTCCCTGTCTTAATACATTGTAATTTGTAATACATTATCAAAATTCAACTAACTTTATCATCTTTCATAGTTGCGGAGAGATCCATGACGTAGTAGAGATCCAGTGGCTTGTCCTCAGCATCCAGATAGTTCATTGTTATATTTACAGGCTTCCCGGGGGAGAGCGTCACTTTCATACGTTGTGGCGAGATGTGCCTCGCCTCTTGTTTCCGACCATCTTCGAAAACTTTCGCTTTTTGGGTAAGTTTATTCCTATTAAGAATTAAATACAGATATATGTAGAAATATGGGCCCAACCGTCATGCTATTAGGGCATTACACCCACCACTACATACTCGCTTTATGCATATTTATCATACTCACTGTAAAGTGGTTTTTGATGATTTGATAATTTGTAGATCTGTACAATTACAATAATTCATTGCTGCAAGGGAGTCACATCGATGAATTTGGTCGTAATTTTCATGTTCTTTATTTTCGAAATTCTGAAAAATTATGAACATGTATGCATAGATTGACATTATTTTATATCTTATACTAAAACGGCTAATAAGTCGCTCGTACGAATGAATGAATAAAAAATAACATGAACGATTACTTACGGGATCTTTACACCAAACACAACCTGGAATTCTGATGCACTTTGAGCAACTTATCTGCGAAATACATTTACTGTCACTAGCATTTTTTGAGGTTAGGGTGTAGATAGGCTGATCGCGAGACTTTCCCAATACTGAAGGATCACTTGTCCAAGTCCAAGACATATCTGTCTCAGTTTTTTCTGTGATTATTGCAGGATCAAAAGTAGTGCTTCTTATGGACGGGGTTGCTGTTTCGGCTTCGGTTTCGGCAACCGCAGGATCATCAGCTGCTGCGGATCCAATTTTTTCCGTGATTTTATCAGTAGTAGAACCATGAGTATCGCTTATTGAAGTAGATATTGTTTCACTACTAAAAATAGTGGTTTTAGATACTGGCGTTGTTGGACTATTTGCAGTAGTCTTAATTTCTGTAGTTTCAACAGTGCTTTCAGAAACTAAACTTGGTCCATTTGTAGCAGTATTTGTTGTACTTTGAAGCCACGAATCTTGACTCAACAGGAGCACTAAGAAGGATTTTAGAATAAATAATTTCGAATTCCATCTCCAGTTCCATCGAAAATCACGTTTTAAGAAATTTACACCACCATGATGATGATTATAAATGAATTTATTTTGGTTCTGGCGAACTTGGGATTGTAAATAAGGTGTCATTATATTATGGATTTTAGTAGTAGATACACTGTTAATTCTGCTCAATATTTTTGATTCCTTAAGAGATGATTTTGAAGTAAAAGTTACGATGGCTGACTACTGCGTTCTTTCGGCGCACCGGAAAAATGAGTTGATTTTGCATAGTACAGCAGCCTATATGGGGTATACGGACATATTCCCCCTGGATATTTTCCACCCGGACGTTATCTCTATAAGTACGATCTTGCAATAAATTATTCGGTTGTAACATAATGCCGTGGTTACACAGTTTAAGGGGAAATGTCCGAGGGTAAAATGTCCATTGGAAATGTCCAGGAGGATAATAATGTCCGAGGGAAAAATGACCTGGGAAAATGTCCGGGGGAGAAATGTCCGGGGAAAATGTCCGTAGGGAAATGAAAAGGGAAAATGTCCGGGGGAAAATATTCAGGGAAAATGTCCTGAGGGAAAATGTCCGAAGAAAATGTCCGGGGGGTAATAAATGTTCTAGGGGAAAATATCCTACAACCGCCTATTTCCTTAAAAGTCTAATTATAAAACATGGTTAATACTGAATTCACAGATTTTAATTTCAATTCGTAGTCTCCCTGAAACCTACTTTCTTGGTCCAGTTTCCATTGTTTGCTTTAATTTTAGTACAGTTTATTTAGCATGTGCACAACACCCACCAACTTTTATTTTTAATTTATTGAGGTTTTCCTTCCGCGGAAAGGTAGAAAATGACGCATGTATAAATAGTAGACATATAAATTATTATGTATTTCAATGGCAGTTTGATGTTGGAAGTGGGCGGAAGGAGACAAACCCAATTGAAAATTCTATGTGTTTCAGTTTTCAGTTTTTTAACCAGAAGAAAAAATTTTTAAGCGATATTTTTACACAGTTTCTACTAAATATGTAGGTTCACAAAATTTTGATGGAAATGCATAAATTAAACTAGAAAATTGTGTACGTGTTGCCGACGTGAGCGATATTATGTACTAACTAAATTATTCAATTAATTCAATACTCAAGAGGACAGTAGTTAAAGATAAAAGTTACCAATACCAAAAATGTAATTACATCACTGAGAGTCGAGAGTAGAGCAATTAATTTTCTCAACTTTCAGTTTAATAAAAATGTTGCCAGTGCAGTGTATAGCGGAAGCATGCAGCTGTACTTAACTGGTACTGGTAGTACGTCTTGCGAACCACAGTGTTAATATGTGGTGATATATTGGTAGAAGTTGAATCATAGGAATTTTTGGTAATCAAAATAAACATACACCACCGGAAACAGCGTGAATAAATCGAAACCCCTGCGATAACGTCGTGGTACTTTCTGTAGAGTCCAGGTCCAGTGTGAAGACGATTAATAGTTAAACAACGATAATGAGTGCTAAATGGATACTACAGATTTTGTCTGTCGTCTGGGAAGAATCAAAATGACCTATATCTAATTTGAACTAGAACTAAAATAAGCTAAGTCCATGAAACACTAAAATGTATAATTGCATAAAATGTTAAATAGGAGTTTTTGAAACTTTCAAAATGTTTAATTTGTAGGTTTATTGAAATGTTCTATTTACTTACCTACGTGTTTTTGAAAAGTGCAAAATGTTCTATTTACATTTTTTTTAAAAGCGCAAAATGTTTTATTTGCATGTTTTTAAAAAATGCAAAATGTATAATCTTATTTATCGACATGTTTCTGAAAAGTGCAAAATGTTTTATTTGCATGTTTTTGAAAAATGCAAAATGTATAATCTTATTTGTCTACATGTTTTTGAAAAGTGCAAATTGCTCTATCTGCATGTTTTTTAAAAATGCATATTGCTCTATCTGCGTGTTTATGGAAAGTACAAAATGTTTCTTTCATATGTTTTTGAAAATGCTAAAAAGCTCTATCTGCATGTTTTTGAAAATTTTGGTGCAAAAAAATGTTTCATACATACATGTTTTTATAAATTGTAAAATATTCTATTTAAATAATATTATGCTTTCACAACATCATATTGTAATAGTTTTCTAGATAGTGCATTTTGTTTTTAACTAAAAATGGAAATAGATAAGTTTGATTCTTCAAAGACACATAGAAGACGATATGCATTTTAGAGTGCGAAATAGCATGTAAATAATAATTTGATAATGAATCGTAATCAAACTAAGCGGTGTAATTTCAGTAATGTATCATCGCAATCATTTTTATTTTGAAACTCTTAACAGTGAATTTGGAATTTTGTCCTTTTTTTAAGCTCACGAGTACGGTAGGGATACTGTTTAGGGATAATTACATAAAATGATATGTAAGTAAGTAACGATATAATAAAAACCATAATTAAATTTCCAGGCAGGGCACAGTGTAACATAGTAATTGATCATTATTAAATTGTTTTGAATTTTTTTTTGAGAATGATATTTAATTTTTATATTTGATTATTAATATTCAAATATGCAAATAATTATGTACCCCTGTAAAACGCTATCCTTTAGTATTTTATCAGCGATGCGGCCAATCCTCAATCCATGTACGAAATAAAGATAACTTTTCATTCTATAAATATTTATAAAAAATCATAGTTTTAACTCCAGACCAAAATTTTAGATACGACAGGAAACGGATCCGGATCCACCCGGATAGCCGGGACCGGGACCGGAAACCCGACCGCGCGGTTATAATATTGTTCTTATGTACCTTTTGGATTTTTAGCTGCTAGTAATTTCTCAGAGCTTGTACTGTCCAAGTTATTTTCGAGAGAGTCTGTAGAATGGCTACGTTTTGGATTGGAATCTGCAACATCCCCCACGTCACGTTTCTCCTGCCAAACTTTAAGACACTGCTGAGCCTCTCTTAACAATGACACATTAGCATTGTTCCCACAGAATTGAGCTTCCTTCTCCGCCTCAACAAATTGTGCATCTGCTTTATCTAGTGCCATCTGCTTGACTTGAAATTACAAATTTAATTTGTAACAATAAGTATTTTAAACCAATATAATATACTTATGGGAACGTTCACTATAGGATTTCAAAAAAAAGACCCATTCTAAAAAATCAGGCTACGCTTTTACTTAAATATTACAAATATTAGGTAACTCGAGCCCTTAGGCGTGAAGAAAGGGAAAAGAAGGATAAAGTTCAAAATTGAAAATGGGATCATCTTCAGTAATCATCATCGCAACTGTTGTGGCGGGCAGGGCCGGACTAAGAAATTGATTTTAGGCAGCAATTTGTTTCCATACAAAAACCACTAATTTTGATTGTATTGATGGTTTTCTTTGGTAAAGCAAAAAGTTGTATTTACATGTTTTAGAAAAGTGCAAAATATTCTTTTTGCTTGATTCAGAAAACTGTTCAATGTTCTATTTACATGTTTTGAGAAGAGCGGAAAATGTTTTATTTCCATGTTTTTGAAATGTACAAAAAGTTTTATTTTGCATGTTTTTGAAAATTCAAAATATTTTATTTAAATATTTTTTAAGCTGCAATATGTTCCATTTACATATTTTTGAAAAATCAAACAGCTGGCCACATTATCCGGCCGGCCCTGGTGGCGGGGGAACTTTTCTTTGCTTTGGGACACAATTGGGGGTGCACAATTTACGTGATACGTCGAAGGGGGGGGGGAGGTCCGTATGGGTTCAAATTGCCTATGCTTTTATATGGGCGTAAAAGGGGGGTAGGGGCTCAAAATTTCCGATTTTTGTCCCACGTAATTTATGCACGTTCCCTTTGCGTCTTTGAAAAACAGACTTTTAAACTTCCCACAACGTAAGTACTTCCAAGTTGTGTATTCTTTTACAGAAACTGTTGAATACTGGATTGTTAATTGTCATCCTCGTATCGTGGGATAAAATATGAAACTAAGGAAGCAACTACATAGTGTGGTTTACTGTTGTATTTTGTTAACAATAATATAATTGTTTGTAAATATTGTGATTCTGAGATCGCATGACAATCACAATTTACATTGTCAACAGTGCAGTTTAGTAGGCTAAGATTGTGACTGTGAAAGATTGTGATTGTTCAAAAAATTTTTTTAGAATGGAAATTCCTTGTGAAATCCTATAGAGTCTACATTACATGTAAAAACGTACGTTCCCAAGTTAGTACGGATTAGAGGTACATAGCTATTAACCATGATTTTTTTTCTCACTAAATTATACGTTTTTCTTACTTTCAATTTGACCCAATAAGATTCTTGCATTCATGATCCAAATATGGTCAGTAATTTTATTTGCTTCGTCCAATGCCTGTGTTCCATAGTATTTCGCTATCTCAGCTTTGTTCATTTCTACAACGTGCGTTTGGAAAGTTTGGATATCAAAGCACGTAATATGATGGTACATTTTTAGGGAAAATAAACAGAAAATCTTTTTATTTAGGGGTCGACCATAAATGATGTCATCGAGAAATCCCGAATTTTAGTACCCTATGACCATCATGTCATCAGCTTATCCATAGTGCATAAATGTCCATTTTTAGCATGGCATGTCATCTATATCCGACTACACCCACTGATCCTACCTATGAAATCATTTATGGACGATCCCTTACTTTTACGTTTAATATGAAATTCTACCGAGATAACACCGTCCGATTTCATGGAACAAATACGTTCTTTCCAGAGAAGTTTTGGCCATTGCCATCCGAGTTTCCCAAATCTCAGCAGCATCCGCGTAAGAGCCCTTGAGAGCGTAAGCACGAGCTTGATGGTCCAGTGCTCGACCCTTCACCTCCGTCATACGACTGGGAAATAAATTAGAGTAAATTATTTATTTTATAATGCAGTTTAAAAAAATGGAAATAAATTTGAAAACATAATTAAAGTGTAATATGTACTGCTCAGAAGCAATGTTGAGTTCCTGAAGAAATGTCTCAGCAGCTTGATCAAATAATTTTTGCTTAAGAAAAGCAAGACCTTTGTAGTGCAGTACTTGACACATAAAGTCGGATTTCCTGGGAAGGAGTCGAAGACTGATTTCTTTCATCTGTCGCATCGTTCGATCACATTCTAGTTGACAATCCCTCGCTCGGCCGATTGACAATGCTTAAATTAATTATTAATTGTATAACCATTATATTCAAAATCGTAGTAGACCCTTTGACCCTGCACATGACGTCATTTATGGACGATCCTTAATGTATATTATTTAATAATTACCGTGCTGAATAAGAGATATGTTTTTCATGACAGCACCCTCTGCGGCGTCAATTTTGATTTGAATCGATGCTTCTTGGCGCGCCCGCTCTTGATCTTCATATTGCTGGACCATCTACAAACAAAGTCTCCAAAATCTTAAAAATCTGATATTCAAAAATTTCGAACGAATATATTTAAACGCCCAAGTGTGAACGATGAAAAACTTTGGCTACGGAGTTATTTAAAACCTCTACGGGATGGAATTTTGAAATTTAAAAAGCTTTTGATCCGTATTTTAATCGTTCACATTTAGGCAGAGCGTTGGATTTTACACAACACTATTTTGTTCTTGGGTATCGTCTGTGAAGAATCAAATTGACTCATATCCAGTTGTAGCTAAATTCAAAATGCATCATCTACAAAAAGTTTAAAATATCGTGATCCTGAAACTATGTAAATGAAACATTTTACAATTTTCAAAAACATCCAAATAAAAAATTTTGCAATTTTCAAAAACATGTAAATAAAACGTTTTATACTTTTCAAAAACATGCAAATAGAACATTTTGTACTTTTAAAAAACATTCAAATAGAACATTTTGCACTTTTCAAAAAACATTCAAATAGAACATTTTGTACTTTCAAAAAACATTCAAATAGAACATTTTGTACTTTTCAAAAACATGCAAATAAAACATTTTGCAATTTTGAAAAACATGCAAATAAAACATTTTGCAATTTTGAAAAACATGTAAATAAAACATTTTACACGTTTCAAAAACTCGTACTTAATATTTTACGCATCTATCTCATTTACCGTTTTTGCATACAGTGAGAGACTGTCTAATTGTGGCCGGTGTCGTAATTATGGCCACCGGTACCGGTACCTGTTGTATATATGAAACAAGTCGATTTAAAACAATAGGACTGTATTTTTATTTGTAAAGCTCGACTTCCCATCCGATCTACTGATTCTGCTAAACTTTGAGTTTTGAAAGTAACTATAACACGAATTTAACTAGCCGACCACAATTAGAACACAGGCCACAATTACCCACTCTCACCCTATTGCTAATTTTAATTCCACCTTAAATTGGATATGGGTCATTTTCCTCCTTTCACAAACTATATAAGTATATGCATACTTTATTATTAAAATTGAGCCCTTGTTTCCTCGCGTACATGGGATTCTGTTGCCGCCAGAATTGTTCACGAATTTCCAAATAATTGAGAGCTTCATTGGCGTTGGCTCGGAGGTCATGAGATGATCCTTGGTCACTTTGTATATCTTTTTAGTTTAAATTAACAGAGATACTTTAGAAATTTAAAAGCCATTGGTTAAGTTGTTAGTGCACTACCAACACCGACACCGACGTCGCTTAGTTACCTGGTCGATTCAAAAACTTGGTGAGGTAGTCTTTATCAAAATACATCTGTCCCAAAATTTCACGTGCTACCCAGCGCCCACGGGCTTTTGAAGGGGCTTTCAGGTTACCACCCTGTTTCCTACCCAGCATCTCTTCCTCGTGAGTTCCTGGTCGGATGCAGCAGTGCTCTTGTTTCACTGACAAAAAAAAATAATCAAAATGCCCAAATTCCGTAATGCAAACTTTAAAAAAACAAAAATTATGGTGCTTGGAACCCATCGGGTTGCCGTACTGCTAGTAGTAGTACTAGTTTAATTATTTCGCGAGTTTTTACTATTTGCCAACTGTTCTAATTCGTCTATAAGTGGAAGAACTTGATCCAAATCTTCAATTTGGGTTGCGGAACGATCTAAAAATAATTTTTAAAAAATGCATTGGCTCATTGTGTCATTTTAACTATAGCATTGCCATTGCATTGTAATACATGTCTTTAGAACGTTAAAAAATGTTTTGCTAAATCACCTCCAATTGCCCTTTTAATAGCTTCTTGAGATTTTTGAATGCCAATGCGGAAGCTGTCAATCTTTCGTATGCGGTATCCTCTATATGGAAACATATAGTGTTTGATATGGAATTATTGCAATAATTATTTAATTTATTGATATTCTGAAATGCTCACCTATGATATGCAATCAAAGCCTTTTCAAACTGACCCAAGTTGTACAATGCCTCAGCATACTGGTAGAGACCCATAATGTAAGTATCATTGCCGACGAAGGAAGTTTCTGCATCGTTTAGAGCCGCTGCTGCATCGCCCAATTTTAAATGACATTGACTCCGGGCAACTAAGGCAGCTTTATGGGTGGGCTCCAGCTCTATAGCCTAGATGATACAGAGTTTAAAGTTTTACATATGTAGGTAATTACCTATTGCATTTCGTCTGTGAAGAATCAAAATAACCTATATCCAGTTTTAGCTCAATACAAAATTCACTATCTACAAAAAAATTAAAATCATAAAAGCTTGAAAATAGTGTATTTTGTACTTTTTAAATACATGTAAATAGAACAATTTACACTTTTTGAAAACATGCAAATAAAACAATGTGCACTTTTTAAAAACATGTAAATAGAACAATTTTACACTTTTTAAAACAAGTAAATGGAACAATTTTACACTTTTTAAAACAAGTAAATAGAGCAATTTTACACTTTTCAAAAACTTGTAAATAGAATATTTGACACTTTTCAAAAACCTGCAATTAGAATATTTTGAAAATTTTCAAGAAACATGTAAGTGGGACATTTTTTAAAACTTTTTTAAAACAAGTAAATAGAACTTTTTCGCAATTTTGAAAAAACTTACACTGAACATTTACATACTTATCTAATTCAGTATTTTTTGACAGCCCATTTTTATTCTAGCGAAAATTGGATAAATGGGTTATTTTGACTCTTCACATACGATTTGCAAACCTAAGGTTTAATATGATACTTGATGATTGATGTTGCATCTTGAATGGAGCATAATGTTTTTGTTCTTATGGTCTTACCCGATCAAAACAGTAAAGAGCTTTGCGGAAAAAACCGGCTCGGTAGTGCATGACCCCCTCGTCCATATAAGTGGTGAACGTGGATTTGGGAACGATGCATTTCCGACGTCTTCGAAAGGAGACCTGCTGGTTCCCTCCCGTGGCTCTCTTTACAGCTGCTGTATTTCCAGAACAGCTCTGCATCTTGTTTTTGTTTTCTTCTAGGATTTAAAAAAAAGGGAACAACTTGTTTGTTCACTAAATAAAGTGAACTTTGGAGGAGCTATTACAAAAATCAGGATTATTCAGATTTATTCTTCTTTTAGCTAATACAGTATTAGTAAAAATTAATTAGGAAAATTAGGATTAGGATATTTTTGTATCTTGTCGTGTTTTGAAACAAAATATTATGTAGGACAGATGTTGTAGAGGGTGTAGGGCGTAGGGGAAAAGGGGAAGGCTTTTAATTGATAAAATAAAAATTATTTTAGCACGTGAACAACAAGGATTAGATTTGTTTAGAAATATCAAGAAAAAGAATAACATAATAACATTATTGCGATTGCAATCAACTGCTGAGTAACTAGACTTACTGTCAAAAACAATAACAAGTCTGGATTTTTATTTTCGTAACATGATTATGATAATTTTTTTTAGTAATAATTTTATTATTTTTTTGAAGCTAAAAAAATTAAAGTATGAACCAGTAAAGAAAACAAGAATTTTGCACGCAGTTTGCGCAAGTACCAAGGAAATGGTCGTGTGTTAATTACCTACAAAAAACTGCTACTATACTACAAAATTTGAATATTTTCTTCATCGCAGAATCGCAGAAATCATACATACAGATATACAGATGAAAAGAGCCTACTTTTCAGATCCAGGTGCATGCTATGCACTTTGTCAAGAAATTGAAGGAAAGTATGATGAAGGAAAAATGTAGAAATCAAAAATTATATAGATTTGATATGCAATAGTTCGAGTTCAATGGACAAACAAGTCTAATTTTTAAATTTTTTACACCTCGTTTTCTACATATAGTGCATAGTTTTTGCATAGTTTATCAACCTGATGATGAAATAATTAACTGATTTCAAAGGTGGACAGATTGCGTTAAAGCCTCGAAAGAATAAAATTCCTGGATTGTAAAAATGAACATTTAGGCTATACAACACTTTTTAAAATTTTAGATTTTGCGGGAAATTCAAAGTTTTCTTTTGTTTATTGGTTTAAATAATTTTACCTTTACCTATCCCAGCCTATATTAAAGGCAAGGATTTTATATTACACCCAGCTTTTATTTGGAGCTTTACACGATATATAATAAATCCTGAAGCATGTGAGAAGAACGTTTATTTGCACACTTGGAAAACATGTAAATAAAATATGTGACACGTTTTAAAAATATGTAAAAATAAAATTTTTTGCAATATTTTAAAACAAATAAAAATAATATGTTTGTACTTTTTTAAACACGTAAATAAATTGTTTTTCACTTTTTAAAATATGTGAAAAAACAAATTTTTGCCAACTTGAACAACATAATAATAAAACAACCTGGAAATTTTAAATCTCGTTACTCCCAATATTTTAAGCATGTACCAATTATCGCGACGAACCGTCCAATGTTGAGCTAAATGATCCCGACAAATTACCTTTTGACTCTTTTTGAAATATTCCGAGGAATTGTATCTTGACGAATTTACATCCTACTAGTTTACATCCGACGAATTTACATCCGACGAATTTACATCCGACGATTTTACATCCGACGATTTTACATGCGACGAATTTGTATCTGACAAATTTACATCCGACGAATTACATCCGACGAATTTACATCTCAAGAATTTACATCCGACGAATTTACATGCGACGAATTTGTATCTGACAAATTTACATCCGACGAATTACATCCGACGAATTTACATCTCAAGAATTTACATCCGACGAATTACATCCGACGAATTTACATCTCAAGAATTTACATCCGACTAATTTACATCCGAAGAATTTACATCCGAAGAATTTACATCCGTCGAATTTACATCTCAAGAATTTACAACCGATGAATTTTCATCTGATGAATTTACATCCGACGAATTACATCCGACGAATTTACATCCGACGAATCGTCCCGTCGTCACCGTAAATTATGTTTAAAATACTTGCTATAAATCATACAAATAATAATAAAATTACCTAACAATACATTATTTTGATTGGCCACAATTATTATCTGCTTTAGAGTAGAATCTATCGCTGATAAACTGATAACCTCAAATATATACGTTTTACTGAGATACCAAATTATGTTTGCAAAAATCTCTTAATTTTAGATGCAGTCCATTCACGCAACTAGCAAACTCTCCATTTATTCCATTGCATTAGCAATCCGCACTGCGTTGAGCAATTCTACAATTAAATTAATTCTCACCATTTTTTTTAGGTAAATACATAATTACAAAACAAACTGCAAGGTAGCTTGTTGTTCATATAATAAAAATAGCTCAACTTAATTTAGACGTAAACTATTAAAGGCATTTAACTAAAATCTTTTAATACATTTGTATTTTTATTACGGCTATAAATCAATAACAAAGAGATGCATATTCTACAACTGCCGAAATATTATTAGTATTTACTTGCCCTTGGCCTACTACAGACACAGACACAGTAATTACTGGCATTAAGTAGGTAGTAATAGGTTTTTAGGTAAACTATGGAATTAGTATGTACCTAAATACTGATAGGTAGAAAAATTCTACATTAATTAACTTGGCAATTTTCACAACAGAACAAAAGTTTGCATTTATGCCGTATTATTACACAAGCTACGACAGTTCTATAGGGAACATCTGCCAACAAAAACACATGTGTACACTGCCTGCATGACGCATTATACTTTAACTCACAAAACGATTGTAATCCTCTGATTGGAAGTAACTTGGGGTCAGGGGTCAGGACCGACGGTGACGAAAGAAAGAAATGCGAAATTAACATAAATCAGCAGGGTGCAGTGTGGAACTACCGTAGAAAAAGCAGAACGTTGAACACAAGTTTTTTTAAAAATTTTTTGTATTATTACGCATTAGTCGTTTATAACAAATGCCTTGACAGGAGGATATCCCAGAGTTGCGTGGAAGCTCGTTGAAGAAACATGGAAGGAACTATTAAGCTACTGTCCAAGGAGGAATGTCTGGACTTCAATGCCCTGTTCCCTCATTTAATTCAAGATATTGTGAGTTCACCGGAACTACGTGACATGCCTGATACAAATTGTTGGCTTTCCAAAGTTCTCAAGTACAACGTCCCACACGGGAAACAAAATCGGTGAGATTTTACTCAGTGTTTCTATTATGAAGTTCTTAATTTAGATAAATGTACATGCTACAATGTCATTACAAAATAATAACAAATCAGACACAATTATTTAGTTGTTATTTTTTTTTGTTTATTTTAGGGGATTAGCCACAGCTTTAGCATGTAGATGCTTCACGCATGACCTCACACCCGAAAACATCCGTCTTTCGTATGTTTTAGGATGGTGCGTAGAAATGGTAAGACATGCTTTCTTTTTCTTGGTTTATTAATAATATCGTCTGTGAAGAACCAAAATGACCCATATCCAATTTTAGCTAGATTCAAAGTGAGCTATGTCAAAAATCACTAACAATAAATAAGATAGATATGCAAAACGTTGATTGAACGTTTTTGAAAAGCGGAAATTTTTTGGTTGCATGTTTTTTGAAATGTGTTAAATGTTTCATTTACAAGTTTTTGAAAAGCTCTAAACTTTACATGTTTTTAAAAGTGCAAAATGTTCTATTTACATGTTTTTGAAAAGTGCAAGTTTCTATTTACATATATTTGAAAAGTGCAAAATGTTCTATTTACATGTTTTTGAAATGTGTTAAATGTTTCACTTACATGTTTTTGAAAAGCCCTAAACTTTCTACTTGCGTATTTGTAAAAGTGCAAAATGCTCTAATTCCATGGTTGTAAGAGCAATATGGTATTTTAAATATTTTGCAAATATTGCATCTTGTATTTAGCTAAAACTGGATATGGGTAATTTTGATTCTTCACCGATGATATGTTTTTGATTGTGGCACTTGCCACTGGTAATTCAGTCATGCTGTCTAATATGTACTCATTAATTATTTTTAGAATTTCTATTTCTGTTTTGAATTTTCCCGCCAAATAAAAATTCAAAAATTTTAGTATTTTTTCCTAGATGTACTTTTACTATAAAGAAATCTGATCATGAGCTTTGTTGCAAGTTGACAAATGATTCTAATTAAATTTTTCAAAAAACTGGAAGTGGTATTAAATGGGGTTTTTAATTAGGAATGTTTTAGTTCCTTATGTTTGTAATTTTTATGTAATAAGCTTCAAGCCTATTTCCTTGTGGCGGATGACATTATGGACGGATCGGAGACACGTCGAGGACGACCTTGTTGGTATCGAGTGGATGATTTAGGCCCTGCTGCTTTCAACGATGCAATTCTTTTAGATACCTCGATTTATCCCTTGTTAAAAAAATATTTTAAAGGGAAGGAGTACTACACGGAACTGATAGATACTTTCCATGATGCGAATTTTAAAACAATTTATGGTCAAAGTCTTGATACTCGAACTGGGCTTGAACAACGGTTTGAAACGTAAGTATAATTAATTATTATACCTATATACATATATATGTAAAGTAATTACAATTTGAAAAATAATTGCGTAAAAAAGTAATTTTGCAGGAATATTATTTTCCAAATATGCGCGAATGTAGAACATTGCATAAAAAGTATTTAAAGACAAAAAAAATAATATTATGATCTTAAAAGCTTGTAAATAATAAAATTTTGCAATTTTCAAAAATTTGTAAATGCAAAAATTTGCACTTTTCAAAAAACGTGTAAGTAGAACATTGGAAAATTTTCAAAAAGTTGTAAATAGAACGCATTTTGTAATTTAAAAAAGCATGATAATGCTACATTTTGTACTTTTCAAAAGCATGCAAATAGAACATTTTGCACTTTTCAAATACTGTATTTCCTGTAATAGCACACGGGATGTACATACTATTTAAATTCCGACCTCCCTGACCCTTGTATTATTACAGTTACCGTGTACTAATACAGGTCAGTGTGCTATTACAGGAAATACGGTACATGTAAATAGAATATTTTATGATTTAAAAAAAAACATGTAATTAGAAAATTTTGTAATTTTCAAAAGCTTGTAAAAAGTACATTTTGTAACTTTCAAAAACTTTTAAATAGAACGTTTATAAAAACTTTCCAAAACATTTGACGTAAATAGAACTTTTCGCTTTTACTTTTTAAAAACTCGTATAACTAACAATTTCAGCTTCCATTTGATTCAGTGGATTTATTTTTCGACGTAGCTCATTTTAATTCTATAGCCTTGCCTTAATTAGATGCAGATGCTAGCCCTTTTGACAATCACTATGTAAGTATAGTACGTATATATGCTCGAATTTTGTTGTATTAAGGGAGCGTGCATAAATTACGTGGTAAGTCGAGGGGGTGGTAGGATTTCAAGTTGCCTATCCTTTTACATGGGCGTACATACAACAAAAGGGGAGGTAGGGGTTCAAAATTTCTGATTTTGGTACCACGTAGTTTATGCACGTTCCCTAATGCATATCCTTGTGAACTATATAACACACCTACTTAATACATACATTTTCAGATATACCATGGACAAGTACTCTGCTATCGTCAAGTACAAAACGAGCTACTACTCCTTCCACCTCCCTGTGTCTATTGCAATGACTATGGTAAAGAAAATGTGTGATATTTTTGTTTTCATATTTAAATTATTTTAAGGTACACCCACCATACTATAAAAATGGAAATTTCCATCTGAAATTTTGACATCGATATCAACATCGAACGCATGCATAACATAATCCGATGACCTTTTGTTCCTTGCCACACAATTTTGCCCTATTGAACTGTTATTGTCATGTTTGATGCACTATGTGCGTCGTTTCGTTCAACGTGTAGGCGGGCATAAATGACCCTGAGCTCATGGAACAAGTCAAAAATGTGACTCTGGAAATGGGCCACTTCTTCCAAGTTCAAGATGACTATCTTGACTGCTTTGGAGATGAGGTCGTGACTGGGAAAATTGGAACTGACATTCAAGACGGGAAATGCTCATGGCTCGTCGTGACTGCTCTTGAGAGAGCCCATTCTGAACAACGGAAAATCTTATTGGTAGTATTAAATTATTTTAACACACAGAAATATTACCTGTATCCTTATACTGAAGGAATTAAAATTGCCTATCTCGAATTGTCACTACTTCTGGCAAAAATGCCTTTTTAAATTCACACTTAAAGCAAAATAATTAATAGCCCATCTCCATTTTTTTAAATGTAAAATAATTATCACGGCCGGATAATGCAGCCAACGCAGGCAGCCCCCGCTGCTTGAATTTTAAAAAAATATGTAAATGAAATATTTTGCAGTTTTCAAAAATATGTAAAAAGTATATTTTGGCATTTTAAAAACATGCAAATAAATATTTTTGTACATTACAAAAACATGGAAATAAAACATTTTAACGCTTTTCTTAAAACATGTAAATAAAACATTTTGTACTTTTCTGAATCAAGTAAAAAGAACATTTTGCACTTTTCTAAAACATGTAAATACAAAATTTTGCTTTACCAAAGAAAACCATTAATAAAATCAAAACCGTGGTTTTTGTATACAAACAAATTGCTGCCCGAAAATATTTCCTTCGTCCAGCCCTGATAATAATTATTTTTTAAAATCTCTTTCGGCAAAATATAAGCAAATCTATAGGTATTTCTCATTATGTATTTCTGTTTTTGTTTTGTAGAACAACTATGGGAAGAAAGACCCAGAGAAAATCCAGATTGTAAAAGAACTGTACACAGACATGGGGCTGGAAAAGCTCTACTTGGCATTTGAAGAGGACAGTTATAAAACCATCAAGAAGCATATTGAGGGGATGCCGTCCAGTTTGCCCAAACCATTATTTCATAACATGCTCCAAAAAATATATCAGCGCTCCAGTTAAATTTCCCTACTGCCTACTGCAGCTACAGCTATGCCAAAATACACGGGAAATATTAAACATAATATTATGTTTTTAACTTGTACCCTTTCCTTGCAATAATTATTAATAAAATAAAATTTAAAAGATGAAAACTGCGTTAGATACAAAAATATTATGGAAATTTTATTTAAAAAAATACTGTGTAGTTCTTAAATATTTTTACAGTAAAGTTGCTTTTGTAAATAATTAAATAAAAATAAAAGACGGCATTACAAAAATATTCCTAATTTTTTTATTTTAACACATAATAATATTTGCCTATACTGCCAATATGCTTACACGCATAATTACATGGCAGAATTAGCATACTGCCAATTGCCCTTTTGAATTTTGAAAACTGTCCTTTACCTATATATAGACGTATATATATATATATACGTCTGCAGTTGTGGATGATATTTTAATGCACGCTCTTCGAGGATCAATTATGATTTATAATCATCATTTATATACTTAGAATTTATTTATGCATTATAACGTGTTGAATTTTATAAAGTTTAAATTTTATTTAAGAATGTATTGTCTTGTATACTGAGCTGTGAAGCTATTGCAATTGTGCAACAGTGACTTAATAAAGTTTTTCTCTCAAGTTAGTTAATTAAAGTACGGATTTTCCTTGAGTCTGTTAATAAGATGTATAGTATTATGTGAATTCAGAATGAGAGAAAAGAAAAAATCAAGTTTTTTGTTTACATATTTTAGTTCTGTAGCAGCATCTTCTGTTGCTGAATTAAGTATAGTATAGCTTTTTTTCTCCTCATTTATTTAACTTGTATAATGACACATATCGCGAGGGAAGGCGCAAAATGACCCATATCCATTATCATCTAAAAATAAAATACATCATCTACAAGAAAAAAGTTAAAATATTACATGATCCTAACTAGAAACACATGTGGTAAAAACCTGTTTTGCACTTTTCAAAAAAATGTAGGTAACAATAGAATATTTTGGTCTTTTTAAAAACATGCAAATTTAATATTTTGCACTTTGAAAAAACATGGAAATAAAATATTTTGTACTTTGAAAAAACATGGAAATAAAATTTTTCGCACTTTTTCAAAAAATTCGTAATTAGTAGCGTTTTAGCAACTCATCTAGTTCGTTTTTTGACTTGGTCAATTCTAATTGTATACGATATGCATATGTGATATGGGTCATTTTGATTCTTGACTCACGATATTATGAATAAAATTATGCCAAAATTGAACAATTGCTAATTACGAGTTAACTGCTGGTTTTGTTCTTGTAATACAGTTATGTTTCCAATAGACTTAGTCAAAACACGGATTCAAATCCAAGGAGAGTACTACTCGCGAATAAAAATACCAGTTCCCCTCAAGAAAAAAGGAATGTTTGGGACTGCTCGTCGAATTGTGAGATACGAAGGGATTCTAGGACTTTGGTCCGGTCTGAGTCCAGCCTTAGCACGTAATTGTCTCAACACACGAATTGCCATGTATGAACTTCTTAGAAACCATGTCATTATTAAAAGTCCCGATGGAAAATATCCTGTCTGGCAGGTTAATAATATTTCCAATATTTTCAAAAATTAGCTCATTTAAATTTCCCGCCAAACCTAAAATTTCAATTTGTTTCGGTGTCTATTATTTGTATGCAGGGAACCCTTGCAGGATTTAGCTCCGGCGCATTAGGGAAACTATTGGCAGTTCCGTTTGACTCTGTAAAAGTGAGGATGCAAATGACAGGGGTTCGACAAGCACATGGGGAAAGCGTGAGACGAACCAATTTTGTACGCCTCTTCAAGCAAAGATTTGCAGGAGGTGGGATCAGGGCTCTTTGGAAGGGAGCTGTCCCAAGTGTGGCCCGCGCTGGGCTCATGAATTTGTGTGACGTCTTGACCTATGACTCGTCCAAACGTTTTTTTATTAGTCATTATGGGTTTCGAGATGCCATCCCACTCCATTTTTTGTCCGGGTATAATTTACTACGGCTTTATTAAAAATGTAAAAATATCTCAGTTTTAATCCAGATTACGACGCACGTTTAATAATTACGATTTAACACTGTTTCCTTATCCTATATTATAGAATGTTTGCCGGATTTGCTTCAGTCAGCGTAGCATGCCCATTGGATGTGGTGAAGGCGCGAATGATGAACCAGCCAACAGATAATGAGGGTCGAGGGATTTTCTACAGGGGCACTATAGATTGTTTCCAGAAAACAGTGAGAAATGAAGGGGGTCGTGCTCTGTACAAAGGGGTTATACCCTTCTGGCTTCGTAGTGGTCCACAGATTGTTATTATTTGGGTAGTTGTAGAATATATCCGGACTTTATTTGAAGTTGAGAGCTTTTGATTTTTTAATTTTATTCACTAAGAATTACATATTACATGAATTATTTTTCGATTTTGATGAGTTTAATAAATACATAATTATCCTTGACCAATAATTTCAGATCATATATTTATTGAAAATAGTGATACAGATATAATGCATTATTTTGTCTACAATGGTATTCCTGTTGCATTGCATTGCAAGATGTCTTGATACTGCACTACGGTCACTAAAGGTTGGTTACACTAACTGAAATGTGACAAGAAGGTCAACTAAATTTTCCAACATACAGAGTAGCCCATTGATTGTAATCTGCTTGTGGGATCTAGAGAAGAAACCGAGATTTATTTTGAGTGCTTGAAACGATTTCTTGTTTTGCTTCCTTTGTAGTTTGTACATCGCATTGTGACCTATATTCTGCGATGACCTCTCCCCAAGCCATCTTTCGCCCCTTCATGTTCTGATGGGCTGATGAACAGGGACGCTTCAATTCATAGGAGCTCCAATCCGGTAACAACCATTCCTCCAAGAACCGAGCAGATTCTGTGTACACCTTGTCAAATAGGACACACTCCATGAAATATAGGAGCAAGTTGTTCAGTACTGAGTTGGCAGCAGGCAACTTGAGCTCCAAATCATCCATTCGAATGAACATGTACATCCCCAGGACAATTAAGATGTACAGTGTGATCTGGGAATTGAGGAGAGACGCATAGCCGACGTCGTATCCCATTTTGATGAGGATTTGGAGCTCTCTGTACGTCTTGACGGTTGCATTTGGATAGCGAAGTATGTCCCGCGTTCAGTATAGAGGATGTTTCTTCTCTTTCTTTCTCATGGCATCCTTGGGATGTATTTTCCTACACAAAATTTAAATACAAAATCAGTATACCGTTTAAGAGACTTTTGTTATGACAATCACAAGAGAATGCTTTCACAAAAGTAACTCGTCAATTTCAAACCTAAAGTACCACCCTAAAGTATAACTACCGCTTAACGATCCTACTAATTGTTTCAAGTTTTTATCTGTAGTTAATAAAAATTAGAAATTAGGACAAATTGGTGACCTTTGACATTTTTGTTTGTTTGCTTGTAGGCTTTATTCAAATGTCCTCAATCAGTACACAGTTATATTACAGATATGATTATTATTAAATGGACAATATATCATTTGTATTGTGTCGTTAAAAATTATTCAAATTATAAATTCTTATTACGTAACTTAGGTAGTAGCTCATTCCAAGCATACACAAATCTATGACATTTAGAAGAACTAAAATAAGTCAGATTAATAAAACGTTTTAGCATGTCAAAAAATGACATTAGCTCCTATTTTCCAAGCTGATATACCCACTACTGAACCACTATGGAATTGTCAAATATATAGTTCCAAAAACTCATTTGAAAATCTCATATTGTCTGTGAAGACCCTAACCTCATATTGAATTTAATCTACAATCAAAATGAGCTATGTCATAAAAACAGAATGAGAAACATGTGTAAGTAAAGTGTTAAGTAGGATTTTTGGAAAAACGTAAAATTTTCTAATTCCATGTTTTTGAAAAGGTGAAAAATGTTCTAATTCCATGTTTTTGAAAAGGTGCACAATGTTCTAATTCCATGTTTTTGAAAAGATGCAAAATGTTCTAATTCCATGTTTTTGAAAAGTGCAAAATGTTCTAATTCCATGTTTTTGAAAAGATGCAAAATGTTCTAATTCCATGTTTTTGAAAAGATGCAAAATGTTCTAATTCCATGTTTTTGAAAAGTGCAAAATGTTCTAATTCCATGTTTTTGAAAAGATGCAAAATGTTCTAATTCCATGTTTTTGAAAAGATGCAAAATGTTCTAATTCCATGTTTTTGAAAAGTGCAAAATGTTCTAATTCCATGTTTTTGAAAAGGTGCAAAATGTTCTAATTCCATGTTTTTGAAAAGGTGCAAAATGTTCTAATTCCATGTTTTTGAAAAGGTGGAAAATGTTCTAATTCCATGTTTTTGAAAAGATGCAAAATGTTCTAATTCCATGTTTTTGAAAAGTGCAAAATGTTCTAATTCCATGTTTTTGAAAAGATGCAAAATGTTCTAATTCCATGTTTTTGAAAAGATGCAAAATGTTCTAATTCCATGTTTTTGAAAAGTGCAAAATGTTCTAATTCCATGTTTTTGAAAAGATGCAAAATGTTCTAATTCCATGTTTTTGAAAAGATGCAAAATGTTCTAATTCCATGTTTTTGAAAAGTGCAAAATGTTCTAATTCCATGTTTTTGAAAAGGTGCAAAATGTTCTAATTCCATGTTTTTGAAAAGATGCAAAATGTTCTAATTCCATGTTTTTGAAAAGTGCAAAATGTTCTAATTCCATGTTTTTGAAAAGATGCAAAATGTTCTAATTCCATGTTTTTGAAAAGATGCAAAATGTTCTAATTCCATGTTTTTGAAAAGTGCAAAATGTTCTAATTCCATGTTTTTGAAAAGATGCAAAATGTTCTAATTCCATGTTTTTGAAAAGATGCAAAATGTTCTAATTCCATGTTTTTGAAAAGTGCAAAATGTTCTAATTCCATGTTTTTGAAAAGATGCAAAATGTTTTAATTCCATGTTTTTGAAAAGGTGCAAAATGTTCTAATTCCATGTTTTTGAAAAGGTGCAAAATGTTGTATTTATGTATTTTAGAAAAGTTCAAAATGTTATATTTAAATGCTTACAAGACATGTTATTTCAATATTTTTGTAGACAGTGGATATTGGTTTTAGCTAAGAATGGATATGGGTCATTGTGGTTCTTCACAGACGATATTCACTTCATTTTGCATTGGCAACTTTAGAAACAAGTAGGATTCCAAAAACAAATTATACGGAAGGCATGTGATTGATGCTTGTTACAAAACAATCAATTAAAGCGGAGAAATTTAGTTTAGTAACCAGAAAACAAATTAGAACATACACATTCTCATCACATCCTATGTACAAGTGTATTGGGGACAGTAACTGATTATATGATGATTTTGCATTAAAAAAATCATTATGCATGGTCTCTATTTATGGACTAAAGACGCACTTGGCAATACTTGTTTTTGGAAATACTTCTCATATATGTATACATATACAGCAAAACAAAAACTATTTTATTTTGATTACTTTTGTAAACGTTGTGGTTTATTTAAAGCTAGTATCAGGTCCGTCTACAAAATTATATGTTCAATTTTCAAGAATATTCTTTTGTTCGACTTGTTTCATTCAAACTTCTAATCAAATTTGATTGTTCTTACATTTTATGCTGAAGTAGGAAAGTATGTAGGTGTTCCATGAGATTAATTTGTATGTTAACATTTTTGGAAATTGGTACAATGGCTTAAGCGAATTCAAATGAACGTTGCTTCTAACTCCCACAACATATTTAGTATTTTGTAATAAACAAAACAATTAACTTAATTTCAAATTTATGACGATAAACGTTTGAACTTGAACCACATATGCCTCTATGACCAGGTTTAATAAGTCTGATCTACTTGGGTACTGATAGCACCCCCAGTTAAATATTGCCATTTGCGGAATGGTTAAATGCACGACAGTACAGTGGGATTCCAAAAATGATATTTGGACGACGTCATTTATGGGCGATCCGCCAGTGCAAAGATTGCACTTCTAGTGTGTGCGCTTTTGTATTTAGTTGTCGTGGAATGTATAATGCATTGATTGGGCCGATTTTGAAATTTTTGATAAAATGCCCGTCGCTATAGCTAAAATAATGCTTCAAAAGTTTTGGAGAAACCAAACACTAGCTCAAGTGTGGAAAGGTTAAGCATATAAACTATAATGTAAATTCAATAACTACACGTGTGTAGAAGTAAACCGTTTCAATAGATGCACAGCTAAAGCTCAGCATCTAAAAACTGTGGACAGTGAGTTTTTGGATATAAGTAGGATATACATTTTTGCACTTTTAAAGCTTGCCAGGTAGTTTTGCAATTTAAAAACTTGGAGTTACTCAGTTTTGCACTTTCAAACCACCAAAGAAAGACGTTTTTTGCACTTTCAAAATCGCAGATAGTAAATTTTGAGGTTTATACATAACGTAATGGTCACATTGTGCAATTTCAAAGATTCGACTTCAGGGCCGGATAATGCGACGAGTGCAGGCAGCCCCCGCTGCTTGAATTTTCAAAAAACATATAAATGGAACAAACTGCAGTTTTAAAAAATATGTAAATAGAATATTTTGACTTTTCAAAAACATGCAAAATAAAATTTTGTGTACATTTCAAAAACATGGAAATAAAACATTTTCCATTTTTCTCAAAACATGCAAATAGAACATTTTGCACTTTTCTGAATCAAGTAAATCGAACATTTTGCACTTTTCTAAAACATGTAAAGACAGCATTTTGCTTGACCAAAGAAAACCATGAATAAAATTAAAATGGTGATTTTTGTATGGAAACAAATCGCTGCCTAAAAGCAATTCCTTCGTCCGGCCCTGGTCGAATTACTTATAAATGTGCAATGCTAAAACACATAGCTATTATAATATGAACGTCTAAAAAATGAAGTGAAAAGGAAAAAAGACACGGCTATTAAATTAAAAAAGAAATCAACCCACACTTTGGGAAAGAGTGTTTTATCGAACGAGAGTCGTAAACTCGATTTGACCTCAGCCACTCTTACTCAGCCCTTGTCCAGCATTGTTACGATTTTTATACTATACAATTTTATACAATTTATAAAAAAAAAACATAGGAACCGTCAAATTATTTCATTATCACTGAAACTTTATAAAAATATGCAAAATTCGCTATAAGCTTCGCCAGATTCGATTTCGATTGGCACTAAAAAGACAGAGAGAGCACAGAGTGTGCATTCTTCCTGCAGAACATGAGCAATTTCTCAGCCTAGACATTCCTCCACTCTACAAGGATACAGTACTGAGCATAAAGCTTCCACCGCAACTACTTTACGTTGGAATTTCTAGAATTACTTCAGCAGAGCCAGAGCCAGTAAAGCACTATTTTTTACATCTCTCCTAGTTCGCTATTTCCTGGATATGAGATGCTCAGATCAACTTTGACTGTGTGACTGTGTGTGCAGTATTGTGAAATGCAAAAAAATTACAGGACTGTCAGCAGTGCGATTGTGCACTGTCAACGTGATCGTAGTTCTCCGCAATGACACGAATTCGCTGCTTTCGTTTCGAGGATTTAGAGGAGTTTGGAGTTTTGAAAGGGTTTTCTTTTTTCTGCCCGTAAAGTAAAGTAATTCCGTATAGTACGAAAATTCACTAGACGGGATTGAGACGAAGGTAGTCGAGGTTGTGGTGGGACAGACAAGCAAAAGTCACTACCATCGCACGTGGAATTTTCAAGACCGAGGAATTTCGACCAGAAACCCGCAACTCCGACTTTTCTCCCATTAGGATAGAGTACAGAGCAGAGAGCTTCCCATTCCCGTTTATTTCCCGCTATAAATCTCGTCAGCCCTACGCTTAATACATGTTCTAATCGTAAGTTTGGAAGGAATCGTTCATAGATAATTTCATCGATAAGGAACCATTGCTTCTATTTCTGAGACCCACCCACCCTAACATAGCAAATTTTTAAACGATACTTACAATAACTGGAGTTCAGTGTTTTTAGACCAACACCCACGTAGTTCATGACATCATTTATGGACGATTTATACGGTAGACGGTAGAGAGTGGCAAAAATATCATTGGAGATTGGAATTGGAGTGCTATTTAGAGTAGTGGATAGGAAGAAATTTATTACTTCCGGGAACATTCTCGGAAATATTCCCGATTCTACTCATTTACTCATCTAAAATGAATAGCCAAGCAAGGGATCATCCCTAAATGATGTCACCGAAATATCCGGATTTTAAGGACCCTATAACCCCCATGTCACGAGAATATATAATATTACGCAAATGGCTATCTTCAACATGGGACGTCGTCAATATCCAAGTATGTAGATACAATGAACCTACCCGTGACATCAATTATGGACGATCCCCAATGCAATGGTAGACTAATTTGAAAACTACTTGGAACTCTACATTTTTTATTTATGTATTAATAATGTACGAAATATGAAACTTAAAAATGTAATAAACATAAAATTGTGTGGTAATACGCATTTTTGCCTAACTTAAAAGGCACCATGCAATTTTGCAATATGTGTAGTAGGTATATAATACAGAATATTGTCTGTGATCTGTGAAGAACCAAAATGACCCATATCGAATTTACTTAAGCTAGAATCAAAATGAGCTTTGTCATAAAAACAAAATGGGAAACATTCGTAAAACGCTAATTAGGAGTTTTTGAAAAGTGTAAAATTTCCTAATTCTATGTTTTCGAAAAGGTGCAAAATATTCTAATTCCATGTTTTTGTAAAGACATAAATTGTTCTACTTACATGTTTTTGAAAAGTTCAAAATGTTCTATTTAAATACTATCAAGACATACTTGAATATTTTTGTAGATAGTTAATATTATTTTTAGCTTCAAATGGATATGGATCATTTTGGTTCTTCACAGACGATATACGATATATAGCTTTTTTTAAATTACAGGTAAAAATGTACCATTTTTTTGCCCTCCTTAAAAATTCAAAAACTCAACTACAAAAAAACCAATATAAACATATATGTGCATATTATAGGCATTTTGAAAGCAGACAAAAATGTATTGTACATTTGTATTCTTTGAAATTTCGAAAGTTACACTTGTGCAAAAGTAGCATCACAATAATATAGGTTATATAAATAATTCTGATGCGTTCTGTTCTTGTTATTGTTGTTATCTAGTAATGTCTAGAAAATTTAAATTTTAAATTGCATGTTCACTAACTAAGCGGAGTTGGAGCTGCGTTGGTTGTTGGTTCCGCTGCTGCTACGTCTTGTATTTTAATACGTTTTGGTATTTAATTTTATGAAGAAATGCTAAATACACATAGGTACATAATTAATACATAAGCTTGTTGCGGAGATTCGAGACGAGACACGGAGGCTACGGAAAATATGTGTTAACTTTCATTTCTACTACTACACAGAATACAGAATGAAATATAAGAATGGGTAAATAATTAGGTACCTACACCCACATTATGTAAGCATGAATTGTGTCTAGTAAAGTAATTACCTATGCTCTTACGGATTTAATGTGCCAGTCTATTTAGTGTGTGAAATTCTAATTAGATTTGTTTTTAGACCTTTATTAGGGATCGTCCATAAATGATATCATCCTGGCGGTAGGGTCAGTGGGTCTGTACAGTCTGGTTATCTGGTTCTGATTACAAGCCATGTTACAGATAGCTGTTTACTTACGTAATGTTAAAAACAATGACACGAAGGTGAGTGGGTGAGTCTTAAAATGGTGAATATTTGGATGACATCATTTATGGACGATCCCTAATATACTAGTTAAAAAGAGGAATTAACCAGTTAACTGTCTGTTATTTTTTTTAAGTAGCAGTTTTAAATGTAGTACGTAGTATGTATTATTGATAAGTCCTTTGACAGTTTCAATTTCAACGGAGAGACTGAAACGCAGTGTTGTAATAAAACTTTATTAGTTTTTCCATATATTACACAGTGTTACAATAATTCGTAGACGATTACAGTTGACATAGTTGATATTATGTTCTCGAATTTTGAAGTTTTGGCAAGATATACTTAAGTATTTCGCTGTGATTTTTATTTTTCAACATTGATGAATTATTCAATATTTCAAGTCAATTTTTTCGCAGTGTAAAAACATCAAGATTATGATATGAAAATTTGAATGTGAATGTTCATAACAGATAGGTTTAAATAATCAAAACAAAAAAGTGTGCATAATTTAATTATTAGATATTTACATACATATACAGAAAATTAGATCCAAAGAAGGAAAGAAATATCGTCATTGAAGACTCAAAAAGGGTCATATCCATTGTCGACTAAAAACGAAATGCACTATCTTGACCCTTAAAACATGTCAAAAACATATTTTTTGCACTGTTAAAAAATATTATGCAAAATAAAATATTTTTCTCTGTCAGAATGCATGTAGTAAATAGTACATTTTGAACTCTTCAAAAACATTCAAATACAGCAACTCGCACTTTTCAAAAACATCTAAATAGAACGCTTTGCCCTTTTCAAAAAAACAATTAAATAGGACATTTTAAAATTTCAAAAAACATGTAAATAGAACATTTTACACTTTCGAAAAACATGTTAATAGAACATTTTGCACTTAAGAAAAACATGTAAATAGAACATTTGATATTTTCGAAAAACAAGTAAATAGAACATTTTTAAGTTTAAAAAAATATAAACATAAAGCATTTTGAACTTTTCAAAATCATGTAAATAGAGCTTTTTACGCTTTCAAAAAACGTGTAAATAGGATATTTTGAAATTTTGAAAAACATACTAACGATGAATTTTGCACTTTGCGAAATCTCGTACCGTATTTCCTGTAATAGTACACCCCATATATATATATGTACTATTCAAATTCTTACCTCTCAGACCCGTGTACTATTACAGGCCCGTGTATTATTACAGACCCGTGGCAGTGTACTGTCATATATTGCTATGTTAAAAATAGACCTGTGTAGTATCCAAACTCCTGCCTCTCTGACCTGTGTACTACTGCAGGCCCGCGTACTATTACATTCCCGCCATCAAGATGGCCGGCTCAACATCTACCTCGCCGCTCGGCTCCCGTAGTTTAGCTGATTTTAGTAAGAATAAAGCGTTAGTTGTTAGCGAAATTCTTAATTACATTCAGTGTCAACTTATAAGTGGCTTGCACATTGATGAAATAACTGCAATTTGTGCTAATTTTTACTCTGAGGAGGAAGTTGAAGTTGCTAGGCAAACTCTGCTTACGACATGCGACGAGGAGCTCAAGACCGCGAAAATAAGACTTCCCAAGCATAAGGATAGCAAGGACAAAACCTCTGTCGACATCAAATGCATATCAAAGGCAATACTTGTGCTAGATGCAAATAATTCTGCTCCATGCTTTGTAAGTTTTGATCTCTCTCGTGTCCCACCCAGGGATAGAAAATCAATCGACCTTCTACTTCTTACTAATAAAGTTAAGGACATTGAAGCAGCAATTTTAACCACTACCTATTTAGAAAGTGCGGTGCAAACTGTTGTAGATAATGTCAAAAATCTTGCTACCAAAATTACTACCCTAACTAATGCAACCAGCCATTCTGTGGAAGAAAAACAGAAACTAGCTGTAACTATAACTGACTCAGGAACTGGGAGTAAGAATATGTCATATGCAGACTCAGCCAAGACTCATTCTCACTGGTCAAATGATCAGGGACAGAGTGACTCACAATGGATAGAAGTCACTACCAAAAAGAAAAAACAGTCTCGTGTTGATTGTGGACCAACAACAGAACAAGATATTTTTGACGATTCAAACTTCTATAAGCCTGCAAATAGAGACAAAAAGTTTGAATTTTTCCTCAACAGATTCTCTAGATCAACCGAGCCGGGCACAATAGTGAAATTTCTTGAATGGAAAAACCTGAAAGAAGTGACTGTTGATAAACTTCCAGCCCGTTTTAACGATCAGCATTTCTCATCTTTCAAAGTGTCTTTTATGGCTGAAAAGTCAGAAGTTCGCAGTTTTTATGAGCCTGATTTCTGGCCTGCTAGCATTCTATATAGAAGATGGACGGATCGGCCCACACATAGTAGTGCGACACCCAATGATGCTATTAACACTCCGAATGATGGTTAACTACTTGAACATTCTTAGCTGGAATTGTAAAAGTGTCAAGAATAATGCTGGTTGGATTCAAGATATAATAGAAAAGTATGATATTTTATGTCTGCAGGAAACATGGCTGCGGTCCTGTGAAGAACACGTAATTTCAAACATTCATCCTCAATATGAGGGAACTAGTGTGTCAGCAATTCCCAGTGAGGAAATGTTATATGGTAGACCTTATGGAGGAACTGCGATAATGTGGAATAGAACCCTGAAAGATAAAATTACAATTATTAAACTAAATGACTCTAGGCTCTGTGGAATAATTTTAAAAAATGGTGCTCTCAATACGTTGATTTTATCTTGCTACTTCCCTACTAGTACCGATACAGATGAGCAACTAAAATATATTGAAATAGTTATGGCAATAGTGAACAATAGTGAATGTGATAACTATGTAATTTGTGGAGATTTCAACATCTCTCCGGGAAACGCGATGTTCAATCAACTTATTACTGCTACGGCAGAATACGGGCTACACATCACTGACTATAAGCAACTTCCATCTTCTACGGCAACTTTCTACAGCGAATGTAATTCCGGCTCCAGCTGGCCTGATCACATTATTACAGATGAATCTATTATAAAGCACTGTACTATAGAAATAATTCAACTGGCGCCTGGAAATCATTTGCCCATTACTATTAAACTTCCTTGTGTAGTTAGTACTGAAGATAGTTCTAAGTCATATGGTCCGGAAACGGAAGTAAGAGTCAAGAGGATCAACTGGAAAAAATGTAGCCCTACTATGAAAGCTAAATACTATGAAGTGACACGTGTACTATCTGAAAGTCTAATGTTAGATGTTATTGATTGTAGCTGTGGTGAAACATGTACTAGTCAGTACCATAAAAATACTATTGACTCGCTGTATAATTCTCTTGTTGAAGGACTTGTAAAAGCTGAAGAAGATTTAGCTAACTATACAACTCACAGAAATCAAGCTAATGTTCCTGGCTGGACAGACCATGTGAAACAAAAATATGAGGCATATAAATCACATTACCGTCTGTGGGTTAGTACCAATAGATCTGATGGCTCTCTTTGGTTAAAGGTCTCAGAATTAAGAAAACATTTCAAAGTGGCTCTAAAAGCGTGTAGAAATGAGAAAGCAACTATTAGAGCTGATAAATTAGCCACAAGCTGTAATAATAAAGATTTTTGTTCCTTCTGGAAACAAGTAAAGGAAACAAGTGGTGGCTACACACCGGTGTCACTCAGCAATGTTGTTGATAATTCCAGTGGATGTCAAGAAGTATGCAACATGTGGAAATCCCATTTTGAGGATCTTTTTGCAAATGGCAGTAATTGTGAGATCTCGGATGCTAATCATTCATACTCTGCTGAATCTGACTTTCTAGTAGATGATATTATGCAAGATAATAAAGTCCATGAAAATGGGAAAAGCTGTAGGGCATGATGGGCTGAGAATAGAACATCTGAAGTTCTCACATCCGAATGTCCCTCTGCTAATGTGCCGTCTATTTAACTCAATGATCTGTCACAGTTTTATCCCAAGTGATCTTATGGTTGTGAAGATAGTGCCTATATTAAAAAAGAAATGTCTTGACCCAAAGAAAAAAATTAACTATAGGCCGATCGCTCTTGCTACCTTGAGCTCAAAAATTTTTGAAAAGCTAATACTTTCTAAATACATTAAATATTTCAAAACTCAAGATAATCAATTTGGATACAAACGAAAGCTGGGATGTGAAATGTGTGTTTATACACTTAAGCAGACTATAACCTCTAGTGTTCAGTCAAAGATGCCAGTGTATGCTTGCTACCTAGATGCGAGTAAAGCTTTTGACAAAGTCTCCCATGAAATTCTTATTAAGAAGCTCAAAAACAGAGGTTTACCTGGTTACTTACTTTATTTACTAGCGTTTTGGTTCAGCAATCAAACTTTTTTTATTCAGTGGGCTAGCTGTCAGAGTGAACGATTTCTAGTTAGAAAAGGGGTGCGTCAGGGTGGAATTCTGTCGCCCTATTTATTTGCTATCTACATGGATGACTTAATTATAGCGCTAAATAAAACCAAAATTGGCTGCAGAGTGGGAGATACTACAGTCAACAACCTTGTCTATGCTGATGATGTGTGCCTCCTGACTACTACCAGAGCTGCCCTCATGATTTTGCTTAATATATGTGAAGATTTTGCTAAACAGCATGAACTAGAGTTTAATGCTACTAAAACACAAGTACAAGTTTTTCTCCCTGGCTGGATTAAGAAACATGTGGGCTCTATGGTCACCCAATTCCAGAACAACGAAGTTCACCCCACAAAGATAGTTAAATATTTAGGCTACACCGTTTCTCAGACGACAAAATACGGCACAGATCGATTATGTGACATTGAAGAAACTAACTGCCGAGTCCGAGAAATTTACAAGAGGGCGAACATGATTAAGTGTTTCTTTAAAGAATGCAGCGTCACAGTCAAAAGACATCTTTTCGTCACATATCTTTCCACCATCTATTGCTGTAGTATCTGGACCCTGACCCAGGCTGCTTCTGCCCAAATGAATGTGGCGTACAACAACTCGTTTCGTATAGTTATGGGGCTCCCTAGGGCGTGCAGTGCTTCGATCATGTTTACAGAGAATCGAGTTAATAACTTTACTGCGGTACGTAGATTCTCTGCCTACTCACTGCACTCTAGACTTCTTGCCTCTCCGAATACAATAATTAAAAACATCTTCCACTCCGAATGCCACGAAAATTCTTCGATTTTTGCAGAATGGAAGTCACTATTATACATAACTCTATAACATAATTATTGTAATTGTACTTTCTTTGTGTTTTTTTGTTTTGAAATGTCTATATCTTATATTTCTTATTTTTGTATTTGAAGAGTATGTGTATATTACTCCTATGGACCTTGAGTCTGTCAAAAGGAAATAAATAAATAATAATAATAATAATAATTACAGAAAATACGGTAATAGGAAATTTCCCATCTAGCATACACTCCGTGAATATTTTGAAATCGTTTTAATTTTAGCTTAAAAAATTGGATATAACTCATTTTGACTCTTCACTAACACGATTTGTGCTACTCAGTATGTGTGTTAGTACTGTTGATGATGTCGACATTATTTGACGGGATAAAAATACCATGGAGCGCACACGGGATTGCGTGCTTAAAGTTCACACGTCCAATCTCTGTCATGTTCTTGTCGAGGAAGATGAGGAAATCCTGATTATGGGCCTCTCCCCGCGTATCAGTCATGGCAGCAATAATGACCCCATCATCTTCCTCATCCGTCCCATTTGTCCCATGTGGATTAGGGAGAAAGAGCGGCTCCCCAGGGAAGACGTGGTCATCATATTTAAAATGGGCAATCACCTCTCTCTTCGCCGTGCTCACTTTACATAATTTGTTCCTTGCAAAATTATCATTGATAGTCCCGGCAGCGTAGAAATATTCATAGGGCTTCCCAGAACATTTTGGATGGATGGTGGGGAGCTCAAAACCTTGTTCATTGATGAGATTCACTGGTGTCAGAATTATTCGGTTCCCTTGGCGAATGGCTGAGGGTTTCGGTTCCGTTTCCGGTTTCTTGGCTTCTTTTTCGTTTATCAGTTCTCCAGAAGACTCCAATTTACCATTTGAAATGTTTGAATTGCCATTTGTGAAAGGGGGAGGGGCGGAGGCGGGGCTTGTGTTAGCATTGAGCAGATTGACATTTTCAGGTGCTTGTTTAATATCATCAATGAGGGGAATGACGAAGCGCTGGACTTGAGGGAAGTCGGACGGCTTAATGATATTTTGGCGAAGGTTGGACAGGTAAAAAATGTCGAGGACTGATGGGGACGCATAGGCATTTATGTCGACTATGACCTGTTCAGAAAACACATAATTTAATTAATTTAATACTCGCTGTGTAGAGTGTACACGCTTAAAAAAATAATCGCAATTTTACTACGTAGCGTTTTTTAACAGAAACCACTGTTAGCCCTTCTGTAGTAATAGTGACAATCCGATAACAGTGGTAAAATCAATAGAACATTTTGCACCTTTTCAAAAACATGGAATTAGAACATTTTGCACCTTTTCAAAAACATGGAATTAGAACATTTTGCACCTTTTCAAAAACATGGAATTAGAACATTTTGCACCTTTTCAAAAACATGGAATTAGAACATTTTGCACCTTTTCAAAAACATGGAATTAGAACATTTTGCACCTTTTCAAAAACATTAAATTAGACATTTATGCACATTTTAAAAAACATGAAAATAGAACATTTTACGCTTTTCAAAAACTCCTAATTAACATTGTACGCATGTTCCTCATTTTGTTTTTATGACATATATAGCTCATTTTGATTGTAGCTTAAATTGGATATGGATCATTTTGGTTAATAGAAATTTCTGTTTTGAAATTTTTTACCGACATCCGGTTGACGAAATTTCTTTAAGCGTGTAGGTACATTAAGTGTACACTGTAAAAAGATGCATTTTTTAAATTGTGTTTAGTATTTTTTTAATAATTAATGACTAACCTGTCCATCCTCTTCAAAGCAATTGACGACATGCATGAAATAAAAAGAGTCCTTGGAGTAAAATTCAGTCTTGTACACCCTCCCCGCCTTGCTCACGACAACGAATCGATTCTTATCCTCCGGGCGCCACTCAACCCAGTCTTTTACAGCATCCCGCTTCACAATCGACGCACACAATTTAGCCACACTCACGACGAAAGGCTGCTCAATAAAAATGATGTGATTCGCGCTCATCCCAAAGCTATGAAGTGTCCCCAAGGAGCCGTTCCATCGACTTGCAATTGACGCGACTACCTTGGATTTTTTGAGCATTTCCTTAGACATAGAAATCCCATTATTGGATTTTAAACTGCAATTTTTCATCGATTTTGACATGGAGTTTGAATTTGAATTAGAAGTCGAATTGTTTGTGCTGGATTTTCCCGCCTCTTCCCCACCAGGACCAGGTATCTTGACCACGTGGTATTTCAACCCAGTAAAGAGTGTCATCCCAATATTCCAAACATCCCCCGTCTCCGGGTCTTGAAGTGGGTGAGCACTTTGACTGTTGAGTCCAAAATATTTGTTTGAGTCATGTTTCTCGGGGGATTGACCCAGCTGGGTCATGTCGACCTGACGGAAGAAGCACGTGTCACAGATTGAAAAAAGATCCGGTCCGATTTTGAAGAGGGTTGAGTAATTATTGTCAGTGAATTCTGGGGCCTTTAATAATAATATATATTTACAATATTTTATTTTTATACTGACACATTGAATTTGGAATTTGAATACTGCCGCCATTTTTCTTGTTTAAAAAAACAGACTTACCAAAGCTGACATAAATTTTGAAAAGAGAGACTTGCTTGGGTCAGAGCAAGCGGACGTTGCAAATTCTGTAATGACAGGTTTCTCAGCCACCACAGCTCTTCGGTATGCATCAGTCTGAAGATATTTTTTCTCAAAAATAACTTTTTTATCTGGTGTAATCTCAAATTTTGACACCATTGCATAGCCATCCAGTAAATGGTTCATTGTAAACTCCTTAAAGTCAAATTTCGAGGGACCAACACGAAAATATGTCCCAGTGAGCCAGTCTGGGATTTTGCCTGCAATAATAAAAATTTCAAAAAATATTATTTTATAAATTAAATTATTACTAAAGAACTATGTGGAAATTAATCACTATGCTTAAAGGCGGCCGGTGACGGTATAGCATGCGACCGGCGCCGGGATTTTATAGCCATTTTAATAACCCAATAATTAACTACAATATTTGACAGCTTTATTATCACACCTACACGGCCGGATAATGCGGCCAGTGCTGCCTGAGTTTTCAAAAAACATGTATATGGAACATTTTTTACTTTTGAAAAATATTTACATAGAATGTGTTGTACATTTCAAAAATCTGAAAATAACGTTTTTTGCACATTTCAAAAACATGCAAATAGAACATTTAACGCTTTTCAAAAACATGCAAATAGAACATTTTGCATGTTTAAAAAACATGTAAATACAAAATTTCACCCTATTCAAAAACATGCAAATATATTGAAAGTCTCATTTTTTGAAAATATCTAAATAGAGCAATTTGCACTTTTCAAAAACATGTAAATAGAGCATTTTAAAAGTTTCTAAAACATGTACTAAATACAAAATTTTGCTTCACCAAAGGAAACCATTAATAAAATTAAAATAATTTTGATAATAATTTGTATGGAAACAAATGCCTGCCTAAAAGCAATTCCTTCGATATCGTCCCGCCCTGCCTTCCAAATTAATTTTTCTACATTTACTATGCATACTATACATATTTACGCTGTATTATTCTGCATTTTTATTTTACCTGTAATATTCGCAACTTCCGGCTCTTCAGTTTCTTCTGCAGTTTGGTACAGACTTGCAATATTTATTGCGGCCATTGTCACCACTTGTCACCACTTCACCACAAAAAATTGTCACTCTTTCCAATTTAGCGTCACAGCCTCACTATATACTTTTGTATTAAAAACGTGTTTTTTACAAAGACTTTAACACATAATGTTTTTCATAATTTCTACTACACAGATTTAGAGAGAACAATCCTTGCATCAGTAGTAATATTGCTCCACCAAAAATCCTATAAGTAATTCCTTATACGTGCCACAGACCACAGACGCATAGTAACACTATTAAACACTATTATCAAAAATATTGAGAGGTCGTTAACTTAAACTTGAGCGTCCACTTGGAGGTGTAATTAATGACGTCGCGAACATGGACAATTGAGACGAGAGGTGTGAGAGATTAATTAATGCTTGAGCGATGCTGCGAAGCACACACACACACACACACGGAAGAAGAAGAAGGAGATAAAAGGAGAAGACACAGGAAATTCTTGAATCCTTGAGATAATTAAAAACGAAAAAAAAACTGTGAGAGATCGAGATGTGCTTTCGTTGAGACTTGAGTTAAAACTGACTTGTGAATTCTTTTACGTCTTGTGTATTTGGACGTGGTCAGAGATTCAGAGATTCAGTCAGATTTATGCTTCCATTCGAATGTAATGTTGTGAGTGAGGTGATCACTATACTGCACTGTAGTAATTTTGGTTTTGGTAATAGTCATCTCTCATCCAGAACTGAACCAGAAGTAGAAACGTAGAGAAGCAGAACGACCACGGCCAAAGACACAGTAATACAAGAGAGAGAGATATAGCGTTAAATCACCTCTAGGAGGTAAGTACTACCTATGCACTGTAATAAGTGGGTGCCTACCTTTTCCCTTTTGTATCACAACAAGAAATCTGTGGGTTTCAAAAATTGTATTGCGAGATCTACCAACGGAACGGCAACGCTATTAAGTGGGAGCCTATATACTTCTAGCAGAATATTACATATTTGGGCTTTGTGTGTGTGATTACGATTACGACTACAACTACGACCAAGATTATACATAGTTCGGCTACGTGCTTATGTGAATATTATTATGGTGTACAATACTAAATTTTAAAAACCATAATAAGATGGTAAACCGATTCAGAGAAGCTGTCAGTTTCCATCTTCAGCTTACAATTTCAGTCTTTCAGTTTCCCTTCTTTTTTTTTTTGCTTCCGTTAAATTGTTGTGACTTTGAAACTTTGAGGATGATAAAATGATAAAATAAAGGAGCGCAGGCTTTGAGAGCGGTCAAAATGAGCAATATGTCCATTTTTGGCTAAAATTAAAATGCACTAACTACAATAGCAAAATTAATATATTAAGATCCTGAAATAGAGTGTAAATAGAACATTTTAGATAATTTTCAAAAATAAGTACATACAGTGCAGTCGGGTTACACCGGCCTGGGTTACAACGGTCATCTTGATACACCGGTCAAATTCAGCAGTCCCGGCAACCCTATGCTGTGTAATGTTAAAGTATAGTCTTACAACGGCCACTTTTACAACGGTCAATTTGATACACCGGTCAAAATCTATGGGCCGTACAGCACTGTTACCATTAGAATCATATTTGTTACAACGGTCTTTGGTTTTCACTTTTTATTTTCTTAACAAGGTCTCTATCTGTAAACCAGATGGAATAATGTTTCAAGAAATAACTAGGCGGGTGGATACAAATTACACAAATCAGACAGGATCTAAGACGAGTAATAACACTAGGTTTTAGAAGCTAGTAAGTTTGCTAGCTTGTTTTGTTTATTACATTTGAACTTCTGTTGTTGTAAGCGATTTGTTAGCGAATGAGCATGGCTGCAATCACGAAAAAAATAGCAAGCAAATGACACTGAGTGAAAAATTGTCAATTAATCATGAACTTAAAAGTAAAAAAAAATAGTCAGTGATCCTGATATTGGCTGATATCGAAAGAACTACTTACGCGAATTTTTTTAGTCTTCTAACGTCTAGTAACCATTTCGAATAAACAATTTACTAACAATATAGTAATAATTACGCAGGCTGTTAAACCTAAAATCACTAAAATGTGAATATTGCAGAACGGGTGCGAAAATGAGTCAGCTTTTAATGCTGTGAGCAAAATTGAAAATTTTAGAACCTACGTCAAACAAATTCAAGCGGAGTTTTTCCTTATTTTTTTAGAGTCTTCCAACGTCTAATTACAATTTTGTATTAACTATTGACCTACTGACAAAGAATAATTATATACCTTGTGTTAAATTAAACATTTTTTCAAATTAATATAGTGCAAAAATCATATGTTAATATACAACGGTCAAAGACCGTTGTAACTTTACAACGGACCTTTAATACACCGGACAAAATATAACACCCTCTTGAAAGACCGTTGTAACGAAGTTTTACTGTATATAGAACATTTTGAACTTTTTAAAACCATGTAAATAGAGCATTTTGCATTTTTCAAAAATTAGGGAGCAACGAAGACCAAAACAGATAGCTGCGTCCCCACACTGCTAGCCACAAAATGTCCCTTAAGGTCTCTTATCTACGGGTTTCTTTTTCGCCCCCGGGGGACGCGTTATTCTTGTGGCGCAGCTATCTGTTACGGTCTTCGTTGAGGCCTCCATGACATGTAAATAGAACATTTTGAACTTTAAAAACATAAAACATGGAAATAGAACATTTTGCAATTTCAAAAAACATGCAAATAGAACATTTTACACCTTTCAAAAAACATGGAAATAGAACATTTTACACTTTTCAAAAAACATGTAAATAGAACATTTTGAAATTTCAAAAAACATGCAAATAGAACATTTTAAACTTTTCAAAAAACATGTAAATAGATTATTTTGTACCTTTCAAAAACATGTAAATAGAATAATCTGCACTTTTTAAAAACACGCACTTAAAACATCTTGTACTTTTTAAAAACTCGTAATTAATATTTTAGCTACCAATCTCATATAACGTTTTTAGGAGATAGCTTATTTTAATTCTAGCTTAAATTGGATTTGGAAATGGGCCGTTTTGATTCTTCACTCGATACGTGTAGATACGTATGTATTAAAAGGGAAACTAGGAGAGGAATTCGAGCAAAACAAAAGAGGGTGCATGAGGTTTAAGAAGTTGGGAAATCTGTAAAATGGGCATTGCCAGACTTAAAGATTTCAAGGGTAACACTAACTCTGTGTATCTGTATTCTGTATTATTGTACATAAATTTCTATATGTAATATGATTATGATTATGGTTATGGTATTATCAGTCATACAAACTACAGGCTTTCGAGTTTCCCTTTCCCTCCATCATCTGTCATCGCATCCCTTCCATTCGGTGTCGGATTCGGCTTCGGTAATCGGCCCTTATATTTTAAGTCATGCACAGTAAAGGAGCTTTAGCCATGTACATACAATAAAGCTACGACTTTCAGTTGGATCGTTGGATGTATACGTACAGAAATAATTTAACATGGATTTATTTTTTAATCTTTAAAAATTTCTGGCGGTGGTGGCTTATTAGGGAATGGGATTTATTATCTCTGCCTTAGTGCAACAGCAACAGTGAGTCACTTTATAAATTAGATGGCATGCTTCTTTATAGCGTTTGCGTACATAACAAATTACAAATTACTCTTAACAGTGGACGCTCTGTATTACTTACTTGTAGTAATCTGTAACGCATAAATTTGTGTGCATCCGTAGAGAGCGGTCTGCACGTAGTAGATTAGGATGACGATTTACGAAGGTTATTTATTTATTCTAATATTCTTTCTTATGCTTCCATTTATCGGTATTTCCGTTTCACACATTTCACACACAAGTTAATAATAGCACCATACTACACAACATTTTTGAATGTCTTTAATCGTCCTGTGTTTGTTCTTTGTCCTTGAAAGGGCAAAAAATTCTCCATGTTTGAATTTTTTACTTGTAAGAATAAAGTTGTACAAAACATTTTTTTTAAACTTTAAACATCAGGGGTTTTATTATCATTATAGAAAAATCATAAAATTACATAAGTAATTAATGTTGACAGTTTTGTTAAATCCGCACATTAATTACATTATGTACAGGTGTCAGGGCCGGATAACGTGGCCAGCGCAGGCAGCCCCCGCTGCCTGAATTTCCAAAAAAATGTAAATGGAACATTTTGCACTTTGAAAAATATGCAAAAAGAATATTTTGACTTTTCAAAAACATGCAACATAAATTTTTTTTACATTTCAAAAACATGGAAATAAAAAATTTTCCACTTTTCTCAAAACATGTAAACAGAACATTTTGAATTTTTCTGAACCAAGAAAAAAGAACGTTTTGAACTTTTCTAAAACATGTGAATACAACATTTTGCTTTACCAAAGAAAACCATCAATAATATCAAAATGGTGGTTTTTGTATGGAAACAATAATCTGCTTAAAAGCATAATTTCTTGGTCCGGCCCTGACAGGTGTAGGTATTTATAGACGGTTGTTTAGTATTACGAATTATAGGAGAATGATTAATACGTATGTATGTAGATGATTCTACATTTACTGTTTACTTTATATACGTTGCATTATATTGAATTGAAATACGTGTAAAATGAAAGTTTTTATTACTAGTGGTGGGTAATTGGTTTAATTTTCGATTTCGAGGGATGCAGGGAGGTAATTTAGATAGGAGACTGACTTGACTTTAATGGTCACGATTTCGTCTAAAAATAAACTATCGTCTTCCTTATGTCTGCTTTGTCATCAATTTAATTATTTCATCGTTTATACTTTGGCATTTGTTCACATTTAGGCAGGTCGCCTTGGTACTTCATTATTGTTAAGTAAATACCACTTTATTAGGGATCATCAGTAAATGATGTCACGGATAAATTGAGTGAGTCTGCTAGGATATTCATCACATGTCATGTTAAAGATAGCCATTTACACAATTGTTAAGCTGATGACATGGAGGTCATAGGGCCGTAGAAATGGCGATGGCGATATTTTGATGACATCATTTATGGACAACCCCTTATTATTATTGTTGTTATTACACGTTCAAGAACCAAGTATACAAAAATACTGACGTTAAAATTGAATGATACAGTTCTGAAAATGACATTTTCTTATGTAGTTTCCAACTTTAACTTTATCTTTTCTGGATTATCGTATTGGGATCGTCCACAAATTACTTCATCAAAAAATCCCTATTTTTAAACTCTTATTAATTCTTGTCATTAGCTTGAAAACCATTGCAAAAAATGGATATCTTTAACTTGGGATGTCATCAGTATTCAGTATAGACAAAATTAGACCCATTAGCCTTAACGTTGACCGACGTCATTTGTGAACGATCCCATACAGAGCAGAGATGCAGGAGGTGAAAGTGAGAATCAAAACAAAAATAAAGTGCATAGGTCCACGTCAAGGTTAACTTTTGCCTTTTCTTAGATAATTTATCAACAAACAAGATTTCCGTTTTCCAGTCTAAAATATAAAGACCGCGAAGGGTTCTCTTAAATTACGTGGTACAAAAATCGGAAAATTTGAACCCCTACCCCCATTTTTTGGTACGTACAAGGATAATACAAGGGGTCAAGGACATGGGCCATGTAAAAGGATAGGCAAATTAATGAACCCCTATACCCCCCGGGGTGATCCACGTAATTTATGCACGCTCCCCTGTCACTTTCCCTTTATTCTTGTACAGTTTTAGTGTATTGACAAATATATCCCTTAAATTCTATCTATAAATTATGTGCATACTTAAAACAGTGCCTCTTTATCAAGAATTACGTGTATCGTAACGTACCATTCAAAACCAACAAGTTTTGAACTTTTATGATGGCTTCTTGAATTCTACGGAAATGGAACTCCCTCAGTTTCTGAGAAATTGAAAACTACATATTCAACGAAACCAACATTTAGTTGCAGCAAGACAAAAAAGATAATAACAATATTCCCCCCTGACGCCTGTTGTCCAAGAACCCAAGATAACTCTGTGATATTTAATACATTAATATGATTATTATGTTATATAGAATTTTAAATTTAAACCTGCTCGAGCCAAACCCATGCGAAATAATAATCGTTGATAATATAACGTTGTACTTGAAACAATTATAGTGAACCACTACTTACCTACTTCTACTACAACAATGAACTGAATGGAACTGATACATATCATCGTCTGTGAAGAACCAAAAAGACCCATATCCAATTTAAGTTATTTAAGCTAGAATCAAAATGAGCTATTTCATAAAAACAAAATGAGAAACATGCGTCAAATACTAATACTGATAATTAGGAGTTTTTTGAAAAACGTAAAATGTTTTTCAACAATGTAAAATATTCTATTTACATGTTTTTGAAAAGTTGCAAAATGTTCTAATTCCATGTTTTTGAAAGTTGCAAAATGTTCTAATTCCCTGTTTTTAAAAAGGTGCAAAATTTTCTAATTCCATGTTTTTGAAAAGTTGCAAAATGTTCTAATTTTATGTTTTTAAAAAGGTGCAAAATGCTCTAGCTCCATGTTTTTGAAAAGTTGTAAAATGTTCTAATTTTATGTTTATACAAAGGTGCAAAATGTTCTAATTCCATGTTTTTAAAAAGGTGCAAAATTTTCTATTTAAATGCTCTCAAGACATTTAAATATTTTTGTAGATAGTTGATATTGTTTTTAGCTAAAAATGGAAATGGGTCATTTTGGTTCTTCATTCATAGACGATATCACATCATCTTCATCCTTGAAGCGCTCATTAGACATCCTATAAATATGCATATAGATATGCATAATTCCATGTAATACATTTAGCTCCAAGCTAATGCGCCTAATGCTAATGATAATGATAATACACATTACAATTATGACGTGTCAAAATTTCTATATTTTAATTAAGCAAACATCAACGACATAGTACAAGAAATAGCTCATCCATGTTTTTAACATTTTAAAGCATGCGATCATGCCAATGATGTCAATGCCTGATGTGATGTGTGCTTTAACTTTGAATTGGTGAGTAAAATAAAATACGTTTTAATACGCATGTTTTAAAAGACGGTATTCTGTTTGTTAGTCAAACTAATTGGAAAACTGTTACAACTGTTTTCAACATGTTAAATAATAATAATGCGATTCATGAAACTGTTATATAGACCAACTACTATATATGCACCGCTCTATAATATAGAGAAAACATAATTAAATATAATAAATAAATTAAACGGATTTCAAAACATACATCTACCGGGGGCCCGAAGTAGATGCTGAGCTTCAACAAAGGTGCAAAATAATTTAAGTAACGCTAAAAGATGACATAGGATTTATCCAAGCTCCTCTCTCATCAGTATGTTATATACAAATGTAGTTAAAAAAAGCTGGAAAATTTTTAAGGATTGCACCATTCACAAATGACTTCATTTATGGAGGCTCCCCTACCATCAATAAACCATATACGGATATACGTGGCATGTAGTTAAAAAAAAAGCTGGAAAATTTTTGAAAATTGCACCATCTACAAATGACGCCCTTTATGGAGCCTCCCCTACCATCAATAAGCCATATACGACTGTACCTAACAGTTAAAAAAATACGTTGGAAAAAATTTGTAAGTTGGAAATGGGGGTACTTAAAACTATGATATTTGAAGGACGTCATTACGGACGATCCCTGAATATCTATAACCTATATAGGTATGTTCATGACATGCAGTTGAAATAAGTTAGAAAAAATTTTAAATTTGGAAATGGGGGTACTTAAAACTATGATACTTGAAGGACATCATTATGGATGACCCCTGAACATCTGTAACCTATATAGGTATGTCCATGACATGTAGTTAAAATAGGTTGGAAAAAATTTTAAACCTAGGTTGGTAAACATTTTAAAGTTGGAAATGGGGGTACTTAAAACTACGATATTTGAAGAACGTGGTTTATGGACGATCCGTCACCATATATAACCCATTTACGTACGTTCATTTACATTTAGTTTACGTGCTCCCGTTCCGTCCAAATGCCACCTCATATTTTGGCTAAGACTGCTAGTAAACAAGATGCTTTAGGTTTTATAGCCCGTTGTGCCAATAATACAGTTCATTCTTTAATTAATGGGTCAATATAAATTTTATTGTGTACATATATTATTTTAAAATTTTGATAGTAAACACTTTAAAGGGTACTTAAAATTTATCAATTTAGGATGTGCATTCTTTGTGAACAGAATTATGATTTCCAAAGATTTTACGGTAAAATTCTGAACTGCGACGTCTTAAAGATTGTAAAATTTTTAATTTTTCTAACGCTTCTTCATGTCTGGAAATAGAGTAAAAGAGTTTTATTCGTAATATCATATATTAAAACTACTACATCTCATCTCAGTATTATCTTTCTTTCTATTTTCAATAAAGGGCAACGGCAATTATTAAAGTAATTAAAATCTACTCACAGGTGACAGTAATTATGTAATTTTTGCTTCAGTATGTCAGATCCATCGTAGTCCTCCGCCAGTGCTATGATAGATAGGACATTTTGACATGTTAATTTCCTAGATAGCATAGAAAAACACTTTTCTTTCAAGGACTTGAGTCCAAATGTATGAGCCATTTTGAGTAATTTGGCAGGCGTTTTAAACCCATCGTCACATTCAGGAGGTAAAGTGGCTAAATAAATATACTCGAGAAATGCTGTCATTATTTCTGGTTCTATCTCTGATGAATCTCGCAAAGATGCGATTGGAAGAATTTCTGAGGACGACGACGACTTGTCACCCACGCTGAGTGACGGATCATTTTTACTAGTTCTTTCAAGTTCTTTTTCTTTTGCTAATCTATCCAAGTCCAGGAATTTCAGCAGCAGCGGACATCTCTCTAAATTGAAAAATTATAAATTTGTAAAGTACAACGTGAAAAATGAAATAAAAAAATTTAAAGAATTTAAATTTCAAAATACGCTTTTTTAAATCCTAGTTTTCTGACCAAAAGGAAACTTTTGCCTCAAAAACATGTACATAGAACATTTTGTACTTTTCAAAATCATGCAAATAAAACATTTTGCACTTTTCAAAAGCATGCAAATAAAACATTTTGCACTTTTCAAAAGCATGCAAATAAAACATTTTGCACTTTTTAAAACATGTACCTAGAACATTTTGCGCTTTTCAAAAACGTGTAAATAGAAAATTTTTGCACTTTTCAAAAACATGTAAATGAAACATTTTGCACTTTTCAAAAACATGCAAATAGAACATTTTGACATTTTCAAAAACCCGTACGTAGAAAATTTTGCACTTTTCAAAACAAAGCGCAAATAAAACAAAATGCACCTATACAAGTACAACACAATTGAAGTCTTCAACCATATTTTTTTTTAAATCGTAGTGATGAATGATGAATGTGACAAAAAAAACTTTTTGTCTTGTAAACTTTTTTCGCAAATTTGTAATACTGGCCTTTGTATTGTAAATAAACCAATAGAAAAAAAAATAGCAAAAAACCTTGAAGTACCTTGAAGTACTACCCGATGGGCTTTAAATATGATTTGATTAGAATCAGAATTCGAATTCGGATTCGGTGTAGAAATAAATGAAGGCCTTTCTTCTTTAGGCTCTGGCTCCCCACACAGGAACTTGATGTCCCACGTTAGTTCTCGCTCATTCCAAAGCTTTGCTAATTCTTTCTGAGTCGCATCCTCCTCGTCTTGTAAAGAAAGTTTTTGGTGGATCACGGACATGTTACAATGCCCCTCAAACACATTTTTCATAAGCCACAATGTGAGGGTAATTGTGAGGGGGTAACGGGACTTGAGTTCGTCCACTGAAATGAGATTTTTGTAGCCCCAAGCCCATGTTTCTCCGTCCACTTTGCACAGTCCGCTCCCTTTCATAATAAAATAGGTTTAAATCGTCAATTTAAAAAAATCAATTTAGGGGTCATGCACATATTACGCTAGCACAAAAATCTAGATTTCCGACTCCCCCCCCCCCTACCTAGGCTCCTTGGTTAACATCAACATTGGGTCAACATTTTTGCTAATATCAGTAGCGGCTGAATCTCCCTCCCCTAAAGGTAGACGTCATATTATGTGCATGGCCCCTTATAAAATTTAATTAACCGTCTTTTTTTTTATTTACTTACTTCTCCAGCGTACAGGATGTTGAGCGTGAACAACGCGAAAATCGAAGCCAAGATAAAAGAAAGGCTCAAAATTCCCCATGTCAAGATGGTCGAGTGACAAGTAGACTGAATAACAGCCATCTGCTGGCTTTGCTCTCAATTGAAGGCTCCTATATGGTAATTAAATCATATAATAATTATTGTGTTTAAATTAAATGTGTAATTATAGGGATCGTCCATAAATGATGTCATTCTTAGGTTAGGGTCGTTGGGTCTATTGGGTATTGATGTCCCACGTAATGTTTATAGTAATGACACGGAGGTGGGTGGGTAGGTCCTAAATAAATAAGTGATATATTGGGGTGACATCATTTATGGACCATCCCTTAACAAAATGTGTACAAAATTAGAAATATGTATCTCATTCATTACCCACCATTTACTGTCAGAAATAAAAGCAGACTTGGGTTTGAAAGATGGGGATGAGATTACTAGCGGTTGAGGAGATGGCTTTGCAGTTGCTTGGTTGTGATTTTCTTTGTCTGTGGAAGACGACGAAACCGTCCACGAAAACGCAAACTCTTCTTTTTCCTAAAACAAAAATATATTACAAAATTTTGATAATGATAAAGAAATAGTTGCGCATGTGCAGACATTTAAGTTTATGTTATGCAATTTGCAATTTATATGATTTTATAAACTATATTCGGCAGTTGGCAGTGAAGAATCAAAATGAAATATTGGTGTGACTATAAAATAAAATAAATTCAAAATGTACTAAAAGTACCTACAAAAAATTAAAATATCTTGGTTCTGAAAGAATGTTGGTATAGAACATTTTGCACTTTCCAAAACACGTAAGTAGAAGATTTTACACTTTAAAAAAATATTAAATTAGAATTATTTGATCTTTTTGAAAAGGTGTAAATAGAACATTTTGCACTTTTGGAAATTACATGTAGATACAGGAATTTGAAAGTTTTAAAAGCATGCATGCATTTGGAACATATACTTTCTCGAAACTTGTAAATAGAACATTTTGAACTTTCCCAAAACATGTAAATAGAGCATTTTGAACTTTCCTGAAACATGTAAATAACCCATTTTGCACTTTATGGACGATCCCTAATGCATACTTACTTTCCAGCTTATGACATTACGCTTCATGGGTATTTCCAGGAGATTTTTTATGTTACGATCAGCGTCTAAGGAGCCTGGGTCTGGGGGAGACGGGTGGATCTCCAGAACCTCCACAATATTTGGTCGACCCATGGCCACAGTTTTATTTTTATTCCTGAGTAATTTGAATTTGCTTTTGCTTTTGCCACTAACATCATCTGTGGGTCCTCCCTCCTCCTCCTCAGATGGATTACTTTCGTCTCCTCTAATAAGACTTATTTTATTTATCAGGTCAAATTCAACTTGACCCAGACCTCGACCTCGACCACCAGATGTTTGGTCCTGCTGGTCGCTATTATTACTACTACTACTATGATTATTATTCAAATTTGAAATCGAATCCCCTGCGTTTGTCAGTGCCATTTTATTTTGTAAGAACTTTTGTCTTCAATTCAAGCAATGTAATGTTTATGTAATCCAAAATTAAATTGATCGATGTAAATCTATGCATAAAGTGTATTTGAAGCTATTTAAAACGTTACCGTTGCTGCCAAAACTAATTGTTTAAAAACTAGCTGTGTCGCTGTGTATATCATATTAACATAGCGTTAAAATAGTTAAATAAAAATTCTTAATGAAGAAAACAAGTTTACGTATTTATTTCCTATTATTCCTATACTGTAAATTACCTAAATCGAGAGGAACTACTTTACCTAACTTTACTCTTACAAAGCTTATAACCAACTAACTTGCTAAATTATTTAAATACAAAGTTTGCATTGCAAACTATACGTAATACGTATAAGTAGGAAATATTCAGTTTTTGCAATTTATTATTTTTTCAAAATCAAAATTTGTTAGCTAAACTCAGAATGTATTGGTAAGACATGACATTGCTATCAGTATCTGCTATGTGCGTATTGCTATGGGATAGAATTTCAATTTTCAACACTGCACTTAGCTAAAGCTGTTGAAATAAATTGAAATAATTTTATAAGGTTATCAACAGCATAACATTAAACCAAAAATGTTATGCTGTTGATAATAGAAAATTTTTCTATGTAGTACGTGTTTTTCAAGAGTGCAAAGTGTTCTAATTTCATATTTTTGAAAATGGTAAAATGTTCCATTTGCATGTTTTTGAAAATTGTAAAATGCTCCATTTGCATGTTTTTCAAAATCGTAAAATGTTCTACTTGCATATTTTTGCAAAGTGCAAAATGTTCTAATTTCATATTTTAGAAAAATGCAAAATTTTCCATTTACATGGTATTAAAAAGTGCAAAATCTTCTAATTACATGGTTTTAAAAAATGAAAAATGTTTTAGTTTTATATTTAAAAAAGATTCAAAATGCTCTAATTTCATATTTTTAAAAAAGTGCAAAATGCTCCATTTACATATTTTTGAAAAATGCAAAATTTTCTAATTTCATATTTTTGAAAAGTGTAAAATGTTCTATTTACATGTTTTTGAAAAGTGTAAAACGTTCTATTTACATGTTTTTGAAAAGTGTAAAATGTTCCATTTACATGTTTTTGAAAATTGCAAAACATTCTAGTAACATATTTTTGAACAGTGCAAAATGCTCTATTAACACCATCCCAATAATACCATATATACCATTCATTTAAAATTCAACAGGATTTAATAAGAGCGTATATGTAGTTGCTATCGGCAACCAAATCCAGTGGAGAGCAGAGGGGTAGAAATCAAGAGTTACTACTCAAACAAAATCAGAGTCAACAAATTCTCGGTTTTGTCAATATTTCCTCTTCACAACGCACAAAATGCGTTCTGTTTGCCTGCATTTCCCACCTGCTTCCTTCCACATTACTTGTTTACATTAATTTACTGCTTTTATACTTTCTTTAGACGAGCTTCGGGCCGTTGCGTTGCCGGAATTTTATACGAGTTCAAAATAAAATATTTTTGTGAAAAATGTAAAGCTTTTATATTTTATATTATACTTTTGTATTAAATGTGTGAGAAAAAGCTGTGCTCGTACATTATTACCCAGGCCTAAGTCTGAAGCCCTGAAACATATTTTTATACTGGAACTGGAACAAGTCTGAAATCTGAAACTGTACATATACAAATATAAATATTTCATGATAAATATTTTACTTAATAAGTGTGCAACATAAGATATAGAATGCAGGTCGACATTTTCGAAACACAAAAATAAAAATTTTATTTAAACTATAGGGTATCGATCGGGCATCGGGTAATATAGTTAATGTTATAGCGTGGCTGACCGGAACCGGTTTGTCATCACTCTTAGGACTTGCTTAACTAATAACTGACTAACCAAATAATTTCTGGGAGCTAATGGTGTGAAGATACCACTACAAATTACACAAGAAATCCATCAATAATAAAATAATGGCAGATGAAACTGAAAGTGGAGCAGGAGCTGAAGTTGAAGCTGAAAAAGAAAAAACTCCGCAGCCGCAGCCACCGAAGAAGCCTTCAGCAGAGAGACGAAAATCCTCGGGGGAATCAGAATTTAATTTAGATCCTGAAGGAATTGACTTCTCTGAATTCCTGGGAGATGACGGCGACGGCGGTCAAGCGCCAGAGGAACGGACAGAAAATAGAGCGGCGGGTGTGAGGGAGTCTGCACGGGGAGCCACAAGTAGCACGGTCTATCAAGCCGATGCTTACAGTGGGACGGATTATAGGTAATTAGCTGCCTACAGTACCATTTTTAGGGATGGTTCATAAATGATGTCACCCGGAACTCTTTTATCACAATGCCAATGCACTGTAGCATTACGTAAAGGCTATCTAAAGGAATTGCTTTTAGGCTTTTCTTTGGTAAACAAAAATTTTCTATTTTTATGTTTTAAAAAATTGCAAAATTTCCTATTTTACTTGATTCTGAAAAGTGCAAAATGTTCTATTTTACTTGATTCTGAAAAGTGCAAAATGTCCTATTTTCCTTGACTCGGAAAAGTGCAAAATGTTCTATTTACATGTTTTGAGAAAAGTGGAAAATGTTTTATTTCCATGTTTTTAAAATGTACAAAAAAAAATTTATTTTGCATGTTTTTGAAAAGTCAAAATATTCTTTTTATATATTTTTGAAAAATACAAAATGTTCCATTTTACATGTTTTGAGAAAATTGCCGACTAGTCCCCCTGCACTAAAGAACTTAACATCATTTATGGACTACCCCTCTTAACGAATAAACTCGCCTACATTTTTATTTATTATTAGCCATTATAGTTACTTTTAGTGGTTGGAGAAAAACTGAAATTACACAGATAATAATCAATTTAATTACAACAACAACATAAATCATTTCTAATAAAATACATTTTACGGCCAAATCGACCAAAACAGTGTATGCTAACTGAATTATTGAATGATTTAATAACTTACTGCTAATTTACTTTGTCCAGAATCCCCTGGCTGAGAAGGCAAGTGTGTCTTTACCTGGACGAGGCGGACCAGGAAGTCTTCGACGAAATGTGGCTCAACAAAAACATCGAGAACGGCGTCCTTAGCTTCCTCAATACAGACATGATGAAAATGTCTCCCGAAGAGTCTGCAAAGCACCGAGCTTGCTTCTTCTACAAATTATTTTTGGAAGATGAGAAAATCTCGGATCACGAGGAGGAAGTTGAGGAGGAAGAAGAGGAAATTCACAGCTCTGATGTTTTTGAGGAAACTCCAGAAAGTTCATCTCATCAGAAGAAGAAAAAGAAGAAAGGAGGGAGTAAAACGAAGGGGAAGAAGAAGAAGAAAAAGGGGAAAAAGAAAAAGAAGAAATCCAAATCAAAGTCTTCATCCAAGTCCAAGAAAAGTAGCTAATTATTTTTTGTAAAATTTCACAATAATACAAACTAAGTTAAAACTCAAGTAAGTAATTTAAGTATCACACAAATTTGACATGAGAATTATAAAAGTCAATCTGGATTATTTAACTATTAAAAATATCAAATGTAGAAAAGAAAAAAAAGAAGAAGAAAAAGAAGAAGAAAGGAAAGAAAGGGTCCCGAAGACGGAAAGGGAAGAAAGGGGACGAGTCTTCGACCGAGGAAACAACAGAAGCCACAAGCTCTTTCCCCTGGGATGAAGATACTGATCTTGACATCGAATCTTTGCCTGTTAGTACATAACTTTATTAATTTACTATTTAAATAAATGTCCAAATCAGGGCCGGACGAAGAAATTGCTTCTAGGCAGCAATTTGTTTCCATACAAAAACCATGCACAGTTTTGATTTTATTGATATCGTATTTATTTTAGTAAACCAAAATATTGCATTTGCATGTTTTCGAAAACTGCAAAATGTTTTATGTACATGTTTTGAAAAGTGCAAAATGTTTTATTTACATGTTTTTGAAATTTCAAAATGTTTTATTTACATGCTTTCGAAAAGTGCAAAATAAATTTTTTCGCATGTTTTCGAAAAGTCAAAATTTTCTTTTTACATATTTTTGAAAACTTCAAAATGTCCCATTTATTAGATCATGTTTTCTGAAAATTAAAAAGCAGCGGGGGGCTGCCTGCGCTAGCCACATTATCTGGCATCCGGCCCTGATAATCTAAATTAAACATTATTTATACTAGTTAGCGTACACAGTAAGGGATCGTCCATAAATGATGTAATGGCTACGATGGGTGGGTGGGTCTAGTCTGGTATTAATGACATGCCATTTTAAATATAGCCGTTCACATAATGTTAAATGAGCCTATTGCAAAACTACCGCCGCTCACGGAGCAAGACTGAACTAACCAATGAAAAATCATACGTATTCTTAAATGGCTTTATTTCCAATATGAGGTTTATAGGCGCAAATTAAAGATAAATGCACAATTAACACTTTAAGATCATTAAATTGGCAGTGCCGTGCCTGTGGTGACCGTAAAATTGATTCTCAGGTCGACGTATGTATTTCAACGAAAACCCCGTACCATTTTTATCTATGTCTTTTTCGACATAGATAAAAATGGTACGGGGTTTTCGTTGAAATACATACGTCGACCTGAGAATCAATTTTACGGTCACCACAGGCACGGCACTGCCAATTTAATGATCTTAAAGTGTTAATTGTGCATTTATCTTTGATTTTAGACTATAAACCTCATATTGGAAATAAAGCCATTTAAGAATACGTATGATTTAACATGGGCTTTTTGAAAAATAGTTCACCCTTGCTCCGTGAGCGGCGGTAGTTTTGCAATAGGCTCATAAAGTGATGGTATGGGTGTGGGTCCTGTGGGTGGGTTCAAAAAATATAATTTTGGGATACATCATTTATGGAACATTCCTAATAATTATTGATAAAACTGAACTAAACTAGTACGTAAAACACTGAAATTACACACGAAAAAAACTCCAACAGGAGGATGTGGTTCGATCATATTTTGAATTTGCCGCTCCTTTCTTGCCCGGCAATTTTGCAAAAATAAATGCACCCACTGTTTTCTTCATTCGAGCCTCAAGGGTCCCAGTTCCTGTCATGACATCCTTGGCGGAAGCTAATTCAGAAATGCCAAAACATTTAATGTTTGGAAATATGCATGGGTTCAACTTGAGATCTATCGAGGCGGTTTTAGCGAAGGTAACAATATATTTATTTCCGTCATTTATGGACCATCCTAAGGCGAGTTTTTACTTTAATTTTTGATTTTTGTTGTGTTTTAATTGCAGATTTTTGCTCCAATGATAATCAATGGGGATTTGAATGCTCCTACACGAAGGTTCTCACAGACCAAGATAGATCAACAACCTATGAATGATCAGCAAAAGAATCAGCTTAAGGAAGAACTTGTGCTGGAACTTCAGAAATTCTTGGGTATTCTTGGCAGGTAAGAAAAATGGAGACATTAATTAATTGGTCCAGAGGTCAAGTTGAGTAAGGGGTGAAGTGCGATTCCTAATTTTCGTTGTTTTGTGTATAGAGCAATTCACCAAATTGAAGGGGAGATAAAACTGACAATTCCACCAATCCCAGATTTCGATGAAAATGACATTGACTCAATCATTAATAATCGGGAGCTCATTGGTAAATTAGAAGAAATTAGCTTAATGTGGCAAAATCAAATTGCCTCTATTCTTGAAAAAGACTTACCGACGGTAACTAAATTATTATTTGTTTGAGATCATTAAAAGTATGTATAAAAAGTAATAGAGAACTAAATTTTAAACAAACTAATGCATGATGGTGAGATTTTTGATTTCCATGTCTTAAAGGAACCCTCAACTTTTACACCATTGGCTGAGCTGGAGTTATGGCGAGATCGTCATTCAATGCTCTGCTCAATCCATGACCAACTTCAATCCAGAGACATTCGAAAAGTGATGAAGGCACTCGCTGCAGCTCGTTCAGATGTACAGCCATCCTTTGAGTTCTTGCAGCAGGAAGTGAGTCGTTACATGGCGGAAGCCCGGGACATAAGCCGATTTCTATCCACCATCGAAAGGCATCTTAAAGTAATGATAATTTTAATAGACATTTTCATAGTAATATTTATAACAAACAAAAAAAGAATGGATTTAACAAGATGTAGGGATTCATTTCGTGAGTGAAGACGAAGACTCAAAATGACCCATGTCCATGTTTAGCTGAAATCAAAATAAATCATGATCTTGAAAGCATAGCATTTAAATAGAATATTTTGCGCTTTCCAAAAATATTTAAATGGAACATTTTGCACTTTCCACAAACATGTAAATATAGTAAATTTTGAACTCTTTAAAATATGCAAATATAGCAAGACACACTTTTCAAAAACATCTTACATAGAACATTTTACACTTTTCGGAAAACATCTAAATAGAGCGTTTTGAACTTTCACAAAACATGTAAATAAAGCATTTCACACTTTCAAAAAACCAGTAAGTAGACTATTTGGCACTTCTAAACAATATTTAAATAGAAAATTTCGAGCTTTTCAAAAAACATGCAAATAGAGCATTTTGCACATTTCAGAATCTCGTAACTAACATTTCACGCATATTTCTCATTTAGTATTTTTGAACAGCTCACTTTAATTCTAGTTTAAGTACATTGTAGATAGGTCATTTTTTGTCTCTTCACAGGCAACAAAAGCACTAGAACTTTACAAAAACATGTAAATGAAACATTTTTTACTTTTCAAAAACTTGCAATAAATTAACATTTACCGCGCCTTTTTCATCTACTGTTTTTTTACATAGCTCATTTTGATTCTTCCCTCTCGCTTTATGCCTGCTTAATGCTTTTGTTTATTCTACTTTAGAAACTCGATTACTCGATATTAGAATTTAAAATTTAATCGATTATTAATTAATTGGTTTTAAATTCCAGACGATTACCTACTCCCACGATTTTTACGAAATGGCGGATGCTATCCCTCACATAATGGAAGGGTTGGAATTAGTTTGGATGCTCTCACGGCACTACAATAAAGACGAGCGAATGTGTCGACTGCTCGAGATGATCGCCAAGTTACTCTACGACCGAGTCACTGCAGTCCTCCACCCAAAAAATCTGTTCAGGAAGGACCCAGAGACGGCCATTGATCTCGCAGACTCGGGCAAAGCTCTCCTCATTGCCTGGAAGGAAAACTACTTATCGACGCGTGAGAAGATTGAGCAGAGTGGGAAGGGGGCTCGATGGGAGTTTGACCGACGAAAATTATTCCCAAAAACAGACTACTGCGCCATCATTGCTCAGCATCTGTCGGAAATAGCTCTCGTCCTCCTGGAATTCCAAAATTTCTTTGGACCCGAAATCAAAGCTGTTGTAGGGGATCCTAAGAAAATTGAAGATGCTCTGGCCAAAGCATTTCAACTGGTGAGGCCATTCATGGAAGTTGCGTTTGACCCCTTCATTGCCTCCAATAATAAATTGTGGACGGATCTACTTGAAAAATTGAGAAAGGAAGTTCAACTGCTGGAAGCGGAAGCTAAAAGTTTTATTGATGAAGCTTTTGTGACGATTAAGTGAGTGCGCGCCTGCGCGTATTATTTTATACCGTATTTCCTGTAATAGTGGACGGGTCTGAATCTTCAAATTTCAATAGTGAACGGAGTTTTCACTGGTACCGGTACCGGCACCAGTCGCTAGTACTACTACACGAAATACGGTATCTTTACATAATGAAAATGAAAATACCAGTCAAACTCTTATAATTTCAATCAACTTGATTACTACTGCTGAGGGAAGGTCCATAAATGATGTCATTCGAATTGCCACTCTTTATAAGGACCCACACACCTCCATGTCATCAACTTTAACATTGAGTAAACGGCTATGGCATAATATCATCAATACAATAATTGACCGAGTGTCCTCACCCATGACATCATTTATAGACGATTCCTTACTGTTTTTCCAAAAATATCGTCTGCGAAGAACCACAACTGCTCATTTTCAATTTAAAGCTAGAATTAAAATAATGATCTATGTCAAAAATCACAAAATTACAACGATGCGTAAAATTTTGATTAAGAATTTCCGAATTTTTAACAAGCGCAAAGTGTTCTATTTACATGTTTTTGCAAAGTTGAAAGCATTGTATTGTTTTTGAAAGTCGAAAAAATGTTTTATCTAAATATTTTATAAAAGTACCTATAAAATGTTTTGTTTTTACATGTTTTTGAAAAGTGTAAATTGTTCTAATTGAACTTTTTGAAAAATTAAAAATGTTTCTATTTACATGTTTTTAAAACGTCCAAAATGTTGTAAGTGAATGTTTTTGCAGAATATTCTTTATTTACACGTTTTAAGGAACATGTGGATAAAATTTTTTTTTGATACTGCATTTTGTTTTTAACTATATAATAAAATGTACCTGTGTCGTCATTTTGATTCTTCACAGACGATATATCATGTGTTTGAACACATCTTTTAAAAAATTCAAATGTTTCTTGATTTTGTACACAGGTCAGCTGACGCCGCGTTTGAAATGTTGATGAAATTTAAGTTTATTGAGACACGTGAGGGGATCCATGCTAAGCTTATGAGGAAATTTGATGACACCCTACACATTTATATTTCCGAAGTTCATCACGTCAAAGAATTTTATGAGGTCTCAAATTTTTAATACGATTTTACTGTTTAAAAGTTTGAATACTAATTTCAATTGATTTCAGCGAAATTCTTCACTAAACTTTTTTACATTGGAATTTTGAAGGTGTAAAAATAAATGTCATAAAATACAAAATTTTTGTTTCAGGCCAATAAAGACAATCCTCCGATTCAAAAGTATAATCCACCAACGGCAGGTAGAATTTGGTGGGTTCGAGGATTATTTTATTTCTTGAAAGCCACCATTGTTCGATTTAGAGCTCAACAAGATATCATCAGCACTGACGTTGGGCAGTTGGTAAGCAGTTTTCCTGGTTCCTGAAAACACTTTTGACTAAATAAATGTTAGGAGTCGTCCATAAATGATGTCATAGAAAAACCCTCATTTTTAGGACCTTATGGCACGCGGACCTGTCAATGGTTTAACCATTGCATAAATGGCGCGGGGCTTTAAAACGGCATGTCATCAAAATCTGACTACAGACTGTGACCCTATCGAGGACATCATTTATGGGCGATCCCTTACTTAATTCATATACCATTATACCATAATACTATTATTAAGTTATAATAAAATTGCAATCTTCTTTTAGGCATGTCAAGAGTACTTAACGTTGGCAAAGGATATGAAAGCCTACGAGGACAATTGGTACCAGAGTTGGGTGGAAGTCTCTAACAAGACGATGAAGCACAGTTTGCGAAAAAATATTTTCCAAAAAGTTAATTCGAAAAAAGAATGTAAGATTTGTGCAAACATTTCGTATTTTCTATACTATTGGCATAAAAATTGTTATAAGGGATCGTTCGCAAATGACGTCACCGGTAAAGTCAATGGGTCTACTTGGCCCTTGTTCTACTGACATTCCTTGTTGAAGCTGGCCATTTAAGCAGTCGTTAAGCGTTAACCTGATGACAGGATCCTATAAATGGCGATTTATCGATGACGTCATTTATGAACGATCCCTTATTATTGAACTTGAAAACTGCTTAAATAAAATAGTTTGTATTTTAAAACAGTGGGAGTGAATTTGGAAGTTAGTAAAAGTAAAAAAGTTTACCAAGTTAACTTGCCTAAAGAAATCATGGAAATGGTTCAAGAAGCTCTGCATTTAGAACAAATGGTAAGTGATGGGCTTACTTTACTAGTTATCATTATATTTAATTTACAGCATTTGATTTTGCTACAAGGGGTTGTCCATAAATAATGTCGTTGGTTAAACATTGACTCAATGGATGGGTCTTGTCGGATGTTGAAGATAGCCGTTCACGTAATGTTAAAATCATGACATTATTGTGGGGGGTGGGTCCGAAAAAAGTACTAATTTTGATGACATCATTTATGGACCTTCCCTCATAATTTCCCCTCGAATATTCAAAAAGTTTTACATAAAATTCCGGCGTCCGGCGTCCGGCATAAAATGGGTAAATGTTTTTCGATCAGCGAGGTGCATCTAAACCGGAGAGGTATACATCTAACCGTAAGCGGGAAATAATTTATTTTGCAGAGACCTTTTTACGGTTTTCAGACACTTAGTAGTGACACACTCTCAAAAAATAATTTATTTTGCAGAGACATTTGGTAGTGCATCATGATGTATTAATTATTATTAAAGAAACTAACGAGGGAACGTTTAATAACGGGCCTTATTGGCTCCGTATATTTTTTAAAAAAAATAGAGTGTGAAAATACTAGATTTGCTTAAGAAAATGATGCGAATGGGCATTTTGGTTTGCTAGTCAGATTTTTGAAAGTATAAATTTGCTAATGGTAACTAAACGGGCGCCATTTTAAATTGACCTATACATAAATGAATTTAAAATTCTTTGGAACCCTGTAGATCCTACAATTTTTGTCCGATTTGTTCCGCTTATATTTGAGATATTGAAATATGAAATATTTTTATCTCCTTATGTAATACTAATTTTCAATTATAACCGAGCAAACAACCTCATTTTCTGAAAAATTTTTAACTTTTGAAATATCAAAAACCCAGAAATCACTTTTTAGATAATGTTTTGCGAATTACAAAAATAAACTTTTTTTTTAGATTTATCTTATAAAAAGAGAGAGTTTTCTTTGAATGTTTTGAACTGCTGGCATACTTTAGCTTCCGTAGCTAGCACCAAATCCGTTGATATATTTAGGTGACCTGACGCAACGAGTAAATATGAGATTAGCAATAATTATTCCTATTGATAAAATTTACCTGTAGGCTGCTTTAGACTAATGTTTTTGTTCGACTGACAATAAAATGCTAAAGTTATAAATATCTCTCTGACAAAAAAATTATTTAAATACTCTCATTTTGCTCTGCATATCAAATTAATCTCGTCGGCATAAAAAAATAATGCGTCGTCTGACAAAAGAATAATTTCCCGCTGAAGCATTAAAATACCACCCGCATAAAATGACATATTTACTAATTAGTTTTTTTCGCTGTTTCAGGGATACAGAATTTCAGAGTCCGTTCGAAACGTAGCCCTCCAACGTGGACTCTACTTGAAAAATTCTGAAATGCTGCAAACCATTCTCGATCACTATTACAGTATTCGTCGACAGTTGAAACCTTTAGAGGTATACAATTTAAAATCTAAAAATTACTTTAAGAAAATTTGACCGAGTATTACATTATAATTTCTCCCCTTAAAATAATTTATGCAGACGGAACTAATGGAGAAACCAATTCGTGACCTTGAGAAAAATTTTGAAGAAGGATTACTTCGATTAAATTGGACAGCTCTGAGAATTCCAGATTATGCTCAAACACTCAAAATTGCCATTTCACAATTTGAAGGGGATGTGACACAAATTAATAAAGTTGCTAAAGATGTTCGAAATCGAGTTATTCTGTTCAAGAAAGCAAAGCTTTATAGAGAGCCGCCGTACAAGAAAACTGGGTTTTCTCTACCTATTCTCGACTGTTGGGTGAGATCTCGATTGAGAACCATATCATAGCTGCGCCACACGAATAACTCGTCCCCACAAGGATAGCCACAAAATGTCGCTAAGGTTTCCAAGGTTTTCTTTTTCGCCCCCGGGGGACGAGTTATTCCTAAAGCGTAACTGTCTCGCTATCTCTTACGGTCTTCGTTGCGGCTAAATCTGTTTTACGTTTTTTTAAAATTTTAACCACAATTAATTAAATACATTATTTACTATTTACACTCAGGACTATTTCCAATACTGGGAAAAACACAGACGTGAAGTTTGGGAGAAGCTCATGCTTCAATATGCAGGTCTCCCACCATTATTTGACAAACTCGAAGTTTTAATCTATAACAGCTCAACAGGGAGACGAAAGCAATTTAGACATTATTTTCAGAAATGGGAAAAATGTGTTTTTGGATTTATGGCTAAGTAAGTGTTCGTAAGTGTTGGTTTAATGCTAAAAATGGATCTAAAGAAAATCAAAAAATATGAAACTAATTTCTTATATGTGTATTGCTATGCAGAATGGTAATAAAAGCCATGTTTACATTTGAGCGAAGATTACTATGCAACGACCCACTTTTTGAAATCCAGGCTGTGCTTCATCCACCCGAAATTCGGCTCATGCCAACTCCCCATGAGATCTATATTATGGTCATCAAAGCTGTCCGGGATTGTGCTGAAGGGTAACAAAAACATATTACACCAAAACATGTACTTATCGTTAGAAACTAAAATTTCAAAATTTACCCCACTTGTTTTTGTTAGGTCCAAAGGATTTATACGCTGGAAACGTGGTCAATGTAGAGAATCCCCAGTTGTTCATCAAGGCGGAGACAATCCTCCATTTGTGTACTCGTACTTTTTGGATATTGGACGGCTACCAAGAGTTGTGGAGCTCCTCTTAAAAATTCAAAATAATTTTCAAAACATTCTCAGAAATTTATGGATACATTTAAAAAAGTAACCGTAATGCCGACTGCCAAACTACTTACAGTTAACATTTTTAAATATGATGAATTCCCGCGCTAATTAAGTCACACTGTTGCCTTATTTAAAATTTTAGATACCGTCAATTTAAAAATTTGTGGAGGTTCAGTAAAGAAAAATCAGTAGAAGCCTTTGCAGCCAGGAATCCACCAGTGAACGTGTACGATGACAAAATGTCATTCTATACGTCCATTGGCAAAGGGCTCTCGGACTTTCCTTCCTACAGACAAGAAGGTTGTGTTCGACTCAATATGCGTCCATTACTCTTGGAAATTTGTAGACATGCTCGGGAATGGGTTGTTAAATTAGGAGTTTATTTGTCTGCTAGTACAAAGGATTTAAATTCAGACTTGGATCGAATCGTCTCTGTAAGCAAGACACACCAAAAAATTAGCAAAATTTCATTTTGTTGTGAAAATGTAGTGACAATTAAATTAATAAACTTTAATTCAAACCACAACCACGACAGGACTACGAAAGAGACCTTCACATAATCCCCCGAAGTGTGGACGAGTTAAAATTCGTATTCCTAACCATTCAGTCTATAGCAGACTCGACCATTGACATGGAAGCTCGCTACCGGGATCTTCTAACTCGCTACGCCGTTCTTCGAATGTACGAGATTGAAGTGTCAGAAGAGGAAGTTCAGCTTCTTGAAGAAACTTGGAAGAGATGGCAAGCTCTATGGTTGCATGAAGTGAAGCTCGTTCAAAAAAGAATGGAGCCCATCAAGGGAAGATTTACCAAAATTACAGTACTTGAGAGAAATAAGTTTCGGTTTGAAGTTACGGCCTTTGTGAAGCGATACTACAGTTCTGGACCGAGCTCTGTTGGGCCTGATCTTGAGAAGGGTCTTGAACTATTAGAGGTTACAGTTTTAAGTAGTTTGTAAAATAAATACCGTCTGTGAGAAGAACCAAAATTACCATATCCATTTTTAGCTAAAAACAATATCCACTATATAAATGTTTTAAGAGCATTTAAATAGAACATTTTGCACTTTTCAAAAATACGCAATTAGAAAATTTTGCAACTTTACGAAAGTATGGAAATTAGAACATTTTGCACTTTTCAAAAATACGCAATTAGAAAATTTTGCAACTTTACGAAAGTATGGAAATTAGAACATTTTGCACTTTTCAAAAATACGCAATTAGAAAATTTTGCAACTTTACGAAAGTATGGAAATTAGAACATTTTGCACTTTTCAAAAATACGCAATTAGAAAATTTTGCAACTTTACGAAAGTATGGAAATTAGAACATTTTGCACTTTTCAAAAATACGCAATTAGAAAATTTTGCAACTTTACGAAAGTATGGAAATTAGAACATTTTGCACTTTTCAAAAATACGCAATTAGAAAATTTTGCAACTTTACGAAAGTATGGAAATTAGAACATTTTGCACTTTTCAAAAATACGCAATTAGAAAATTTTGCAACTTTACGAAAGTATGGAAATTAGAACATTTTGCACTTTTCAAAAATACGCAATTAGAAAATTTTGCAACTTTACGAAAGTATGGAAATTAGAACATTTTGCACTTTTCAAAAATATGCAATTAGAAAATTTTGCAACTTTACGAAAGCATGGAAATTAGAACATTTTGCACTTTTCAAAAATACGCAATTAGAAAATTTTGCAACTTTACGAAAGTATGGAAATTAGAACATTTTGCACTTTTCAAAAATATGCAATTAGAAAATTTTGCAACTTTACGAAAGCATGGAAATTAGAACATTTTGCACTTTTCAAAAATACGCAATTAGAAAATTTTGCAACTTTACGAAAGTATGGAAATTAGAACATTTTGCACTTTTCAAAAATATGCAATTAGAAAATTTTGCAACTTTACGAAAGTATGGAAATTAGAACATTTTGCACTTTTCAAAAATACGCAATTAGAAAATTTTGCAACTTTACGAAAGTATGGAAATTAGAACATTTTGCACTTTTCAAAAATATGCAATTAGAAAATTTTGCAACTTTACGAAAGCATGGAAATTAGAACATTTTGCACTTTTCAAAAATACGCAATTAGAAAATTTTGCAACTTTACGAAAGTATGGAAATTAGAACATTTTGCACTTTTCAAAAGTATGGAAATTAGAACATTTTTCACCTTTTAAAAAAATGTAAATAGAACATTTTACACTTTTCAAAAACATGGAATTAGAGAATTTTACACTTTTCAAAAACTCATAAATTAACATTTTACGCATGTTTCTCATTTTGTTTTTATGGCATAGCTCATTTTGATTCTAGCTTAAATTGGATTTAGGTCATTTTGGGTCTTTACTCACGATATATTAAATTTAAGGTGGGAATTTAATACTCTTAAAATCTGCGTTTACAAATTTCCAGCAATTTCATGACGAACTCAAGGAAATGGAGAAGAAAAAACTTGACATGGCAAACAGTGAAAAGCTTTTTGGTCTAGAATTCACGCTGTATCCAGAATTAGCAGAGGTGGCCAAAGATTTGGAAGTGATGGATGTCTTATTTAAACTGTACCTTGAACAGAAGGTAAAAAACTAGCCAACAGTAATATAATGGAACTTCACAATATTTAAAATTAAATGACCTTAAACGTTACTTACGTTAAAATTTGCAAACCATGCAATTTTTTTAGGAAGCCCGAACAAATTGGTCGCAGTCGCTGTGGGTAAATTTAAACCCGAACGCACTCGTCGATGGGATCGAGGAGTACATTCGACGGTTCAAAGCACTGCCTAAAGAAATCCGAGTCTCTGAAGTTGGCAAGAATGTGGAGGAGAAAATGAAGGAATTCAAAAGGTCCGTTCCATTATTTGTGGATTTGAAACACGAGGCTTTGAGACCACGACATTGGCAGCAGCTTATGAATAAAACTGGTAAATTCAAAATTTAATTCTTCGAACGTTTAAATGACTGTGTACACCCTACTTTTAAATATTTAAAAAAGAGCGATTCTATTTCTATTTTGATGCATTTTTTAGTTAACAAGTTTTTAATAATCATGAACGTTTACTATTACAGGCGTGATCTTCGACATGGCAGCGGACAGGTTCACATTAGGCAAATTATTCGCAATGGAACTGCATCGTTTCGATGATGTCATTGCAGAAATTATCGCATGCGCTGTGAAGGAGCTTTACATTGAAAAGTGTGTCAAGGAACTTACCGATGTAAGTGAAAATTTAATACTCTAACTAAAATGATAGGCGATCGTCCGTATCCGTAAATGATGTCACTCAAATTGTCTTTGTCAAATCTTTTTCGACCCACCCATCCCCATGTTATCACCCTAACGACAGCATAAATAGCTATCTTTTAGCATGAGTGGTCATACATGATTGACTCTATCAATATCAATGACATGATTTCTGGACGACCCCTAATCATATTTAATATTTTAATTCACTTTGTATTGTTTACCATTGGAATTTTGAAAATATTTGTTGAGCTTTATGTTAGAACTCTTCATAATAATTGAGTTTTTAAAACACGTTTCTATTTCCAGACATGGGACTCGTATAAATTGAATCTAATAAAATATATCAAAAATAACGAAGACCGCGGTTATGTTGTTGGTCCAATGGAAGACATGATGCAGATTTTAGATGATAACATGGTCACTATCCAAGGAATTAGTGGCTCCAGATTTGTTGGCCCTTTCTTTGCTGGTAATTAAAGTTAATCAAATTTAATACGCAGTAATTTCTGTAGAATGTAGCTCTGTTAATTTAGGTAATCGTGTCATTTTGGCTTAAAATCCAACTTTAAATATTAGTGGTGGATGTTCTGGAAAAATCCCTCTCCATGATAAGCGAAGTTATGGACGCTTGGTTTCAAGTCCAGCGGAAATGGATGTATTTGGAGGGGATCTTCACAGCTGGGGACATTAGGGAGCAATTAGCAGAGGAGGCTAAGCGGTTTGATGCTATTGATAACAGTTTTAAACAGGTAAATAAAATTTACCTACCAATTTCGAAACCTGTTTTAGCATCAGTTTTTAGTTTTACAAAATTTTCGGTAAGTATTTCTAATGTTATTTGCTATAATCCTTAACACTGAAATTTTTTAACCAATTAATTTTACAGACAATGGTTGATGCAGTGAAGAATTCCTTAGTGAAACATTTCTGTGCCTTCCCAAATCGTCTAAATGACTTAAAAACACTTGCAAACGGTCTTGACCGCTGTCAAAAAAGTCTTAATGATTATCTAGAATCAAAACGCAATGCGTTCCCAAGATTTTTCTTTATTTCTGATGATGAAATTCTGTCTATTCTGGGAACGGGGGTCCCCTCTTGTGTTCAGGAACATATGATTAAGGTGAATAGTTGTATAGCATTTTGGGTTTTTACGTAATTAGTGCTTAGTGCTTTTAACTGCAAAGCTTAAAATTTAATTTTTTTTACAAATATTTTTAATTTTTTTCCCAGATGTTTGACAACGTTGCAAGTTTGAAGCTTGCCGAAGACAAGAAAGGTACAACACGTGTCCTTGGTATGGTCTCCGGTGAGAAGGAAGTAATGGACTTTCGTAATATCGTCAATTGTGACGGTCGTATAGAAGAGTGGATGAATTACGTAGTAGATGAAATGCGTCGGACAAACCGTTTCCTCACTAAAAAGTCTATATTTTACTATGGGAAGCAGCTCAATAAGAACCGTACTGAGTGGATGTGTGAATTTCAAGGGATGGTCATTCTAGCTGCAAATCAAGTTTGGTGGACTTGTGAAGTGGAAAATGTTTTCTTTCGTGTTAAACAAGGACTTAAACGAAGTATGAAGGAATATTTGGATTTTCTTAATGAACAGCTGGATGATTTAGTCGTTCAAATTCGGAGTGACTTGACTTCGAATCAGAGGAAAATGTTTAATACGGCCCTTATTATTGATGTTCATGCCAGGGATATTGTTGAGAATTTTGTGAGGGACAGGTGAGTAGTCAGAAATGAGGGTATTTTGATGACATTATTTATGGGCGACCCCTAATATTTTATCTGTCTATATATACCTGATACCTGTAGCATTTTGGACGAGAAGGAATTTGAGTGGGAGAGTCAGCTTCGATTTTACTGGATGAAGGATGTGGACGGTCTCATAGTAAGGCAGTGCTCAGGCTCTTTCGACTATGGTTACGAATACATGGGACTAAATGGACGTCTCGTCATCACTCCGCTAACGGATCGAATTTATTTAACAATCACGCAAGCACTCTCTCTATATCTTGGCGGTGCACCGGCGGGGCCGGCAGGGACTGGGAAAACGGAAACAACGAAGGATCTTGCAAAAGCCTTGGGTCTCCTCTGTGTCGTCACTAATTGTGGGGAGAATATGGATTATAAAGCTGTTGGAACTATTTTCTCGGGGCTTTGTCAGTGTGGTGCTTGGGGATGCTTTGATGAATTCAATGTAAGATACATATGCGAGATTGAGAATTCTTTAAAGATTTAGTATATCGTCTGTGAAGAACCAAAATTACCCATATCCATTTTCAGTTTCAAACAAAATGCACTATCTACAGATAAAATTAAAATAGCATATTCATGAATGCACGTAAATAGAATATTTTGCACTTTTCAAAAACACTTAAATTGAACATTTTGACCCTTTCAAAAACACGTAAATAGAATATTTTGCACTTTTTAAAAACATGTAAATAGAATATTTTGCACTTTTCAAAAAACAATTAAATAGAACATTTTGACCTTTTCAAAAATATGTAAAATGCAACAATTTGCTCATTTTAGAAACTCGTGATTAGCATTGTAAGCATGTATCTTATTTACTGTATTTTTTTGACATAGCTCATTTTCAATCTAGCTCAAATTGGAAATGGGTCATTTTGGTTGTTCATAGACGATATAGCAATATATGCGTTTAAAAGTTAAACTTTATGCGTTGGTCGTTTTTGTTTGTTTATTTTTCAGCGAATTGATATTTCCGTACTGTCTGTGATTTCTACACAAATCCAAACCATAAGAAATGCTCTGATGAACAAAGTTAAAACATTTTTGGTATGTAGACTAATCCGTTTATTCGTATTCCCCGCAGCATCCAGCATTTCCCTGCCGTAGGCAGGAGGCCTTTTACTTCTAATATTTTTGTAAAATGATAATCGTTTTTTTTTCTGTACGGTAGTTTGACGGCTTGGAAATCAAGTTAGATTCCAAGGTAGGCATCTTCATCACAATGAACCCAGGCTACGCCGGCCGGACGGAACTCCCCGAATCCGTGAAAGCCCTCTTCCGCCCAGTTGTCTGCATTGTTCCCGACTTGGAAATGATTTGTCTCATAATGCTCTTCTCCGAAGGTTTCCTCCAAGCGAAAGTCCTTGCCAAGAAAATGACAGTCTTGTACAAACTAGCCAAGGGTCAACTATCCAAACAACATCACTACGATTTCGGTCTTCGTGCTCTCAAATCCGTCCTGGTGATGGCGGGAGAATTAAAGCGAAATGCACCAGAATTAGATGAGGATGTTCTCCTCATGAGAGCCCTTCGAGACATGAACCTTCCCAAATTCGTCTTTGAAGATGTCCCCCTCTTTTTAGGATTAATCCAGGATCTTTTCCCAGGCTTAGAATGTCCACGAGCCCAGTACCCAGAGTTCAACGATGCTGTGGAGGGGGCTTTGAAGGAGGAGCAGTACATTGTTGTGGATGACCAGGTGGATAAAGTCGTTCAGCTCTATGAAACTATGATGACACGTCATACAACGATGGTGGTGGGACCCACGGGCGGCGGGAAATCCGTTGTTATTAACACTCTTTGCAAAGCACAAACTCGGCTTGGGATCCTCACCAAATTATTTGTGGTCAACCCCAAAGCTACTTCGGTCAATGAGCTGTATGGTGTTCTTAATCCGGCTACGAGGGATTGGACTGATGGTAAAATTAATTTAAAATTTAAGGGATCGTCCATAAATAATGTCACCAGTACTGGTATTTAATAGTATTATGTTTTTACAGGACTTTTATCCAACATTTTCCGTGAAATAAATCGCGCTACCGAGAAGTCAGAGAGACGCTACATTCTATTTGATGGAGATGTGGATGCCCTTTGGGTAGAAAATATGAACTCTGTGATGGACGATAATAAGCTTTTAACACTGCCAAATGGAGAGCGGATCCGTCTACTCAAACACTGTGCCCTCCTATTTGAAGTTGGAGATCTCCAGTATGCATCCCCTGCTACCGTATCCCGTGCAGGGATGGTGTATGTGGACCCTAAAAACTTGGGATATAATCCATACTGGAAGCGCTGGCTAAATACTGTGTGAGTATACCATTTATTTATATTTTAAAAGCAGTATTAAAGCAAAGCAGACCATTATTTCGTCTGTGAAGAACCAAAATGACCCATATCCATTTTTAGTTTCAAACAAAATGCTTTATCTACAACACTAATTGAAATAGTATGTTCATGAAAGCATGTAAATAGAACCATGTGCATTTTTCAAAAAACATGTTAATAGAATAGTTTGTACTTTTCAACAAGCGTGTAGATAGAATATTTTACACTTTTAAAAAACACTTAATTTAAATATTTTGCACATTTAAAAAAAAACATGTGGTAGGTAGAATATTTTACACTTTTAAACAACACTTAAATAAAATATTTTGCACATTTCAAAAAACATGTAAATAGAATATTTTACACTTTTAAAAAACATTTAAATAAAATATTTTGCACACTTCAAAAAACGTGTAAATAGAATATTTTACACTTTTAAAAAACACTTAAATACAATATTTTGCACATTTAAAAAATCATGTAGATAGAATAATTTTCACTTTTCAAAAGACATGTACCTAGACAGAATATTTTACACTTTAAAAAACATATTCAAAAAACCAGTGCACTTATAAAAAACACTTAAATAGAACATTATTACCTTTTTAAAAACATGTAAATGCAATAATTTGCTCATTTTAGAAACTAGTGATTAGCATTGTAAGCATGTGTCTTATTTACTGTATTTTTTTTGACATAGCTCATTTTAATTCCAGCATAAATTGGAAATAGGTCATTTTGGTTCCTACCTATCTACATAATTTAGCGGATTTTTCACGATATCGAAATATTTGACCCATTTTGAAGTGTTATATACCATTCGAAAGGTAACGACGAGTAGAATCCAAATAACGGACTCTGCACGATTTTACTCACAAATTTTCAACATTTTTTTTTTAAAAACCGTCAATTTTTTCGAAAATTCCGCCTAAATATTTTTTCAAGCGTCCGAAGCCTAAAACAAAATACCCGTTTTCTTAATTTTTTAAGGGCTTTAAAATGATATATCATACATTACCATCACTCAATTTTGAAAAAAAAATAATTCAGATTTTTAATTACAATTAAAAATTAATCATGACCTGACCTCGAACTACAAGTTCAATAGGTTCGCCTATTAATTCCGGTTTCACTGGTATATCGTTCATATCTGCATTCATTGACTGACGGGTTCAAATTTCGGATTTAAGATTTGGCGGGAAATTCAAAAAATGTACTTTTCAAAAACTGAAAATCGCCTGGAGGCATTTTCGCCTGAAACATTTGTTATTAACATTTACAAGTCTTACTCATTACTTACTCTTTCACGGCTACCTCCCCTTAATTTAAAGGTTATAAATTGACCCGGCAAGAACTGCCTAACGTTACTGTTAAGGCTGCCATAAAACAAGGGCTTTAGCCCTTGTTTTTCTCCATCTATATATAGACGATTTAATTTTTTAAAGAAATTAGTTAGGTATGCACTAAAATTCTGACTGACTAAATATGCTTATAGACCTTTTCTGGAACAAGACAACTACAACTCATTATTTGAAAAATACGCACACAAGCTAATTGACTACATTCTTGAAGGGATCAAAAATGACGTCCAAGGACAGAAGTTGAAACAAATTGTGCCGTTAACAAATCTTAATATGGTGACGATTTAATTTCGCTATTTGATCTAATTTTGTTATTTATACGCTTAAAAATTCTCCTATTACTTTACATTCTAAAATCTACACACAGGTTATGCAATTAACTTACACGCTCGATGCCTTCCTCCATCATAAAACAACGACGGATCTTGAGATGTTCTTCATTCTCGCACTGTACTGGTCACTTGGGGCTGGTTTGCTGGAGGAAAGTCGGGAGAAATTTGACGAATTCCTTCGAGAAATTTCACAACTTCCACAAATTAATGAAAATGAGAGAGAAGCAGGAGGATGTAATTGCAAACTCAAATTATTGTTTTTTTAAACATTTAAGCTGAGAAATGGTGACTTGGTGACCACTAAAATTTGACTAATAAAACTTTTTTGGAATTTTATTTTAATAGCTGAAATGCCGACAGGAAACATGATGTACGACTACACATGGAATGACGAAGATAAAGCGTGGAAAAAATGGACATCGCTAGTTCCAGAATACGAGTACAATCCAGAATTGAAATTCTCTCAGATTTTAGTGCCCACAGTAGACACGGAAAAAACGACATGGATCCTGAAACTAATGGAGAAAGTGAAGCGTCCGACGGTCCTCATTGGAGAGACGGGCACTTCCAAAACTGCCACGGCTCAAAACTACGTATCCAATCATCTCAATAAGGATAACTACATTGTTATTAATATGAATTTTTCATCCAGAACTTCCTCCATGGATGTTCAGCGGCATGTTGAGAGTAATGTGGAGAAGCGGACGAAGGATATTTATGGACCACCCCCTGGGAAAAGAATTATTATTTTTATTGATGATATGAACATGCCTCAGGTGGGTGACCCTTCACCAGACCTCACACTTTGACTTTGACACTGAAACTAAAATACGTGTCGAATTCTAAATTTTTAAAATTGCTTCGTTTTTTTACAATACATTTTGCATCTTGATTTTTAAGGTTGATAATTACGGAACTCAGCAACCGATTGCATTACTAAAATTGCTGGTAGAAAAAGGTGGGATTTATGACCGTGGGAAAGATCTAAACTGGAAAATATTGAAAGACATTGGTTGGTTGTGAAATAACAAAAAGCAATTCTTATACTTGAAATAAATACTATAAAATATCGATACCGTCTATGAAGAACCAAAACGACCCATTTCCAATTTATGCTGGAATTAGAATGAGCTATGTCAACAAAATGCAGTATATAAGATACAAGCTTACAATGCTAATCACGAGTTTTTAAAATGAGCTAATTGTTCTATTTACATATTTTTGAAACGGTCAAAAATGTTCTGTTTAGCTGGTTTTTAAAAGTGTAAAATGTTCTATTTAGGTGTTTTTGAAAATTTCAAAATTTATTATGTGCATGTTTTTCAAAAGGTCAAAATGTTCTATTTAGCTGTTTTTGAAAAGTGTAAAATTTCCTATTTACATGTTTTTCAAAATTTCAAATTGTTCTATTTACTTGTTTTTTGAAAAGTGCAAATATTCTATTCAAATGCTTTCAAGAACATGTTATTTAAATCTTTTCTGTATATAGTTCATTTTGTTTAACTAAAAATGGATATGGGTCATTTTGGTTAATCACAGGCGATACCTTTGTTACGTACTAGTAGAAAACGTAATAGCGTACATTTAATTGAATTAAGTTAGGGATCGTCCATAAATAATGTTATGGATGTCATTGAGTTTTTATGAATGTTAATTTCGCATTTTCTTTAGGCTACATTGCCGCCATGGGTAAAGCAGGGGGAGGGCGAAATGAAGTGGATCCTCGATTTGTGTCATTATTTTCCGTGTACAACATGAGCTTCCCAACCAAAATTGTTCTATTTCATGTCTACAGCTCTATTTTGGGGGCACACTTTAAAAATTTTGTAGAGCCGGTGAAGGAATTGGTGAAGCCTTTAACAGATGCTTCCTTGGAACTTTTTGACGTAAAATAATTTTTTTAATCACGTCCAACTCCTTTTTTTTTAAATGTATGTATGTGAGAATTCAAAAATTCGAATATATTTGTATGTACTTATAGACATTAATCAAAGAACTCCCGCCAACTCCATCAAAATTCCATTACATTTTCAACATGAGGGACCTGTCACGAATTTACTGTGGACTCTGTCAAACGAATGCTGAACGCTTTGCACATGTACGACCCATGATCCGTGTTTGGAGAAATGAGTGCTCTCGTGTTTTCTGTGATCGCCTTATTAACAAACGGGTAATGGCAACCACATTAGTGATTATAAATTTAACATATTTGGCTGCTATATTTTATTTTGGATATTCATTATTTTAAATTAACTTGTTATTTTTTGATTTTAAAAGGATAATAAACTGGCAAACGAGTTCATGGAAGAAATTATCGAAGACCGATTTGAACAACATGCAGACTATGCATTGAGGAACCCATTGCTATTCGGTGACTATCGCACTGCTATGGATGATGATGCTGTGAGAGTTTACGAGGATATTTTGGACTATTCTGCTGCTAAAGCGCTCTTTCAGGAGGTGGGTTAATTAAAGTGCTTTACACTTCTACCGCAGTATAGTTCTTGATCAAACTATATGGCCTTTGAAGAATCAAAATGACCCATATCCATTTTTAACTAAATACGAAATGTACTATCTACAAACAAAATATAACTATCGTGTAATGCTTAAGGCATGTAAATAGTGCATTTCAAACTTTTCAAAAACGTGTAATTAGAACATTTTATACTTTTCAAAAATGTGTAATTAGAACATTTGAGACTTTTCAAAAACTCATAATTAACATTTTACACATCCAATTAGTTTAGTGTTTTTAATTAAGTAGCTCATTTTAATTCTAGCTTAAATTGGAAATGGGTCATTTTGGTTCTTCAGACAAATATATTTTGTAATATGCTTCAAGTAAAATGCATGTAAATGTTTTTTTCAGCTACTTGAGGATTACAATGAAGTGAATAATAGAATGACTTTAGTTCTATTTGATGACGCTTTGGAACATTTAACAAGAATACATCGTGCGCTACGAATGCATAAAGGTAGTATTCAGTTTATTAAAGGGATCGTCCATAAATGACATCACCAAAAAATCTCCAATTTTAGGACCCAAATGACAATGACCGCCCTGTCATGAGTAACCATTGCGTAAATGGCTAACTTTAGCATGAGTTGTCATCAATATCCAAGCAAAAGTAGACCCATTGACCCTACCCGACACGTCATATATGGACGATCCCAAACTTACGTAAGCTCATATTGGGTATTTTAAATGTATTGTTTTCAACAGGGCATTGCCTCCTCGTTGGAGTGGGTGGAAGCGGTCGACAAAGTTTGACAAAATTAGCTTCACATACAGCTGGCTATAAATTATTTGAAATTGCGCTTTCTCGCGGCTATAGTGAGTACCATTTCCGTGAAGATTTAAAGCGGTTGTACACTCAATTAGGGATTGCTAATAAGGAAACCACTTTCGTCTTTACTGACGCTCAGGTTGCAGAAGAAGGTATACTAATTTGTTTAAAATTTAATTGGCTTCGAGCCGTTCATCTACTGTGTCTGGCTGTACAACGAGGCCATTTTTATTGAATTAATTTGTAATTATTTTGATAATAATTATGCTTTTCACGATTTACTTAGGATTTTTGGAATTAATCAATAACATGTTAGCTGCTGGAATGGTCCCTGCCCTGTTTACAGAGGACGAGAAAGAAAATATTGTAGGGACCGTCCGAGATGAAGCTAAGAAAGCTGTCAATGCAATTACAAAGTTCGAATAGAAAACAATAAAGCGCGTTTTTTAATTAGTTCAATTATTATTAGGGATCGTCCATAATTGACGTCATCGTAATATCCCATGTTTAGGACCATATGATCCCCCTGTTATCAGCTTAACCATTGCGTAAATGGCAATCTGTAACATTGGAGGGCATCAGTCTCCATTGACACTACCCATGACGCCATGTATGGACGACCCCGTAATCTCTTGGTAAACATACATTGAAAATTTTACTAAATCGTAATCAGTTTGATTTGTGTGCGTGTAATTTAAAGGGAAGCAGTTTGGCTGTACTTCATACAAAAATGTGTGAATAATCTTCACATCGTTCTTGCGATGAGTCCAACGGGTGACGCGCTGCGCACAAGGTGTCGAAGTTTCCCGGGTTTGGTGAACAATACTTATATTGATTGGTTCCAGCCATGGCCTAAACAGGCGCTGTATGCTGTTGCATCTGTTTTCTTTTCAAATGTAAGCAATACTCTTATAATAACTACTTTTAAGATTGCTTAATTTTTACAAACTGTGAGTGAAGAATGAAAATGGCCTATTTCCAACTTTTAAGATAGAAATAAAATGAGTGATGTCAAAAAACGCACTGCATTTGTAGTAGAATAATTATGAGTTTTTGAAAATTGGAGAAAATGTTTTTGTTTTATTTGCATGTTTTTTAAAAGGGCAAAATGTTTTATTTGCAAGTTTTGAAAATTTCAAAATGTTTTATTTGCAAGTTTTTAAAAAGTACAAAATATTATATTTAAAAGTTACATGTTTTTTGAATAGTACAAGACGTTTTATTTATGAATTTATGTTACTTGGTTTAACTGTTAAATGTTCCATTTACTTTTTTTAAATCTGCAAAAGTTTTAATTTAAATCTATTTGAAATGTGCAAAACGTTTAATTTGTATGTTTTTTGAAAGTGTAAAATATTCTGTTTACATGTTTTTAAAAATTGCAAAGTGTTCTTTTCACATATGTTTATTAGAATCGAGATATTTTATTTTTTTCGTAGATAGTATGCATTTCTTTTTTAGCTAAAAATGGAGATGGGTCATTTTGAAACTTCACTAGCAATATTTCTAACATTATGCTAAAATAAATAACTTAAATATCAAATTATATAAATTGATTTGTAATAAAATTCCAGAGCAAAATAATTCCAGACGAGTCGAAAAAAAACATTGTGAAGCATGTAGTTCATGTTCACTCTTCCGTCCAACAGTACAGCTTAGACTTTGCCGTTAAACTTCGGAGAAATAACTATGTCTCACCCAAGCATTATTTAGACTATCAGAATATTTACATTAAATTGTTTGAGGAAAGGCTGGACTTTATCACAGCTCAGGTGAGCAAAACTTTCTAACTTCAAATTCATGCCAACTAAAAGATGCAATGAGTAAAAAAAAACATTCCATTTTAATTATTTTTTAAATATTTTACAGTGCAAACGCCTGGCGGACGGTTTAAAGAAAATTGCAGATGCAAAGATAGAAATTGAAACTCTCAACAAGAAATTAACCAAACAGAAAAAAGTTATGGATGATAAAACAAGGGCTTGCGAGATCCTTCTTAAGGAAATTTCGACAAGTAATTGCTGTCACATTATAACAGGCGTCGTCCATAACTGATGCCACGACTGACCACTGACCTCATCCGTGACATCATTTATGGACGATCCCTTAGTATAGTAGTGTTCATACCGAAACCCGAGAAACCGAAGCAGCTACGTTTTATTACAAGTCTAAAATTTTGGGTATTTTTTGTTGCTTATGCAGGAACCGTCGAAGCAACAGAAAAGAAAGAAATTGCCATTCAGAAAGGAACAGAAATAGAAATTCAAAGTCGTGTAATTCAAAAAGAAAAAGCAGAAGCAGAATCAGTTTTAGACGAGGCTCTACCCGCCTTAGAAGAAGCCCGATTAGCTCTTCAGTCCCTTGAAAAGGGTGATATTGTAGAGATCCGGTCCTTCTCCACGCCCCCCAAAGCAGTCCAAGTCATTTGCGAGTGTATCATGGCCATTAAGGGGATTAAGGAAACGGGATGGAAGGCTGCACGAGGGATGATGGCTGAACAGAATTTCTTACAGTCTCTTACGAATCTTGATGCGGACTCCATCACACAGTCAATGTACAAAAAAGTCGAGGAATTATTAGCGAAGGTATAAAAAATTATTTTGACATTTTGATTCGAAACTCTGATGATGTGTAAAATTTGTGCAAGGCCGGAAGAAGGAATTGCTTTTAGGCAGAAAGTTTCGTTACAAAATCCATCATTTTGATTTTACTGATGGTTTTTTTTTGGTAAAGCAAAATGTTGTATTTAAATGTTTTAGAAAATTGCAAAATTTTCTATTTACATGTTTCAAGTATTAAATGTTTTATTTTGTATGTTTTTGAAATGTACAAACAAAATTATTTGCATGTTTTTAAAAAGTCAAAAATATTCTTTTTACACGTTTTTGAAAAGTGTAAATTGTTTTATTTGAATGTTTTTGAAAAGTCAAAAATATTCTTTTTACACATTTTTGAAAACTGCAAAATGTTCCATTTACATGTTTTTTTAAAAGTGTGAAATTTTCTATTTGCATGTTTTTGAAAAGTGTAAAATGTTCTATGTACATGTTTTTGAAAAGTGTAAAATGTTCTATTTACATGTTTTTTGAAAAGTCAAAAATATTCTTTTTACACATTTTTGAAAACTGCAAAATGTTCCTTACATGTTTTTTGAAAATTGTTATCTATTGACCACATTATCCGGCCCTGAATTTGTAGCAGATGTTCGGCAATTTGCAAAAATAAAATTTATATTGTTTATGAACGTATTTAAAATTCACACAGGCAAAGAAAGCAGGTATCGTGATGACAGTGGAAGGGATGCAAAAAATCTCCAAGGCCGGCACCGGCCTCCTCCGCTTCACCTACGCTGTGATGGGCTTCTGTCTCATTAACTTCGAAGTCAAGCCTAAACGGGATGCTGTAGCTAAACTAGTAGCAGTTTTTAACAAAGCAAAATCCAATTTAGATAAAATCAACTCACGCGTTCAAAAATTGGAGGATGAACTCGCAGCCCTCCAGTCCAAATACGATAAAGCCATTACCGAGAAACAAATATTAGAGGATGAGTTCAATATTTTAATGGTCCGTCTGAGTAATGCAGATCGTCTCATTACGGGCCTTAGCTCTGAGAATGTGAGGTGGCAGAAGGATTTGAAAGAGCTGAAAAAACGGAAGAAATACTTACTCGGGGATTGTATTCTCTCGGCTGCTTTTCTCTGCTACACGGGTGCCTTCAGTTGGGAGTTTAGAAATGCAATGGTTTATGAGGACTGGATCTCACATGCGGACAAGATGGAACTTCCAAGAAATCCATCATTTAGAGTTGAAAGCATTCTTACAGATGATGTCGAAATTGCCAGGTAGTAAATATTCGAGTTTCTGAGTTTAGAATTGTTCACTAGTACCAGCAGAACCAGAAGAAAAGTGACATACCTAATTAATATATAGATTAAAACTGCCTCTGGTAGTACATTATTTTTGGATTTTGTTTTACATAAGTGCTTTAAAATTTTAAGATTGGGTTTTTATTTTTATTTAAATTCTCAATTAGATGGTCTTCCGAAGGCTTACCCAATGATGAGCTATCAGTCCAGAATGGAATTCTGACTACAAGATCCAGTCGCTTCCCTCTCTGCATTGATCCTCAACAGCAAGCAGCCCTCTGGATTAAGAAACGGGAAGAAAATAATAATTTAAAAATCGTCACTTTCACAGATCCAGATTTTATACGAAATTTAGAACTTGGGATTAAATATGGGTATCCTGTTTTGTTCCAAGATGTCGAGGACTACATTGATCCCGTTATTGATGATGTTTTAGAAAAAAATATTAAAAGTAGGCGCACTTTTTTTGAAACTATTAATACTGAAAATACTGCTAGCAATTTAAAGAAGGGTCAAAACACCCTTCTTTAAACTTCCAAGTGGAAGTTTTTTAACATTAATACGAAATTTTGACTGAATTTAATTTAATTATTATCATTTCGTGCAGACGATCACGGACGACTTTTTATCAAATTGGGTGACAAAGAAGTGGACTACGACTCAGGCTTCCGTCTCTACCTCAACTCAAAATTATCCAATCCAAAATTCTCCCCTTCCGTCTTTGCTAAGTCTATGGTAATCAATTACACGGTCACAGTTCAAGGTTTGGAAGGTCAGCTGCTGGGTGTTGTGGTGGCTCAAGAGAGACCAGATTTGGAAGAACAGAGAAATGCGATCATCAAGGAGACAAGTGTGAATAAGAAACTACTCAAGGAATTAGAGGACACACTCCTTCGGGAGTTGAGTCAGTCACAGGGAAGTATGGTAGACAATGTGGATTTGGTGAATGCTGTGGATGACACAAAGAAGAAAGCGGATGAAGTTCAAGAGAAATTAGCTCTGGGAGCGAAAACAGCGCTGGACATTGAAAAACTTCGGGATGGCTACAGACCAGCTGCCACACGAGGGGCTATTCTCTTCTTTGTTTTGGCTGATATGGCAGTCGTTCAAAGTATGTACCAATACTCCCTCTCGGCTTATCTAGGTGTCTTCAGCTTCTCCCTCAAAAAAGGTTCGCAAAATATCCATTAAAATAACGTTAAAAACATTTCATAATCTTGACTAAATTGTAAATTGTAATGGGAGTTGATTATTTAAAAAAATTGTATTTATTACTATGGTTGATTTAATTTGTATTAACAGCAATTCCGGATCCAGTATTAAAAAAGCGTTTGAAAAATATCATTAATACTTTGACGATTAATGTGTATGACTACGGATGCACGGGTACGATATTATTAATTTAAATGAATATTTTTCGAATTAATATAACCAGGGCCAGGGTCGGATAGTGCGGCCAGCGCAGGCAGCTCCCGCTGCTTGAATTTTCAAAAAACATGTAAATGAAACATTTTCCAGTTTTCAAAAATATGTAAAAAGAACATTTTGCACTTTTCTAAAACATGTAAATACAACATTTTGCTTTACCAAAGAATACTATCAATAAAATCAAAATGGTGGCTTTTGTATGGAAACAAATTGCTGCCCAAAAGCAAATTCCTTTGTCCGGCCCTGAATATAGCTGTAGGTCGTAGGTGAAAATATGCAAGTAATTTAACTGATTAAATAACTTACTTCCTTTGTATTTAGGTATTTTTGAAAAACACAAGCTTCTATTTTCATTCCAAATGGCCACGAAACTGGAAGAAAGTGAAGGGAATATAACTCATAAGGAAGTGGAATTTTTTATTAAAGGCAATGTGTCAGTGGATAAATCGGAGAAGATAAATCCATTCACATGGCTTTCTGAAAAAGTATTGTTACAGTCAATTTTTGATTATTTTAAAATTTATTTGATTTATAAGGGGTCGTCAGTAAAGGCAGTCATAAAAATATCCCCATTTCTATGAAAACCATATGACCTATGACCCCCCTGTCATCGGCTTACCCATTGCTTCAATGGCTTTCTTTATCATAGAAGAGTGTGTCATCAATACTCGACCTCGACTTGACCTACATACACTACCGGTGACATCATTTATAGACGATCCCTTAGCAAAATTATTAGATGATTATTTAAATATTGAAATTTCTCTCTTGTAATATTTCAGTCATGGGAAGACATTGTGAAATTAACAGAAGAATTTCCAGACAATTTTGGAAAGTTAATTTTACTATTGAGCGAAAATACTAATGAATGGAAACAAGTGAGTTGTTTTTTATTTATACCGTCTATTCTTAAATATCGTCTATGAAGTTGCAAAACTCGATACTCAATACTCAATACAAACATAATATATGTAAATATCGTCTGAAAAACCAAAATGACCCATATCCATTTTTACCTAAGAAGACTAAGAACAATATCAACTATCTACAAAAATATTCAAATACGCCTTGAGAGCATTTAAATAAAACATTTAGCACTTTTCAAAAACATGGAATTAGAACATTTTGCACCTTTTCAAAAACATGAAATTAGAACATTTCGCACCTTTTCAAAAACATGGAATTAGAACATTTCGCACCTTTTCAAAAATATGGAATTAGAACATTTTGCACCTTTTCAAAAATATGGAATTAGAACATTTTGCACCTTTTAAAAAACATGGAATTAGAACATTTCGCACCTTTCCAAAAACATGAAAATAGAACATTTTACATTTTTCAAAACTCTCAATTAAAATTTTACGCAAGTTTCTCATTTTGTTTTTATGGCGTAGCTCGCTTTGATTCAAGCTTAAATTGGATATGGGTCATTTTGGTTCTTCACAAACGATATATTAGTCTTGTTAATAGTAGTAACACATTTTATTTTTGAAATAGTAACAAGTCAATTACTCGATAACTATTATTATAAATAATACCAACTTTTTTGTTGTGGGATTATAATTTATACACAGTGGTACAACAGTGACTTCCCTGAGTCAATGGGCTACCCAGACCCATACGAGGAGACCATGACGAATTTCCAGTGCCTCATGCTCTTGCGTTGCTTCCGTGTGGACCGTGTCTATCGTGGTATTGTCAACTACATTACTGAAGTCATGGAAGAGCGCTTCGTCACTCCACCCGTCATTAGTTTCGACTCCATTTACGAACAGAGCACAGTCCACACTCCCGTTGTCTTCATTCTGAGTCCTGGAGCTGATCCAGGAAATGATATTTTCAAATTGGGGGATCGTATCGGGATAGAAGCGGGACATATTAAATTCATTTCTCTTGGACAAGGACAGGAGCAGGCTGCGACGAATTTATTAGAGCTCTCTGTAGAGAAAGGTTATTGGCTCATGCTTCAAAATTGTCATCTCCTCATTCGCTTTGTTCGAGAATTTGAAAAATTATTAGAAAAAATGGGAAAGCCCCATCCGGATTTTCGATTGTGGATGACTACAGATCCCACTCCAGACTTTCCTATTGGAATCCTTCAAAATTCTCTTAAAGGTGATGATCGAAGCGTATTTTTTTAAACTTAAATATCTTCAGTAAAGAACCAAAATGACTCATATCAATTTTAAGTTAAAAACAATATCCATTATCTACAAAATTATTCAAATATGTCTTGAGAGCATTTAAATAGAGCATTTTACACTTTTCAAAAATATCTAAAATATGAAAATAGAACATTTTGCAATTTTCAAAAAGCATGTAAATAGAACATTAACACTTTTCAAAAATATGGAATTATAACATTTTGCATCTTTTAAAAAACATGTAAATAGGAAATTTTGCACCTTTTCAAAAACATGTAAATATGGCATTTTGCATTGTTGAAAAACATGAAAATAGAACATTAATTTATCTTAAACTTGTAACATTTTACGCATGTTTATCATTTTGTTTTTATCACATAGCTCATTTTGATTGTAGCTTAAATTGGATATGGGTCATTTTGGTTCTTCACACTTCGTTTATACGTTTGATTTTACTGACAATTAATAATGGTGTGATTTTTTTCATGAATATTTCAGTGGTGACAGAGCCTCCAAACGGTCTAAAGCTCAATTTACGTAATACCTACTTTAAAATGAATGCCCAAGCCATTGAAGACTGCAAACATTCAATTTTCAAACCACTTGTTTTTGTCCTCGCATTTTTTCATGCTGTGGTTCAAGAGCGACGGAAGTACGGGAAGATTGGTTGGAATATTGCCTATGACTTCAATGAGTCCGACTTTACTGTCAGTCTCCAAATCCTTGTCACTTACCTAACTAAAACTTTAGAGAACAAGGACGTGAGGCTCCCTTGGGGAAGTTTAAAGTATTTGATCGGGGAAGTAATGTACGGGGGACGTGTCATTGATGATTTTGATCGACGTATTGTCAAGACATATATGGAGGAGTACATGGGGGATTTCCTATTCGATGAATTTCAACCCTTCCATTTTTACTATGATGAGGAAGTGGACTACATTATCCCTGCGGAAGGGAATCGTGAGATGTACATTGCTGCCATTGATGAACTCCCACTGGAAAATAGTCCTATGGTATTTGGTCTACATGGAAATGCTGAGATTGGATACTATTCTGAAGCTGTGCGGGGAATGTGGGGTCATCTGATTGACCTTCAACCACAAACTGGTAAAAGAAGCATTTTTAAACATCTCAAGTTCCCAAATTCCATAATAATTTTATTTGCAAAATCTTCTGTTTGCAGTGCAGTGTTCGCATTCAAAACTTTCCAAATTTTCACATGCAAATAATTTCTATATGATTGATTAATTCTGCAATATATAGCTTCGGCTGGAGGAGCTGTGACCCGAGATAAATTTATTGACAACACGGCTGAGGATATAATAAGAAAAATACCACCCCTGTATGAAATGGACATTTTAAAAAAGAAATATGGGCTCACCCCTTCCCCAACAACCATCGTCCTTTTGCAAGAAGTCGAGAGATTCAACTATCTCATCAAAAGGATGAAATTAACTCTGTCCACACTACGACGGGCTATTGCTGGAGAAGTTGGAATGGATGCTGTGCTGGACAACGTAGCCAGTTCATTGTACAATGGACTTATCCCGGATACTTGGCTCAAACTAGCCCCTGCCACAAGGAAACCCTTGGGCAGTTGGATCAATCATTTTTTGAAACGTTACCATCAGTATGAGCAATGGGTGAGCAATTTTTTAAAACTCACATTCTAATAATACAAAAAGACACGTTCCAATTTAGAACAGTATAATAACGGATATTAAATCAACTTGGAAATTTAAGTTTGTTGTGAGTTCTTGTGCAAATTTTTCATTTACTTTTAGATCAACATAACAGAGCCACGGGTGATCTGGTTGTCGGGCCTTCATATTCCGGAGTCATATCTTACTGGTAAGGTAAAAGGGCGGTCGTCCAAAAATGAGTTTTAAAATGAGTACATACTTTAAAAGTTTGAACTTTAAAAATGAAAATTAATAATTTTTTTTCATATATTTTAAACTTTGAAAATAAATTAGCATTGGTCCAAGCCACGTGTCGTCGTTATAATTGGCCACTGGACAAATCTACACTGTACACCCAAGTGACAACAATGACGGATCCAAATAAAGTCACGGATAGACCTGCCCAAGGTTGCTATGTCTCTGGACTTTACTTGGAGGGGGCTTCATGGGATTTAGAGAACAGTTGCCTAGGGCGTTCCAAACCGAAGGTGCTGGTGGAGGAGCTTCCAATTATGATGGTCATCCCTATTGAGGCTGTCAAATTAAAACTTCAGGTTGGTTTTTGCATCTACATTTGAAAAATAAAGCGTGTTTTAACAACAATGCGTATCTCGTCTGTTAAGAACCAAAATGACCCATATCCATTTTTAGATAAAAACAATATCAACTATCTACAAAAATATTCAAATATATTATTGATCCTAAAAACGTTTAAATAGAACATAAAGCACTTTTTAAAAATATGTAAATTATACATTTTGCACCTTTTCAAAAACATGGATTTAGAACATTTTGCACCTTTTCGAAAACATAGAATTAGAACATTTTGCAATTTTCCAAAAACATGTAAATAGAACATTCTACGTTTTTCAAAAACTCATAATTGTTAACATTTTACGCATGTTTCTCATTTTTTTATGACATAGCTCATTTTGAATGTTGCTTAAATTGGATATAAGTCATTTTGGTTCTTCACAGGCGATATTTGTTACTTCAAACATACGAAATTCTCCTGTATACCTGTAATCTAAAAATTTTCCTACGATTACGATTATGTGGCGGTTTGGCGTCTGTCGGATTTGGATATGGAATTTAATTGTTTTGACGATCTAATATTATTTTTGTTGTTTTAGAATACTTACAAGTGTCCAGTGTACACCACATCCTTGAGACGAAATGCAATGGGAGTAGGATTAGTATTTGAAGCGGATTTATTCACGGAGGACCATATCAGTCATTGGGTTCTTCAGGGTGTTTGTCTAACTTTAAATACGGATGATTAAGAAGTTAGAAAAAAAATGCATTGTTACAATATTAAGCGTAAGCTAACTATTCTAAGGCATGTGCAACTTCCTTTAATTTAGTTATCTATACTCTAGTCAATTTATTTTCCATTTCGTGGTTAGTTTTACCTGGTGATAAATAATAAACAAATGTGGATTTTATATACTTTTTCTAAATAGCAAATAAATAAGCAAGATTTTAATGAAAGCTGATTTTTAAATTTCATTTTTATTTCAATCTTTAAACAGGCGAACAGAAAAGTTACTAAAATTTGTGATCGTTTCTAGTCCATAGTCCATACGTTAAGTAAAAAGTAAAATTAATTAAATTAACACTAATTAACTATGAAGAATACATTTCTACAAAACAATTTTGTACCTATTTACAAATACAAGCTACCAATAACGTGAAACGGAAATAAATCAATAATTATTTATCTGAGAAGTAAAATATCTGTGATAGCAATAACATTAATATCATAGGAAAGGACAAATACGGCCGCCACGCACCACTACTAAAACTACATAAACTATTAACACCTTTTATCGTAATAGCTATGCAGGCAACTGATCGTGATACTTTAAACCTGTTTTTTATTTTTGAGTAATCTGATTTTTGTAATATTTAAACTAACAAAAGTGTCATTTAGTTGAAACCCAGTGAAATAACTTTTTTCTAGCATTCATTATATTATTCTATTTGATAGAAGATATAATCTTAAAAATCCAAAGTAATAAGTTATTAGGTCATGCGCAAGAAATTCATTGACCCAAATATCACTTATACAGACACCTAACCTACTTTTTGCATGGCCCGAATCGAAATTTCACAACAGAGAATTGGAATAGGGAAATAATTACAGGGTGGTATACTCCTGCATGAAGGTAGCATATGTATGTTCCGCACGGTGTAAGCATCTGGGTATTTCTTTGTTTAATCTTTCGTTTCTTCAATCCTCCCAAAACAAAATGAAACATACTCAGAAGAATCCGACTCATCCAGGTCCACATTTTTTTGCTTTTCCTTATTATTTTCTTCATTAAATACTTTAATTTGACATTCGTTAGGAAATCCTCCCTCAACTGCCAACGTCTTTTCGTGCTCTTGTTGCTGCTGCTGTTCCGGTTCCATTGTGGGGACAGCCCCTTCCAACGTATGTCTTCTCATATGATGCTTTAAACTCCTGGAATTGGTGATTTAAAACAAAATTACCTCCTACATGCTAAATTTTACCTAAAATGTTTCGCCGGATTTTACCAAAAATAAATACCACTTGACTTAAAAAAATTATTTTAAATGTAATATATAAATACATAATATTTACATAAATAATTCAACAAAATAGAGCAGAAAACAGAGCAGATTATCTTGTTGGATTCCCTTAAAAATTTTGCATATGGTCGGACCATGGAAATCTGGTTCGGTCTGGTCTGGTCTGAAAAAATCTGGTCTGGTCCGAAATCCTCGGACCAGACCAGACCAGACCAGATTTTCATGGTCCGGACCAGGCCATTTCGATCACTACCTGGAATGAGAATACTGTTTTTCACATAATTCGCAACTATACGGTTTGTCAGCCCGATTTTCAAAGTGCACAGAGCTATGGAGCTTGAGCCCTCGTGGACTTCCAAATATTTTGAAACAAACGGAGCATGTGGAGACGTGCTGTTTGGTGTGAATCAACAGAGCTCCGCGGTCCGCTAGTATTTCATGGCATACTTGACACTGGGCTAGTGAGGACGGGTTTGGGTTTGGATGGACTTGTGGCTTTAATTTTGGTTTTTGAATTTCGTCCCTTACTGTGTTCCGTGATGTTGACTGTGAACTTGTTGGCACTGGAACTGGAGCAAAGTGAGTTCCTAATAATCCTGCTGTTGTTCCAAGTGTTGAGGGTGACGATTTTGACGGTGGTTTAATAATATTGGCGGCCGTAGTAGGAGCGGTGAGGCTTGGAGACCCATTTGTCTTATTTAACTGACTGCGCTCTGGGACAGGGGCGGAGTGGACAGTTATTTCGTGCTTCTTAAGATTTCTCAAGTAGGCGTAAGCTTTGGAGCACATATTACAGAAGAAATGTCGACTCAGCGTATGTCCAGGCTGAAGAATGGCACTCGGTGAATTTTTCTCCACTCTGCTGCATTCGTTCCTGGAATATGCTGGAGAGATCTGCATGGGAGCTGGTTGTTGTTGTTGTTGTTGTTGGACAACAAATCGTATGTTGTGAACTACAATGAGATGATAATCGAGATATTCTTTAGTGTAGTATCGATCATTGCAAATATTACAAAGGAAGGAACCGCCATTCTTACTAATGTGCATATTTCCATTTACGGATTCAGATTCCTCTGAAATATGTGATCCGTCAGCTGACTCTTGCGGCATGGCTTCATTACATTCTAGAACAATGGTTCTTAACGAATTCCCCATTGAATTAGACACTAATGGTTGTTGGTATTGATATTGGGGTTGAAATTGGAGCTGTGAAGCAGCCGAATTTGTATTTCCAGTCACTTCCTCGAATCGTGTATGGTTATTAGCGCTGTAGCTTAATGGGGCAGTAGAATAAGAAGTTTGACTTGCTCCAACCATGACTGGGGGAACGTTGAGAATGTTGTAGCCCAAGATTGTGAACGATTTTTTTGGATGACTTACACTGCCGAAGGCGTCCAAAGGGATGGCAGTATACTTGGACTTGTCATAGTTAAGGAGCATGTCAGTTGTGGCTGAGGCTGTGTTGACTACGGGAGTCAAAGTATAGTTGGAACTGTCCGCAAGAAAATCTCTGATGTTGATATCTGAATTCGAGCCAAACTTAAAATTCAGCGACTGGTTTGGTTGACTCTTTCCATTTCGTGCAGTACTTTTTGAAATTTTTTGCTGACCAAGATTCCGTTTCGGAGGGCCCCCATTGAGTAGAGCTGCCAAAGTTGGATTGGTACTAATGACACTGACCGGTACTGGTATTAAAGCAGGTGGTGGAGGTGTAGGAGATTTCACTTGCTTAACTGACTTATGCATCTTTCCGCTTTCTTCTGGCAGGGTTATGAATTCATGCACGATTTCTACATCCCTCTTGTCTCCTTGGTGCTGGTTCTGGGACGAAGCAACTTTGACAGATGGGTCTTCAGCGTCCGTATTGCTGACTTTCCTGCTTCCGTTTATCATGTGCCTGTGACTGCTGAAATCGTTTGTTGACGTTGACTTTGTAATCGTCTCATTCGGATTGCGATTGGATTGAACCTCTATGTTTGGATTGGGAGGAATTTCAAATGAAGCGAAGGGGCCTGATGAATTTTCAAATTTAATTTTCAGATGTACAGCAGGTTCAGTCGAATTGCTTACATTTTGGTCCAAGTTGGTATTGTCAGTTTCCATTTGTACTGACTCCCCAAGTAATCGACTTTCTCTATTTGCTCCTGGAGAAAGTAAGTACAGGGTTATGGTTTAGTTTAAATGGTTTACATAGATTTAAAATACTTTTATTGCATCAGTTCAGTAATCATAATAGCATATCTAAAAGACACAAAAATCGTGTATCATGCGTATTATACACATTTATAAATGTTTGTAAAAACTAGCATTTACCATTGCCATCACCGCTGCCGAAAATGACTGATGCCATCCTGGAGTCGGAATCAGATTGGTTCACTGCTGAAAACATGTTGTACGCAGAGCAGAGCCCTATATATTAATATAGCGTTAGGCCTTAGGTGCTGGCTCGGTTAAATGGAATCTACAAACAATAAAATTTAAAAATTTCCAATATTATTATTTACCTATACTTACTATTATTTATAATATGCCATTATGCAATAATATTACTGTTATTTTACAAGTCTAAAATGACTTTTATAAAATTGTAATATGGACACTTCAAATTTTTCTAAAGTTTTTCTGCCTTATATGAAATCGTGCTTTTAAGTAGCTTCATTTGTTGCTTATTGACCCCTCACCGCACAGTCTCACCCAACTTAATGTATAAAACTAATTAGTTTTACTAAATTACTTAGGACCTTTGATTTAAGTTCGAATCACATCCTAATTTTTACTTTCATATTTATCATTCATAGTTTACGTAATTACCTCGTTCCTAAACACTAATTTAATAGCTACATATCTAAACTGGACGAGTAATAAATTATTTGCAAACCTTCACATTCGCAATCCACAATCGGAATATAAAGCTGTATTGAAGTCTTGAACCTCGAACTTTTAACCCCACTACTATCAACTATAAATCGCTCGCGGCAATGACTTATTTATTGTTCATGCACAGCTTTGTAGGACACAAGCAAGAGGTGAAATATAAAAATGTGCGACACTTTTTTAACGATCTCAAATCTTCAAAATAACCAGATTTCGCACAGATCAATCAGACTATCAGACCAATAGACCATAGGCAACGGCACTGACAAATAAATTTAGCTATGACCGCAAACGTGCGGTGGACACTAGAATGGGCTGTAGTATACTTATATGCTATGCAGACAGCACACCAAAAATATGGTCACCGGCACCGGCAGATCCAGAATTCAGACGAATAACCCGTTACTGGTGACTGACACTGGTAAAAAAAAATGTAAAATTTTATCTTGACGCGACGGTGTTTTAACCAGTAAGAGCTGTAGCCTGTAGCCTGGAACTATATGATGACTGACTACTGACTGAAATCAAACACCAAATTTTCAGACTGCATCTTATAAAACATGGCGGCTTGCGTTTTGCGTGTTAATAGTAGTACCCATGTAATAACATGAAATGAAAAATTCAGCCTATCCTACCCTACAAATGGGAAAATTCAATCACTCCATGAAATGATATTCCATTCAGTCATTCCCCATGTCATTTCCCATTGTTCTCATAGTCAGAAAAAGTAGCTGTGGTAAAGCCGAATGTAATTAGAAGCTGGACACAGACAGTGGCCGGCCGGTTAACGCTATACATAACATCGATAGACGCCTATATCTAGAATCTAGAAGAAGACGGATGACCTTTATCATGAACTCTTGAACAATTGTCGGTCTAAAGCTGAACTTCATTAAATGTGGTAATAAGGAAATGGGGCAACGGGTAACATTAGAAGCTTCGAGCGGTCGCGTCGCCGTCGTCCGTCTACGGTACCGTGGGCCCGTGGGTGGTCGTCTCGTCCTCTCGTCGAAGAAGTTTTTTAAACGCTGAAATTACCAAAAGTGAACGAAACTAAAGCATTGCACGCACAACAGGCAATCTAGTGACATGGAGAAAAGGGCAACGACTACCAGTAGATGTGTAGATCGCAGTTCATTCGCCAATCTCCAATGTCCAAGTCTTTGTCATAGGGGGAAAGTGAACTCTGATGAACTTTGTCCATGGTCCACCTTTAATTTTACCAGTGCTGTAATAGCGGATCCGGATGCCCTCGTAGCTGTAAAGTTTTATACTTGAACTATAGTTGACCTCTCCACCGTCTCGTATGCCCGTGCACGTGTACTGCTCGTTCGCTTTTTGCTGTCGTTGACCATTCCTAATTCCTAATACATCGTCTCAGAAAATTAGGGGGCTTTCGTAAATGATGTGACCAAGAGCAGTGAGTATCGTATTTTACATACACACGGCATATTAACGTACTTGTGCATGGGAAGGGGCTGTTCTGAAATGACTCGTCATTTCACCAGCATAATTTGTGAACAATCTCTTTGAAGGAGCTACCTATGCTGTTTTAATGGATATGATCAAAATGAGACCGCGTGCACAAATTACATACTTTAAAAATTGAAGATTTTGACTTCCAAGCCATCAATCCTTACGCATGCATGCAAAAAAAGATCTCCCTCCCTCAAATAGGATAGATATCGTAGGTTGTGCAGGGATCAGTGCCTTTTTCCTGCAGCAAAATTGCATGAAAATTTCCTCTATGTTTTTGACGCTCACCATTGGTCTGTGGGTTGAGCGCAATTTTTGAAGTAACTTATATGATCATGATCACATGTAAAAAATAATCTTTTCTTCTTCACTTTTGTACTAGTTGTAGAAGTCGAAGTGGAAGGGGAAGTCAGAACCAGAACGTATAAAATCCTATGTATAATGAACTAGACTCTGCTGTTTGCGTGTGGTAGTGGTGTAGTCAGTAGTCAGTGTAGTGTAGTGTTGTAGTGCTGGTTTGACTCCTGTCTGTTTCTGTCGTTTCTTCGCCTCGCCATTTCCAATTTCAGGTTACTTTTCACGGACTTTCATGATTTTTGGGAATTTTGGAAATCAGATTTCTGGATAAAATCGTGAAAAGACTTAAAAAGTGAAATAGTGTGAGGTTAAGAGGATGTCGCCGTCGACAGTGCAGTCAAGTACTGGTCCGTGTGACTGTATTGAGAATCAGAAGAAAGGTGTGACGATTTGTAAGAAATGTCGAAGTTTCTCTGGTAAGCTGAACAAAAAACAATCATAACTCTCAATTTAAATTGTGTATCATTAAACAATAATTATTATTGTAATAATGTTGAACATGACAGTAGTCCACATCGGTACGTTTATGCTGCATATTTTCTTGAATTTGTGAGGTGTGTAAAACGGTTCAGTTCAGTCGTTCATTGTTGATGGTATTGTTGATTGTGAGGTTGAAAGTTAAGGTCATTGTCACCAATTGCTTTTGGCTTTAAATTCTACACGTGCGTGACACCTTCAGCTCACAATGCACGTAGTAACAATTTGTCTAGCAGGAAATGTATTATTAATTTGTGAACAAAAGGTGTCTATATTTCTTAATGCAATCAAATCACTAAATAATTTTAGGAATTAGTGCATCAGCTGTGTATTGCTAGTTGGTAGGAATGTAGGTCAATTAGCACCTTACTAGTTAGTATTCTGATGCGCTACTGGCTGGTTCGAATTTGTAATTTTAAGAACAAAACTCTGAAATGATTGTTTACCAAGCGGATAACTATCAATTATTGTAAACTATGTAACTAGCAACTAGAAGTTCACAGTTTGCAGTTCCAGTAAATTTTAATTTTTGTTTCCAATAATTAATAAAATGTTATGTAGGTTCGTCACTGTTGGCTGTTGCATTGTTTCATGCTTCATGTTCCAAAAACACTGAAGTTTCTATTGATGTTTGAACTCTTAATTAAACTTGTTTTAGGGATAATTTGTGCAGATGTACATATGTGCAATTTAAACGGAGCTTACTGTAAATATTTTTTTGTTCATATTTGTTAGGGGCTGGTTAATCTACAATTTATGTTGTATATCATAAGTCATACGATAGGATACTTTGTTTTAGACGCTCAGTAAAACTGTAAAGCAAGATGAATTATAAATCAAGCACATATTATGTGTATACTCAACCATGTCATTGCTGTTAAATATAGACTGTACAAAATTCTAATTTATTTTCAGTTTACAACTGGTCGTGGGACAATACACTGGTATTACCCGCTACAGTGGATATTCAAAATGAGCGTAGAGATGTGATTCTGAGTCCTGGATTTAGTGTTGGGACTGTTGCTGTCAGAGGTGACAAATCTTTACAAAAGGGGTTCCATCATTACTGGGAAATTCAGATGTCTGCTGAAGTGTATGGAACGGATGTGGTGAGTAGGTTCACAAATTATTATCTTATTACGGGTGTCCTTGAGTGTGCTGAATTATAAAAAGTTATTTGCATGAAAATAACACAAATATTTTTAAACCTTTTGTTTGTCTTGTTGCTTTCAGATGCTTGGTGTGGGTACTGACACAGTTGATCTGAACCGTTATGCGAATAGATTCGTCAGTTTCATTGGATTGGACCAGAATGGATGGGGTCTTTCTTACACGGGGCAAATTCATCACAATGGAAAAAGCGAGAAGTACTGTGAACCTTTTGGGCTTCATGCTATAATCGGGATTCATTTAGACATGTGGGCAGGAACCCTGGAATTCTTTCTAAATCGGAAGCCTTTAGGTAATTTCTTAAAGAAAATAAAAAAAAATCGATTCCACAACATCGGACTCGACTTATACATATTATGGCATAAGTAAAATCACATTACATTTTGCATTATTGTAACTGGTATTTCATATTATTTAACAATAGCTTTATTTTTTTTGTAGGGGTTGCCTTCAGAGGCTTACAAGACAAAATTATTTTCCCTTTAATCTCAAGCACATCGGCCCGAAGTGGAATGAACCTCATTTACAGTCGATCCTTCCCCACGACTTTACAGATACAAGCATTGTTGTCGATTGGGAAAAATATATTTCTACAGCAGAATGAACCACTATTCAAATGCTTAGATCTTCACCTTCCCCCAGGGCTGTTAGTATTTTTAAAGAATAATTACTGGTGGATCACTACCAAAAAAACTGATACGGTGCAGGAGCCTGTTAATGTGGAGCAGGGACCGAAAGCTAGAGCAAAACCCAAGCCGAAACCTAAGAGTGTAGCTCCGAAACGGGCGAGAAAACGACCCGAGAAGAAGGAGACTACCACGGATGAAACCACTTCGACGTCGACGAATGTCACAGAAGATAAATATGAAGCTCCCATGACACGCAGCCGACAGAGAACCAATGTGACTCAAGAAGCATCCACAAATACAAATGCTGGTCATTTGAAAAGGAAAAGACCTGAAACAAATGAGACTCCTAATAAACACACGTCAAAAAATGTCACGCAAGAAGAAGAAAAGCATGAAGCTCCCATGTCGCGGAGCAAGAAAAAAGTCAAGTTGGCTCAAGAAACAAATACTTCAGAATCTCTAGAACAGCTACGCCCTCGACGGGGTCGCAGTAGTGCATCATCCACAACATCCTCTGCTACTACTACTTCACTTCAAGCCGAATCCACATCATCTCAGTCTACTTCCACACCTTTGAACTTGTCGAAAGAGTTGCTTAAATCCGTAGTATCTTCAGTATACAATCGAAAAATTGGCAGCACTAAAAGAAATAATATCTCATTAAATAAAAAGAAATAGTTTTGAATTATTGGTAATAAGCACCGTAAAACACCAAATAAAAACCTACTCTCTTACAACCCGGGTCAAAAATTAAAGAAACATGAACAGTATCCCGCCTCCAATAGAACCCCGGTGCGCTATTGGAAGGTAACGTATGATTTCTCCACTGTATGTATTTCAAGTTGCCCTAAGGCTCTACATGACTAAGGAATATACATAAAACCTCCAATGAAGACCCGCCTCCAATTGAACCCCGGGATTTTATGGGAAGTTTTAAAAATAATTAATCATTGTTGTGCAAAAACGGTTGTTACTCGATTAAATAATAGAACCCGGGTGTCATGAGTTAGTTGAGTCAATAGAACCCCAGGCTTTTTATTTGGTGTTTTACGGTATTTAGTTGTACTCAAAGTTTAGGTTATTAGATGAACGAATCAATTTTCTTAATTTTTTTTTACTGAACCAATTTACCTTTATGGATCCTTAGGTATAATTAAAAGTTAAAAGTATTCCAATTAAAGTTTAATTGGCGTAATTTTGTAGTGTAAGTAATTTTTAATTTACTTTTACTAAATTAGCTGTTATAATTTGTTAATAATTATTTATATAATTTAGATGCTTCTATTTATAATGTGTATTTAAAATATTATGCGTACATTTTTCCCTTCTTTTATGTATTAGGTATTTCTTAGTCTTGAGAATTTTCCAAGTGAAATTTGAATGAAGTCATTCTCTTATTTACTTGTTTAATTGCCGTATAATATACAATGTACTCAAATTATATATATAGTGTTACTAAAATATTTAAAAAAAGCAGTTTAAGACTATTAAGTAGAAGGTAGGATATTTAATAAATTAATCTGTACTATATGTATGTAAATTATCTATTGTTGAGAAGTTAGATATCATCCTCTTAAACAAAAATGGTGCTACTGCTAATGTAGCTTTTTTGAGCTTCTCTGCCGTGTTAACTTGAAGTATACTGCTGATACCGATAAACCGATACCGGTTTTACTAATCTTTACTACTATTAATTTTTGATTAATATGTGCTTCTATCACAATTTTAAATGTTACGGTGTCACTTTTGTTTGGGCGGTCAAGATTTAACTCGTATTACATTGTCAAATAAAAGCAGGTTGCTAATTAAATGTGTGGAAGTGTCTTTTATTCCCTGTACTTACTGTTAATTTTGTTGGAGGTTTTTTTATATACTATATGATAAAAATGATGTGTTCTTAAGTAATGCACTACTAAATAATACAAGAGACAAATATAGTTCATTTATTGAATTTTTAAGTACTCTTTAACTTCTGACTTTAATACTACACACTTAACGACGATATAGAAAAACGAATTAATAATACCCTGTAAAATGTGGGTCAAAACAAACAAATACAAAAGTTTGCTTTTAGCCACTTAGTTTTGCATTCATATTAATGCACATATCCGTAAAGTAGCTACATACGACATTTTAGGATGTAATAAGGTAACCTACATTCTTAATGTAGCATGTTATTCAATATCTAATTTAGGCTCGGATAAAAGGTAGATCGAAAACAATTTTTTTCATTGTAATACGTTGAGCTATGATGAAGATTTAATTATTTTCGACGAGTCCTGAGCAGTATGGCGAGGAAGGCAAAGAAGTGGAAACCGCAATATAAAGTGATCAGTCCAATATAATCAAATTTCACATGGGCTGCAGAAAAACTTCGTCCGGCTATTACTTCATCTCCATCTCGTATGCATGGGATACCGGGGGTTCCTTCACAAGCTGAATGCAGTAAAAATAATTCACAATTAGAATAGGGGTACACTTTTAAATTTTTACAGATTTCCATTAGCAATGATGCTACAAAACAAGGCTTTCATGCATTAAAACAGTACAATGAACATACTTATATTTTTTACACCGTCCCACTGCGTAACCGTAAGTGCTTCATTGGCGTAGAGGAACCACGAAAAATATTTTGCCCATGCTATGTAGGGGGGCAAGGTTCTGTAGAATGTTTTCAAACAAAAAATTTAGAAACTTTTGTTGTAAAACCTTTGGATTATCAGTTAGCGACGTTAGCGTGCATTGCGTTTTAAACAAAAATTAAATTAAATATATTACAATCAAAAGTAGTAATAATTAGATTTACCCAATATTAATGAAAAGTCCTCCGGTGATCATGAGAATATAGTCGAAGGGTATGAGACATGTTACAGCCACGGAGATATTTTCAAATGCAGCAGAAAAGAAGCAGCCGCAGGAAGCGGCTGTGTTTGCTGTGAGTAGAACAATAGCACAAGTTGTCAAAAATGCTTCCGCTGTCGGTCGAAGTCCAATCATCCAGTATGCTATTGTGGCAAATAGAATTGGCTCAAATATAAAACCTGGAAGCTACAGAAAAAAAAACTTTTTTTAAACATTACATAAATATGAAATACGTAAAAATAAATACGAGAACTACTTACATAACAAAAATCAAAATAGCTTCAATATACATATACTACATGAAGGTTTGCCTTCCCTATATACAACTTACGAGCGAGATAATTTTAGAGATATAGTAGGAGTCACAACGATAAAGGCCTCCTTTATTCTCCCGTAAAAATAATGGCAGCTCCAAAGGAAATACGTGGAGAACACCGTACATTGATGGAAAAGTATTTTCGGTAATAAAAACGAACACAGCCCCTTGAATATCCTGAACGCCCATTTGTGTTAATGTCACTCCAAAGTAACAAAAGCCAATGAGTAAAGCTAATACCTGTAGCGTTTAAAAATAAAGAACAAAAAGTTAACAACTGTAAATTTATAATAATTTAAAAAAAAATAACTAGCAACATACTTAAGTACTCCACAAATTATTTGTATCAAAGTAATGTCGCTTACAAGCTTTTGAATAGTTCTGACGGTGTGTATTCTAGGATTTCTGTACGAGTGTACTAATGATCGCCAAATTAACCAGAATGTTTGAGTTAGCCATAAAGGTCGCCGTCTGTAAATCGAATAAATAGAAACGTAATTCAATTTCAGATACAATCAAAATTCCAAGAGATTTTTAAAAAACCCATAAAAATACTGATGATCTCAAAATAAAGGTATGTAAGACTTACACATGGCCTCCAAGAATAGTTTGGTCACTAAACTGTCAAAATGAAAAATCACAAAAGAAAAAATTTTGAACAAAATTAAAAGGTAATAAATCGTGATAAATAATACTAAGTGTACGAGTAAAATGAACATACACAGATTTAATTCGGTTGTACGTTGTACTATACGTTAGTATAGATAGTGACTTACAGAATCCTCAGATGAAACGGAAGAGGTGAAAAAATCCATATTTTTAATTTCTGCCTTAACTTTATTTTCAATGTCCTTGGCTTGGGGTGAAATGGAGAAAGTATCGCAAATGGATTTAATCTGCTCCCGACTCTCTTCTTCCTTCCCAGGATAGACTGCGAGGGTTCGGATGAAGAAATCCGCTGGATTAAATTGTTCTGGACAGATAAAGTTCATATTTTGAAGGAAAGTGAGAGCTCCGTTCGAATCCCCCATGTAGGCAGTCCGCCCTTCCGCAAGGAGTAAAAGCTGATCAAACATTGAGAATACTTGGGAGGAGGGTTGATGAATTGTACACACAATGGTTTTCCCTTTAGCTGCCATGCTACGCATCATCCCAATTATATTCTGAGCAGAGAAACTATCTAATCCTGTTGTGGGCTCGTCACAGAGTAAAACTGGAGGATCTGTGAGTACCTTATTTTCAAAGAATAGGGAAACAACAATATTATTTTACATAACATTACTTACTGTTTTAGGTATGAAATTTGTAGAATTTCATTACTAAATCGGTAAAATAGAAGACACACGTAATTAAATAGAACTCAGAATTAGTGTATAGACATATAGTTAATTAGTTGCTGAAAATTGAATATTGCGTTCGGCCAGTATTAAATTTTCAGCGACTATCGATGTGTTTGAATAATAAGTTTACTATAACTATCTTACTTCAGACGCAAAAGACAAGCGCTTTCTTTCTCCTCCCGAAAGACCCGCAATTTCTCCAGGGATTCCAATTCGAGTATGCTCGCATTTCTTTAATCCTAACTCAACCATGAGTTCTTCCACTCGACGCTGCCTTTCCCACTTCCCTAATCTTCGATCCAATTTCATTCTGGCCTGAAATTTCAACCCAAATTCAAGTGTAAGAATAAACAATTTTTAAAACTGTCCAATATTTAAACTATTTCAGTGAGCATTTACACATCTTTAGTTAGAAATTACAATTCAAATTCCCTTCTTTCAATTTTTAAATTAGCGATTCAATGTTAATTAATTTAGTATAGAAGCATTACTTTATTATCTAAGCTTTAATTTGCATTGCCGATTGCCCTACATTGTATATATGATATAATATAGAATTTTGAGCATTTTGACATTTTACTATTGCCTACAATAATTACATAGTATATACACCATGTTACTATTACCATAAAATGCAAGTGCTCAGCAACCGTGAGTGTTCCATAAAATAAATCTTGTTGATAAACATATCCTGAGATTCGACCCATGAAATTCCCGAGGGGCATACCATTTACACGAATCTCACCGTCGATGGCAATATTACCTATAATCAGAGTAAACATACAATATATAATTATGCATTGTGAAAAAATAATTGACCTAACTAGCGCAGATTTGTATAGTATGATTTGGAATATAGATAGGCATATAATTAATACCAATAGCAATAAATGATATTAATTAGTTACAAATTATATCATTACCTTCTGCTTTATGAGCGAGGACATTCATTAATGTTGTTTTCCCGGCCCCACTTGCCCCCATGATGGCCATTAGATTACCAGGGTACACAATCCCTGACACTATTTTAAAAAGACAAAATAAATAATGATCACAATAAATTTGAATTAAAAGGCACTTTAAACGACTAAAAATAAAACTGGACAATACGTTATACTACATACTAGTAATTATTATGAATGGATTAGCCTACCATTATTTAGAACACGTTTGAAGGGTCGATGCCTGGCTTGTCTTTGAAAAATCCCATTAGTCTTCACTGGAACATAAACGCTCAGATCTTGCCAAGCTATTGTCACCCCTCGGGATTTGTCATGGTGGTGTGTGGCTGATCCATTGTGTTGCTGCTTTTTCTTGGGCCGAAATATCATTGGAACCTGTAAGAGTAAAAAAAACGTATGTACTAACCGAGTATATATGTATATGTACCGTGTTTCTTCTAATAAATCCCCAGCCCGGGGGATAAAACTTATCCGCAAATCCGGGAGTTACAAGGGACCCGGGAGGTATTTGAAGAATTACGGTACTTGAATAGTATTGACATAATTTATTTGCGATAATTTTATTTTTTTAACAAGTACTATTAGTTAATCAACCATCAAAATAAATAATTTAACTAATAAAAACAAATCGCTGAACTGTATTTACTCCATGATATTATTATTTATTTAAAAAATTAGTAACTTAAAATCATACCTGGTCAAGGGATAAGTTGTCCTCGGATCCCAGTGGACTCCCATGTCCACTACTTCCACCACGACTACTTCCAAAACTTTGTCCCTGATTATTTCCATTGAGTGCTAGGGCAGCAGTGTCAGGATCGTAGTTCAAATCGAAATTCTGACTCTCATAACTTTCTTCCGATTCGTAATCCCTTTCATGAAACGGCATATTTCAAAATTATTACTGAATATATATTTTATGAATGTAAGTACCACGTAATAAATTTTTAAATATGTAATAGAATATCTTGCAAGTCCACCGCCTTCTGCAATTCGAATTTAAATAGTGTTACGATTACGACTACAACGCAATTAATTTAGGAAGCTTTACACAATCTTCAAATATAGTAGTATTATTCTTGTGTAATAGCACTGCCTTATAATACTTTACTAGTTCTAATCATAAATAAAACATAACGTCTCCACTATATAACTATTCCAGATCAACAGATGACTTACAAACTCCAAGAATCACTACTTTTTAGTTGTAAAATCAACACTCTCTAAGTAAGTAACTAGTAAGTATAGCTGAGCCGTGTGCATTTGGAGTTTTGGAGTGCCCCTAAAAAAATTAGTTGATTGTCGTCTCACTTGCCTCGCATTACATAATTTGCCCCAAAACTCGCTTAACGTCTATATAGCTTCAGAGACACAACAACACATCTTCTGCAGTATACAAATTTGGAACTTTAAAGATATCAATTTGGGAGTAGGCAGATTAGGTGGTAGGTACCTACTAATTAAGTACACATATTCTGGAACAGTCCAGTATTGGCTAGATGGAACGGAATGGAACTGAATTTCTTCAAGATAAATCAATAAATAAATAATATAAAAATTTTACTTAATCTCACATTGTATCCCACTCCACGTCTTCGACTTCGGCTGTATCCTTCGGATTTATAAACCAAACCAATCTCCCTTCACCTCAGTTTTGACAGCTAACAGCCAAGACTTAATGTCTTTAAGTCTGCAGTTACTTTGATTTGCTGCTGCTGCTAGGGAATTTACGGTATGAAACTATCTAACTAAATAAGTTAGCGTGAACGATGAATCGCTGAATGATAAAGTAACACTAAGCATTAATGATTAATGAAGAACTGAATTCACTGATGTCAAACTGCATGGTTGATGGTCAAACTCACTTTTGACAACTAACAACTACTTAATTATTGTATCCAATCACAATAAATATTTTAATGTACCGTAATGACAAATATAGTAAGTTAACAAAGTAGAGGTTTCATAGTATGAATCATAGTTGATACATAGTTGTGGTTGATAGTTGATATAGTAAAGTTTTCTTATTGATTGATGCTCGTTCGAGTTCTACAGTCCCACAAAATGTTCTATCTTCTATACGTTTGAACTATTTTATGCCGGAACTGATAACATTGAAATCGTAAAAATTAGTAAATTCGTATATTAGATTTAGGTCCTATTGGGATTTTGAATCCTTAGTAATTGAACCGGCCGGGCCTACCAAGCTGAATCTGCATCCACTGCCTGGCAATGCGAATAATTAAAAAATCTCACTGTCAACTATACGATTATAAAATCAGATTCGAGAAGTTGAAGTTACGTAAACACTAAAATCACATAACACTAAACAAGAACCACATCGCGGAAGACAACCCAAAACTGACTACATTATATAATATAGGAAGGTAGGGCTGATGCTGATTATATAATAAGTCTGCGTGTCTAAGGTAGGTGTCTTCTTTGTTCCTTCGATAATGATTGGCGAAGGTACCTGAAGCCTGGAATACTGATGATTCTGGATTCCGGATCAACTACAGACTATACAGCAAAAATACAATGGTAAAATGTGAAATGATATCCACAATATCCAGTAGTGGGGTACATTTTAAGGAGTAGAGAAGTAATGAGAGAACTTGGCTGGTCACATTTAATGGTTTGGTTATGTAAAGGGGAATTAAATACAGTGGGCCCACTAGTCACTATATAGCCTAGGCAAAGGAAGCAAACCAGGTAGGATCTTGCAAACTTGCAGGTTCAAGTTGAGTGCTGAATTGATCTCATGGAAGGACGTTGAAAAAGTTGCTTCGAAAATCGACTGTCAGTTTCAGTCAGTCTGTCTAGTGTAGGGACAGGGACTGCAATGAAATCTTGCAAGCTTGAAGATTGTAATATTCTTACATAAAAGAGGACCACGCACGTGTTTTTGGTAACTCGAGACTGATCGAGCAAAAAATTCATCAACCCTATTACCTTACAATCCGCATCCACAATCACAATCACCCATGTCTTCTTTTACTAGTATGAAAATTCAAGACATTCGTTAAGAAAAAAATGCGGACAGAGTAGATGAAGGTCTATATGGGCGACTCAACTTTTATATTACACAACACAAAACACAGCCTTACTAGATACAAGGAAGAAGGAAGCCAGAGATCACTGATAGATGATGGAGAGAAGCTGCTTATTGCGAATGTTGAATTCCTGATGGATTATTACACACACACACACTGTATAAGTATTATATATAGTTATAGCGTATGCGTAGTTTTTGAATTGTTGCATTTAACGAAGAAAAAAATAGTAGTTTTGCTCGCCTTTGTTATGTAGTTTGTTGTTTGGATTAGTGGTCCCAATGGTCTGGTCCGGACCACAAAATATGGTCTGGTCCTGGTCTGGTCTGGTCTGGTCTGGTCTGGTCCGAGGATTTTGGACCAGACCAGAATTTTTCGGACCAGACCAGACCAGACCACTATTTTGTGGTCCGAAAATTAAAAATTTGACTGTTTGTAAATACAACATATCAACTTAAAACAACCTGATTTTTTTTTAGATTATTTGCTTTTTTGTGAATGTAAATATTTGTAAGTAATAAGTTGTTTGAAAAATCCATTTAAACTCAAAATTTTAGCTGCGTATTTCGTTTAATTAAGTATAATTATTTTTTTTTCAGTAATATGGTCCAAATGGTCTGGTCTGGTCTGGTCTGGTCCGAAAATCCGGACCAGACCACTGGTCTGGTCCGAGGAAGTTGGACCAGACCAGACCATAAAATTGGGACCAGACCAGACCATTGGGACCACTAGTTTGGATCATGGATCCTGATGCTACACGGTTGATGGTCTGTCCACCAAATTTTTATGTCTAGATTTTCAGTGCACTCACGACTCACCATTCCTTAATATTATGAATCTTTTAAGTTGTGCCTTTTTTATACTATTGTATAGTATAACATTAAATTTAAACGAAATGGTTATAGTAGGTCTACCTACCTATATACTATTACTATTATGTATTCAGTTTTTTACTGTTTTTTTGGTGGGCCCTATAATAATGTATGGATATTCACTACTCATGTTCACCACTCCACTCCATACGGAGAATCTCGAAGTACAACTTATACCACAGTTAGAAAAAGATAATCAAGAATAATGCCCCGAAGAAAATTGAATAGATACTTATACTAGTTAGACATGGTTCCTTATGATTAAGATTATTAGTATAGGTAAATACTGATATATATAATTTACTAAAGATTGTATTCTTCGTCAGTCATTTGCCTATTGGCAAGGCAAGGCAAGGCTAGGATATTAAAGCCGCTATATGGATATATCGCCAGTGCCAGTGATGAATCAAAATGACCCATCTCCATTTTTAGCCAAATGCAAAGTTCACTATTTACACAAAAAAATTAAAAATGCCCTAATCCTAAGAGTATGTCCAAAAAATATTTTGCACTTTTCAAAAATGTGTAAATACAACAGTTCGCACTTTTCAAAAACTCGTATATTGAATATATTGTACTTTTTAAAAACTTGTAAACATAGCATGTTACTTACGCATTTAAAAAACATGTAAATAAAAAATTTGGCACTTTTAAAAAACTCGTAATTAGCATTTTACGCATCAATCTCAATTCTCAATTAGTGATTTTTACATATATAGCTCCTTTTAATTCTAGCTTCCATTGGATACGGGTCATTTTGATTCTTCACTCATGATCTATAACACATTATTATAGGCATTACATGCAGGCAAAGTACCTATATAATGATATGTTTATATTTATTTAGTTTGGGTTTAAATATGAGTGTTGTTGGTTTGACCGGGTCCTTCTCCTACTGGAACTAAAGTCTCGGTAGTCAGACTGTAATATGTAAAGTAAACTGTAAATGGTAAAAAGGAGCTCATAATAATTATCAGCAGGAACCAGAAAGAACCTATAATTCTATCACAGCTGCATGCTGCAGTACCTTTCAAAGCAGCTCACGTTCTGTGAATATTTATTAATTGGATTAATTTTCGAAATGCGTATTCTTCCATTTTATGCTATGTATTTTCAGAAATAGCTAGAAATTCTGAGTGAAAAGGGACTGGTGCACTAAGGACTAAGGTCTAAGGTAGATTGTAGTTTATAGCACCAGGACTTTTATGACTTCACTCTTTCACATTTCATACAGAATACAGAAGAAACTCCTTTAAATAACATATTGCAATATGTAATTATATTAAATTTTTAATTTAACAAAAATCTTTTCTTTATTTACATGGCCAAAAGCTGAAGTTATTGGGAAGAAAATCACACCGTCTAGCGTCTTCTTGAGTCTTGATTCTTTAATTTAATTTACGTAGACAATGTAAAAATGTAAAAATTTCTTTAGCATCACTCAAAGTACCTACTTACTTACTTTTTGTAAGTACATTGCACTGGGCACTTTGACTTTGGTATTGTAGTAATTATCAGCTTAAAGATTCCCATACGATCATATGTCAACTGGTGTATGGTATTATTTGGTTTCTGTGTATCATGTGTATGTTTGTATTTTGACATGTTAAACTTTGACTGATATCAGTCAACGTCAGCGTAAGCCATAAGGAAACTGTTGATGTTGATATTTGACATTCTCGTATAGTGGCAGTGGCAGGTGAAATGGCTGATAGTGATCACTGAACTTTTATGAATTCCTATATGCTACACATCCTAAAATGATAAATTGACTTGGAAAATGCAAACTACTGTAATAATGCTTAGCTTTTGGTTTTAATTCCATTACTGATTCAAAATGTATAGTGCTTATATGTTCTAAATAATACATACATAAGTCTGGAAATAAATCAGTAGTTAAGCCTTATGAGCTGCTGTCTTCGCCATGACATTGTTGAACGTGCAAGGAAAGGTTTTAGTTTCGCTAACAACAATAACATAAAATAATGTAGTCTGTGATGAATCACAATACCCCAAATCCATTTTTAGCTAAACACAAACTGTAAGTGTAATCTGCTAAAAAATTCAAAACATATCATGATTCATGATCCTGAAAGCAAGTAAATAGAACATTTTGCAAATTTTAGAAACATGTGAATAGAATATTTTGCACTTTTCAAAAACACCTAGGTACATAGAGTATTTTGCACTTTTTAAAAACACGTAGGTACCTACATGGAGTATTTTACAATTTTCAAAAAACAAGCAAATAGAACATTTTAATATATACCTAGTAATTAATAATAATTATGATAATTATACCTAGTATCACTAGTATGTATTAGTGGACAGTAGGAACAGACAGCGTGGCGGTTCCAGCAAATGCCATTTAATTTTCTATGTATTTATTAGTATTATTCAAGCAATTTCATTGCACTCTTCGCTTATGCAATTCTGAACCTCTGGATTTCGAAAGTCGAAATCAAGTCAAATGAAATTACAAAAGGTGCCATCGTTACATCTTTGTCTTCATATTATGTCTGTAAGCCCTGTGGTAGTAATAATATGTCTCCCGCGGGTTTAGTTATTGTAGCCGTTGTGCAGTGATTGTGAATATGATTAGAACATGTATGGGCCCTCTTACCATTAATACTGATTACTGATGGAATACAAAATTACAATCCGTTTGCTTTGCCGTAGAAGTTGTTTTGCTGGTTCGGGTTCGACATCAGAGAAGTAGGTGGTACAAAATATTTTTGACACATCTAAGCTTTTCATGTAAAACACACTACTGCCGACGCTGAATTAAACACAAACAATATGCTAATTACTTCTCAAAGTTTATTTTCCCTGCTTGGGAAGGAATGACGGGATTATAGAATTGAATACGAAAATGAATCGAAGCAGATAAAAATTGTATTAAGTTGTACAAGTACTCAGGAGGTGACAGATAAGGAGATAAATCTCAGAAAATTAAGATAGAAATTATAAGTACACGCGGATTAAATTTCTTTTCCTCATATTTCAGGGATGTACATACAGGTGAATGGGCAACTTTTGATTGATATTGTTTGGACTTGCCAACCTTTTAAATTCCTTAATAAAATTTTAAATTTTTACTTCTGCTCTGCTTAATCTTTTAGTGAGAGAAAACTTCACCCGCTTCAGCTATTGGCAAGGGAAATTCCGAAGGAAACAAACTTTGTGCAGCAACTTTAATTATATATAGCAATACATACAAATTTTATAATCGTATTTATGAAACACAGCAAATGCAATTTATTTTTACTGTAAGCAAAAAAAAAGGAAATGAAACTGGTCCGATTTTTTTTAAACATATAAAATATTATGTAGAGTATGTTTTTATATCTAGTGCGATTTTTTGTACAAAAACTGGTTTGTCAATCCTCATGTCATTATAACTCAATGTGAAATATTTTTTAATTGGGATAAAAATTCAACACATTTAAAATGAATCACACGACACATCGTCAGTGAAGAAGCACCTTCGTCTTTGCCAAGTCAGTCCAAATCCAAAATGCACTGGATGCAGGTTAAACATGATTTTAAAAAATGTTTGGACTTACAAAATTCTTCTTCACCGACGATATGTGTGTTTTGTCACGATAAACTTTTAATAATGTAATTGTCTGAATAATGCTACTGAAATTGTCTACTACTGGCAACTGGCCCGTGGCCGTCAACTGATAATAGACCTGAACGCGATGAAACGACATCAAATTGACACTGTTGACAGCTGACAAGTGTGACAGCTTAAAAGATGGCAAAGTTCTTCATTCTGGTTATTACTGTGTATTCCCTTTCAAAAATGACATACTAAAGAATGAGCATATTTAATCCTAATGCAGTGCTACAGATGCCCCCAGCCGTGATCGAAAACCATTAACTAGTTTTTGTAATTTTTATAAAACCAACGTATTTACACACCGCCCAATTGTAGTCGTAGTTGTTCTTCTTGTTCTTTTTATGAAAATAAAAAACTACGTTAAACAGTGTATTATTAAATGGCATATATTTGCGGATTTTATACCTTCCCACATGAGACCGCTTATGGAAATGAGACTAATAAAACAAAATAAAAATAAAGACGTGTGTGGACTTGCCAACAAAACATTATAACATCGTTTTTATTCAACTCCAAACTTCATCAAACTCCCAAAACAATTAATTAATCTGAAGCTAGTTTCACGACATTCCAAATTCCAATGGAAACCATTCACTTAGCTATTTAGCAACACATCAGTTTTATTAGGCATTCACATTTAAGATAAAATCACCTCAATATTATGCATGCATAGTACATAATATGTAAATATATAATTTTTAATTCATGTATACGATCCTGCAGTCAAGCCGTACTTCATTATACAACAATTAATTATACTGCATTACTATTGTTACAGCTACATAATTATGTAGGTATGTAATTACTTGTCTAAAGCACTTGTAGCAGACACCAGACCAGCTTACTCAGATTATCTCCGTGCCCACAAGCGCATCTATAGTTGCAATATTTTACCTACTAAAATCACACTATATAATAACAAGTACATACTAACATCTATAATTAGTTATATCCTGTAGCAACTTCCCTATTTTTTTAAAATTTTGGACAACTTTTTACGAACGATTTGTGGGATAGTGGTGACTGTGGGTTTACAATTTCGATTCGATACAAAAAAATTTATAATATATAATAGTATATTTATATATCCCCCCTCCCTGGACAAAGTCTCCCCGGACATTTTACCCCCGGACATTTTCCCCCCGGTCATTTTCCCCCCGGACTTTTTCCCCCGATAAGTAACAGCGGACATTTCCCCCCCAAACTCGTAATGTTATGTGTCGTAAGATTAAGTGATGATTTATGAAATGTTGGGTTATAAGAATATGTTTTAATTTTATTCTCACTGATTGTATATAATCTCACAAATTCTATGCAAAATATACTTTATTAAACCGCAAGCTTTGAATTGAATGGAATGCATGGAATGCAAACTCTGAATTGTTAACTTAAAACGTTTAGAAAATAAAGGTAAGTAGTTTAAACCATAATCAAATTGTAAAAATTGTAGTTAGTAGTAAAATTACACACTCAGGAAATATATGTACTATACTATTTCTCAATATGGCTAAAACTTCCTTACATGATTATATCCTGACATCTTATAAAAATGTTTAGTTATAATAGTTAGTTTAGTTATTTCTAAAACCATTGCAATTTCTACTAAAATACTCAGAAATAGGTATTTTAAGACAGTGACACTGCTTCGAGTTCCTGATGGACACTGATAAAATAAAACTTCAACCGAAGCGGATTTGTGTATAACCATTTTCTTGCTGGTCCGATTAGCAAACATAGTAATTAAAAGTATGTAAATGTGCGTAGATTTGCAGATTGCAGAACATTAAAATTTACATAGTGATTAGTAAGCAAATAGTGAAATAATACTCAAGACCAGCTCCTAGTCCTATGGCTTACAACATTGAGCTATCTTCTCAAAGTATGCACCTTTACACAATAGTGAAATACCACATACCATTTGTTGCATTTTAGTACTGGGGGGAAAATGTCCGCTGTTACTTATCGGGGGAAAAAGTCCGGGGGGAAAATGACCGGAGGGAAAATGTCCGTGGAGACTTTGTCCAGGGAGACTTTGCCCTACAACCTATAAATTTTAATATTTAATAGTTAAAAATTAATCGCTTCAATTTTACAGGATAGTGTAGTGCATAACAATGCGCAATATCAATAACTACTACTTACTTAAGTAGGTATATCGTTATGCCGAGTATACAATGTTAAGTGTACCGTATTTCCTACAATATGAGACTCGGCTAATAACCAGTCAAATACCGACTTCCCAGACCAGCGTCTACCATTATAGGAAATATGTAAGTTAAATTCTCTTATAATTTTTAAGATTGATTATTGATCACTATTACCTATACACACAAATGAATAGGTAAATTTGGAGTGTGTACCACCAATATATAATGTTCTTAATATACAATTTATTAGAAATTAATTACTACGGGGACTAGTTCTGTCACTTTCACAGTAATAATTATTCTTTTACTATATAATTTGCAATATAGATACATATGAATGAAAAAGGTATATCTACTAATAGAGCGACTATAGACTATAATTCTATAATGTAATTTTTAGATGCTTTTTTATTAGTGTTTTATGTAAATGTACAAAAATTAACTGATAACTAATGCAGAACGCTACGTCGACGTAACAATACATCCGCATCCCTCACACATTTCCATTTACACTATAAAAAAAAAGCTTATTAAAAAACTAAAAAAAACTTGCGCTACAGAATAATTTTATTACACCATAATAACTACAACTAATAAGTAATCATCGGAATTCGGTTCGGATTAGAGTACGTTTATTTGTGGCTGTGGTGTCGAAACTGAATTAATCTCATTGATCAATACCCCGCACAAAAAACAATATGTAATTATAGTGAGTCAAGGGAATAATTATATACAATAATTATAAATTACGTATACGTCATGTGAATATGTAGTATGTACATACTAACTGTAACTATGCATATAGAATAATTCAAAACCAAAATTTAATTATAGCACGATACGATTTCCTACATACATAATAATATATACAAGCAGGTTTGCTCCAGGTTACACACACAGACCAGTACAATAAATGATCCAAGTATGTAACACTTGAAAGCGAACAAATTTCGTAAACCCTGTTTCGTCCGCACATGTGTTGTTGCGAGAGGAATCAAAATAAAATCAGAAAATTGAAAAAAATGAAAACAAAATTCTCATCCTATTCATCTCTTTTGACTTTGTTTTTTGTCTCCAGCAACATTTAAGTAATTAATAGTAATAATGTGAATAATGTAATACAAAATATGGATCGGTCGCTGTAATGAATATCCTATTAATTATGAACAAATTTACAAAATATTAGCAAAAGAAGAAGTAAACGTTTAAATGTAAACTTAATTAAAGGCAGTGGACTGTAGTTGTGATATAAGTTTTTTTGTGTAAGGGATCCTGCGTAAAAAACTGTGTCTAGCAACATATGACGTAACTTCTACTTACCTAGGGTAATAGCAACAGTATAGGGTAGTAGGGTTGTAAGGGCTCAGGCCAGATATCAACCAGATGAATAAATATATATATATAGGGTAGTAAGGTTAGTTAGACATTTATGATCTAAAAGTAGATCTATGTACATACCTACTTATTAACGTAGATAGTTTAATGCCTAATATAGTTTCACCTTCACCTTTCTATTCTGAACTATTCTTCAATTTTTATTTATCAGTTTTTATTTTGATTTCTTATATAAAAGTCTACTTCTACTTCTAAACTTGTTTTTTAAGTTTTTTGCTTTCAATTTTAAAGAAGTTTTATAAAGTGTAAAGAGTAAGAAAAGAACAACATATATATTTATATATTTAAATCTTAGAAAAAAGCGATGTAATTTTATACTTATGCATGGCTATGGCATAGGGCATAGGGCAGCAGTCAAATCCGATTATCTGAATCTGATGAGCCTCCCTACTTCCTATAGGTCTTCTTCAAAAGGGCAAGGAAAGCAATGGTCCGATAAAACACAATTAGAAATCCCAACATCACCACGTCAAACACAAGGTTTTCCTGGAACAATAAATCAAAACATACACGTGTCAATTTTTGTAAAAGCGCTGTTCAAGTTTTTTCTTATAAGACACAAATTAGGTATGACGTATATGAAACTTAAAAGCATACAGTTTTTAAATATGCTACTGATGATTTACTTCGTTAGTCTAAAATAACTCTCATACCAGATGCCAGATGCAATAAGTCTGGATGTTAAATTAAAAACAAATTCATAATTCCATTTCTAAATTATTTTCGTGGTCTTGGTCATGACCGTAATCCAGCTCAACATCGTTATCCTTTGTAATAAAGTTTGACTCCACATTTTCAACATTTTCAATATTTTCAATGTTTTGTCCGCCGCTACTTCCAATAATTTCATTTCCATTACCCCCATCCCCACCCCCCAAAAATAAGTTCCCGCCAAAATTAAAATTTGAAAGGAGGAATTCCTTCCCTGAATAATCAGGGTATAGGGAAAGCTTCTCTATTCTCACCCCGCTCCGGATCATGCGATCCACTGTTAGTCCCAGAAAAACAACGGAGCAGAGGACGCTGAGGAAAAATGGGTAATTGTCCTCCCCGGTGAGGTACAAACTGGGTCTTCTCACTCCAAGAAATGCAACCAGCATACAAATCCCAGCAATAATGCCAAAGACATTATTTACCAAAAGAGAGACGTACGCAAGGGCGAGGGAGGAAAAGACTTGAGATAGACGATGTAAAATTTGGACAGGAATCAAGTCTGGTCCGGCAAATACGCTCCCAAGAACTGTGAGGCCGAGGAGTATGACCGGGAAATGTGTAAAAAGGCCCTGGCCTGGGCAGTAGGTGAGCAAAATAGCGTAGACGATGAGATGATAACCATACACAAGGATGAAAGAGACCAAATGACACAGCTGGGATATAATGTACAGTCCAAATCCACGACCTGGAGTTTGGTCTTGATCTTCGTATGTGTACTGCCCTTGAATTAGGATTTGTGGGAATTTAAATACTGTCCCAGTGACGAGAAAGGCGTTGATGAACCAAATAATTTGAAACGTTTTACTCGCAATACCCAATGACGAGTCTACAATGACGAGAATAGCGTAAATACTGGAGAGGAAGGATGGTAAAACTAAGAGGCGGGTGGCCCACTCTTCTACAAATATCAGTATGCCCATACTGTACTGTATTTTACTCTAAATGATGTTTTTATTTCGGTTTGTGTTATAGGCAGCGCAGCGGATATGCGGATTGATAACAAAAAAAAGATCACAACAAAGCAATAAGGGAAACTTTATCCACGTGCTTAGAAACTTATAACTGTTGGCATTACAAAAATGAGAAGTATCGAAGTTTGTGCCAATTAATAAATTTGATGCGTAACTAACAGAAAAGTAAAATTTCAGTATAAAATAAATTTACAAAATTACCGAAAAAAACTAAAAACCAAAAGGCAGGTTGGCAACCAAAGGGCAAACCAAAGGCTTCGTAATTACTGGAGACTATAACAACTAGTATATACCTAGGTACGAATCCAACACCATAATATAAATTATTTAATTAAGCAGTCTAAGGGACAAGCCATGCCGTACACTGCGCTCCGGGATCACATCACTTGTACAGGTAAATTTTTATGATTTTAATTTATGCAGGCAGGTAATTAAATATTATGACATGGTGGAATATCCAAAAACCACAAAGCATGTTAACGTCAACGTTGTCAACGTTGACAAAGATGTTCGCCATATAGCTTATCGGGTGGAATTTTAAATTTTGAAAGTTTTGAAATGAAATATGCCGAGTGGTAATTTAATACTTCATACTCCCCAGGAGCCTTCATGCTATGGCACTAATTATCTGTACGGCACCTTATACATATACTTTTTGGACTGGATTTTTTAGATACTGACACGTTTGTTAAGTCAAATATTTTTGAAATCAAAAGGATGAAACATTCCTTCTGTGCGTGATCGATATATCGATTTCCAAATTCAAAACTGTCGAGCAGTAGTGGGGACACTTGATATTTTGCTATATCACGTTATTGTTCGGGTACAGCAAAGCACAAAACTGAAACGTCGCGTCGTTGAAGTTGCTCTTCTTAATTGAAGTAGTGATTAAAGTATTGTCTTATTAGAGACCGTTGAAATATATTAAATTTCAACATGGGTCCCGCTCGATGCATTTTTAAATTACTCGACAAGTATATTATGTGATATTATAAGAGTAGGTATGTAAATGAAGTTGCTATTGCGGTTAACGTACTAAGCTGATAAGATAATTGGTAATTTTTCTTTAAGATTTAAACACCACAATAAAGCTATAATAGGCAATAGGTACACTAGTAAAGAAGCTATCAAATATCTCAAGAGGTTGCGTTACCATTAAGATTACTAATCAGCTGAATTTTCCTTCCTATAGCACTCCCTTCCTTCGATACTACACGCAAATATTATGATGCTTTGGTGTTTATGATAGTAAACCAACCAGCTATATTGAGCTACACAAGTACCTAGTAGTAGTGAATACCTGCGAGATACGAAAAACTACAATGAAAATATTACAGGTTTCTGGATAATTTTATTACCCGTCCGAGTATAATTAAGCCGGCAAATTTACAGAAACTGCCAATTACTCAGCAATTTTGGGCCTCACTACTACATCTGTCAAGTATTTTGTTTTCATTACATATTTTTAACTTGTTTTTATACGACTATAATTTGAATCGCGAGAATGGGCTATATGAAATTAAAATTAGGGGGTGCGGATTAATAACAAGCTTATCCCAGGCCCAGACCCAGACTATGTCAGTTGAATGACCAATGAAATGTTAACATTTTTGAATTTTTTTAAAGAAATTCTGATACAGTATAGAATAAAGTATGCATGCATTTAGAATACAAATGATCTATATGTATTATGTAAAAGTTGATCGGCTATAGGACAAGTTTTGATGCTCTGCTGAGATATAACTCCCATTGCGTACAATAAAAGATATATTATAGGCCATTGTACAAGAAATGATAACGAAAAATTTAAGCGACTGACAGTACTTAGGAGAATATAAGAATCCGTTAGGGCTTTACCTTCTGGAAATCCAATGTTTCAAGGACGACTGCCCCATTTGGTGGACATGTGGTATTAGATCTATTGCAGTCTATATGCTCAATGTTTTCCCACTGGTTGATGGCCAGAGCTTCGTTTCCATAATTGAACCAAGACAGGTATCTCAGCCACACGAAGTATACTGGAACCGAACTGCAAAATTTAATATGAAATATATCTGTACTACACATTTCTGCGCTTCGTTATGCAAACTGCCACTTGTATCAAAATTTACAGCCCAATAAATCGACTTTCAAAATCAATAAATTATATTTAACTACAGGTAACTACTACATATTTAACTGTAGTAAATTAGACTAAAAATATGAATTAAAAAATAAATGTGTAATTACGCTTTGTTCAAGTAGAAACCACCAAACAGCATAAATGGAATAATAAAGGGTGGCGCCATTGCTGAAAAAAAATCAAATACAAATATAGTGTCATATATAAATTGGTTACATTAGGTGGAAAGCCAAAGTCGAAATCATGAGTATGGCGCCTGAAGGCGATTTTATCCATAAAATTAATTACACTAATTGTAAATTGTAATTTTTAAAATTAATTAATTACGCACACATAATCCCCCATAGTCAGAAGTCAGAACTACTACTTATTTGTGACAACTGAAATGTTACTTAATTACCAAATTACATAAAAAAACAAAGTATAAAACTTACAGAGAGCCATTGTGACAGATGAACTGATGCAGGACACCATGTAGCCTGGAATTTCAAAACAAATAAAAATATAGCATAACACAAAACAAAATATTAAAAACTTTATTTGGCTTCCTAATGCCCCAGTATTGCAGAAAACATTATCTATAATTAAAATGCACGCAATATTATGAGATAATAATGACAGCTGACAGTAATTTGGTGGCTCAGATTTTCAGTTTGGAGTCGTCTTGTTGAAACTGGTTAATTGGCTTATATGCCCTATTCCTACGAGTCTCCAACAGTCTTTTATGAGTACTTCTTAATTACATTATAATTATGCAATTTTCACATGCAAAGGCTTCTCAAGCTGTGCACATAAATTGGAAACAAGTTCATCGAGGATCGCTGTCTGTAGGCAGCCAAGAACCGCAAAATATAAACTGATGCATGGCATGCAATCCTAAACATATTTTTTATATTCCTTCGATAACATGCTTTTTATTCCCTTATAAGGTTTCCTTATTGACATGTCAGTAAGTAAAATACCAATTGCCCTTGCCCTTCTCAAACAGACTGGCATAGAAAATGTCAGGACTTTTGCTATTACACGAGGAAACACGACATGTATATATATAATATAATACACTTGCTGAAAACAAATCTCACTATCTACAAAAAAAAATTAATATTATGTATATCATGACCCCAAAGTCATGTAAATAGAAAATTTTGCACCTTTCAAAAATGTGTAAATACAGTATTTTGCACCTTTCAAAAATGTGTAAATACAGTATTTTGCACCTTTCAAAAATGTGTAAATACAGTATTTTGCACCTTTCAAAAATATGTACCTACCTTAATATAGTATTTTGCGCATTTCAGAATTTGTAAATTAACATTTTACGCATTTATTTCATTTAGTGTTTTTTTAATTAGTTCATTTTGTTTCTAAGCGTAAATTGGATGGGCCATATTTTCATTCTTCCCTCATGCAATATAGTGTATAGCATATATCTTTTTATGCATTTCACACTAACTTTAAGTGGTAAATTTAACGAAGCAAGAATAATTTAGGACTTATTACCAAATGAGCAGGATACATTTGAGACGAGAATAGCAATGGCACACGTGGTAAGAAATCTCTCAAATTCTGGATTCAGCCCCACCATGTAGTAACAAACGGAGGTGAAAACAATCGGGAAGAATAGGTAGAGTGGGAGCTCTGCTAAAGTCTTGGCGAGGAAATACACATCCGTCCGGTACATCCCGTTAAAATGCTCCCGTAGAAATATAGGCAATTCCTGACAAAATACCTGTACAAAAGGGCATAAGAAATTGTCCTTCAGTCCTTTTTTTTAAATGGATTTAATATCTAACATAAGCAATGAATTTAAACAGGTTTAATATTATTTAAAACATTCTTAGAAGGTAAATGGCGACGGGCACACGAGCCAACAAATCAAAAGTGTTATTACAGAATTACATCAAGTTTCGAAAATTTCACTGAACATTACTGAACAATAAAAAACGATTTGATTCTTAATTGCTATACTGCCAATATGACTACTTAGTAAGATGCGTCATAATCCTTTAAACATTCTTACATGTAGGCATTTATATTGGTAACTACAAACTGACCATATGTCACTTGAATTAAGCTTGCGCCAGAATAAAAAAGAGAAAATAATCTTTTCCACATTATTTGCATACCAACCATTTTACCAAAATATTTAAATGCAAATTCCAGCTCACAAACTTAACACACTGACGAATTACAGCAACTCTATAAATCATTTTTGAATTTAAACTTAAACAGATAGGTCCTTACACAAAAGAAAAATGGCAGGACATTTTTATTTTGCAAATACTATAACAGTAGTCAGTAGTTAGTAGTAGTAGAAGTAGGTCTACCGGTGCCGATGCCGGTACCGGTCTACCTCTAATATACTAGAACTATTATGTCCTGAAATTTACATCATCAAATTTATATAGGTACTAGAAAAATAAATAGTTCGACTTACATTAACAACGGCAAACACATTCTGGAAAGTCATATTAGTGAGGAAAAGGAAGAGAGCTCCATTAATATTCATGACACCGTCCTGATTCAACTCTTGTCCAAAATAAATGATGCCCATTAATATTGATACGATCTGTAATTTGCATATGTCACATTATAGAACATACAGGTATTAACATCGTAACATGTTTAAGCATTCCATACAATCTCATGATTATAATGAGGATACAACTATGCACCCAAACATAATATATAAGACGCAGTTTGGTCCATAAATGATGTCATCCAAATTTATACTCTTTTAGGACCTCCCCACATACGCATAATTATTTTAGCATTGCGTAAACGGCTACTTTTAACCCGACTAGAACCACCCACCCTCCCCATGAAATCATTTATGGGCGATCCTTTATGTGGTGTGAAGGGCACCCTGGATATAAAATAATACGCATGTATAAAATATCCCTCCCTCTGTGACTGAGTTCAGCGCTGTTGTTGTTTGTTGCAGAAGGCAGAAAGTCAGTTAAGGCGCCGAAGTCGATAAGACAAAGTTGAAATGAAGATGTATTATGGTGTTCTGAATGAGCAGTGCTATTAATTTTAATTGTTGTGTTACTAGTATTACGCACCCTACACATGTGTAAATTTAAATAATATGCGTTCGCCTTTATGAAGGTAGTTAATTAAGGCAGAAAATTCAAATATGGACACAAGTTAATAGCAATATCTGTAATTATTAATACATAATAATCGAATTCTATCCACTCACAAAGGTTTGAAGAATTCTGACATTGAGTACCATCGGCTCCTTGACCAAAGACAGCCATGACCGCCACAAAACTGCTCTAAATTGAGCCCACCAGGATGCTTTGTAAGGTGAACGATTTTTTAAAGATGCTTCCATGAGTAAAAGCTCGGAACTTTCTCCATAATTTGCATGTAAAAGGCTCTATAAAAATACAATCCATTAAAAAAAACATGATGACATCTTAGCAGCTCATTTTGCATTTATGCTTTTGCAAACGTAATTTTCAAGTACTTAAGTAGGTGGCTACGAAAACATACTACTACTAACCTTAATTTCTTTAGCTTCTTTACTACTCTCAAATGAATCACATATTTTCTGAACAGCCTCTCGACACGTCTCCTCTGAGCCCGGTTGAATGGCCAGTGTTTGAATGAAATAGTCCGCAGGGTTGAAATTTGTTGGGCACTCAAAACCTTGTCTATAAAAATACATAAAAAAACATGACATAAGTAAAAATTCAAATACATGATACTTCAAGTTGTCTGTCTTTAGCTTTATGCCGTACCGCAGTATACAAACCTGTAACAAAATTTATTTCAATATGCGCTAGTCCGGCGCATGCATAAAAGATTATGATTGGAATTCATTATTTGCATAGTGTCACTTAATGTTTCTTAATTTATTCATAAGTACTTGATTACTGTGTTATCTTATTTTATAATATGCATAACGTACATCTGTATGGATGTCACCCAAGATTTGAAATAAGTATTTACATAGCCCGTCCAAATACATTATTAAAAATCCATAAATGACAATCTAATGCATTTTGAAAGCCAAGTTGTGTTAGCCACTTTTTATAACCCTTGTTTTATCTAGCATTCTAATCTTTACTAAGATAGCCCATACGCAAAAATACAAACAAGAAATCAGGATTTGAAGGGTTACACAAGAAACCCTTGTCAAAACTTTATTCTCAAATATTAATTTTCGATTACGATTACGAGACGAAAACATGATATGAAAATAATGTACTACTAACTATATAGTGTGTAAAGGTAATGTACCAAAACTAATAAAACAAATACATTTTTTTGCACTCTTTTATCCAACCCACGTTTTTACTTTACGACTTAATTGGCATAAGAAATAGCATCATCTCGAATATGAGTAGTATCACTGCTACTAATGTTGGCCTTAGGATAAGCAACAGGTAAAACTGGACAACTACGAGACGAGTGGAATTACTTAGCCTACTATAGCAGCATTCCTTCCTTTTGCTATATAGTAGTTATTAAAAATTAAATTAAAATCAAACAAACCAAAAATTATGCAATATAATTATTAGCTAGAAATAAAAGAGGAATTAAATACAATGCCTCCAATAAAAACATTTACATAATAAGAAATAGGTCCTCATTTGAATATTATTTACGACCACTGTGACTGCGATTCCAATGCCAAACCGAATTGAATATTTTGTAAGACTATTTTTTACGACCGGTTATTTTTGATTTTGGTCTGGTGTTCTGGTTCTGTATAGTGTACGGAATGTGGTATGAAAGAATGTAGGAAAACAAGTAGGTACCGCAGTACCAATACCAGTACCAGAGATAGGCACCTGGTTTATTCTGTATGAAATCAGCATCGTTATGTAAAGTCTATTAGAGAAGGCAGATACCTATGTATTAAATATTTCATTACATAATAATCAATGATTGATAATGATGGATGCAGCCCTTCAACTCCGGCTCGCTCACCGATGCATTTATGTCTACTGTCTACACGCATTTTATTTTAGATGAATATTCTTTATCACTTTAAAAGTACCTTCATACTATACACTTATATAGAATAAATGTTTGCATAAGCAAGTTTCTAACAATTCCGTGTGAATGCACGGAAAAAAGTACATACCCTCCAGCCTCCCATTCCGTTAGTACCCGGGGGACCCCTCTAGAAAATTTTATTTAACATTACGGGGTACCACCCTCCCCCCGGACGGCCCGAGTCCTGCAATGTTAAAGCATAGGGCAAGTGGCGCCCCCTGCCGGGGGGGACCCCCCCAGCAACATGTGAGGTTGGAGGGTATGAAAAAGTAGTATAGTATTCTTCAATTTTCCTCGTAATAATTTATTGCTACAACATGTAATAATCCTACACAGAGGAGACCTATCAACCCCACACTACTATTACCCTTGCCTTGGACTGGACTGGACTGAACTGTGTATCTAAAATCCAACCTTGCCAAGAAGCCGCATAGTAGGTGAATTGCATAGCCTCAATCATAAAATGCTACAGAATACATAATATGTATGAATTTGCATGCTTTGCATTTTTTGTAGGTATTTCTGATGATACCCCTGGACGCCCTTGCAAAAATAAATACATATTAAGACTTGTACTTGTGGTCCAGTCCCAGTCCCAGTCACGTATGTAAAGTAAGTAGTAAGTATTCTTAATCTTAAACCTTTATAGGTACTCCCCCAGCACAGCACAGCAGGCGTAAAGGCGTAAAAAAGAAATACCCAATAAAATCTGCGGAGGTTTTCTCGTTGCAATTTAAATTTGCATTGTTACATAAGTGTAATTTAAGCATTCAAGTAAAATAATGTGCTTGGGAGATCATGGGAGTGCACGCTCACTGTATATGATGTGAGATGCATCCTGAATTTTAACTCTGTCTCAATATGTATTACAGTGTGTCGAATGAAGAATGTGCAAAAAATAGATGATGTTTCACTGGCTGTAATTAAACGTTTTTTTGTATGTACCTACCTATGTATATTTACGATATACCTTTATATTCCTTTATCAGCCCTTCGCCTTTCGTGCAAGTGTTTGTTTGTCAACGCTTAAGACAACAGAACAGAGATGAAATAAACTGCTGGCAGACTTATTATACACTTCAACAAAATTTCAAGAGGACCACTTACTGTACATAAATACATAAAAACTTATATACTTGCCATTATGAATATTTTCACGTTTTTCTCTAGCAGCCGGCAAGATAACATAGGGGGTCGTACAAAAATGACGTCTTTGAAAAATACCCTCTTTTAAGACCCTGTCATCAGCTTAGCCATTGCGCAAATGGCTATCTTTAGCATGGGAAGTGAATCAGCAGCCAAGTAGATCCACTGACCCTGCCCATGACGTCATTTGTGAACGATTCCTAATATGTAGGTATGTCTTGTCCAGCGTTGTTTTATATTAGTTTTATTTCTATTGTAATCCCAAATTCCTAATCAAATCTACTAGAAAATTACCCCAAAAATGTACACCTTAATCGTAATATGTAATTACCTATCTGAGTTTATTTGACCATTCATTCTGCTGTCTGCCGTATACAAATCTGTAATAAGCTGATTGTATAAAGATGTTTCACAAATAACCGTGATGACCTATGACAGGCATAAAAAATAACAAGAAATAAGGAAACCCCAACCCCCTTGTTCACAGCGACGACTGCGTGTATGCAATTCAATTTCAATGTCGACACCTGTCTCTGCGTGTGTAAGTCAATGGTATTTCGGTGTTTGTTCCAGTGTGTATACAATGTATTCCAGTATTTAATTTAACGGCGACGATGACGATGACGAGTACTTTCTCAAGGTCTCTGTACAAATGATGTAAAGATAGGTTACGAAACAGACAAAAAAATGGCTAACAAAATGAGATTTCACGTGTTTATCGGAGTGAAGAAACTATGTGGAATGGAGATCAATTAACAGATTTATGATTGGATTAATTCTAAAGAGTGTGAGAGACTATACTAATTGACATGCAATAATTTATTTTATGTCACACCTGAAAATTGGACACTTGCCAATTTCAATGCCATTCATGACTCAGGCCTTATTATAATGACTTGTATTTTTGTAATTACATGTCCCCTAAGCCTTAGAATCCTCCAGAACTGGTTTATTTTCATCATGAAAAAAGCCACTCATTCATGATCGATATTAGTTAACCACACTAATAAGTCTTTCATGTATACTCTTCCGAAATTAAACGCAGATTTTTGTATAATTAGCACTGGCAGTTGGCATTCGATTCAATTTTAAAATTTTTTATACTAAAGTTCTTAAAATCGGAAACCCAGTTTGTTGGATTAGGAGTTGTGCAGTGACTATACACAGTAGTTGAATAATTAATTTGTTCAACATATGAGGACTTTGTTAGCAAAACGCGTTAAGTCCATGTTGCCCAACTTTACAGGAACCACAAATTTTAATAATCATGTGAAAACGTGATTATTTTTTAGAAATTTTTTGTTTCGTAACTGCTTACTACCAGGTGTATTAGTAGCCCAAAATTCTCAAATCTGACGCTGCGTCGTAATTTTTTAAAAATGATTCAAAATTTTAAAATCTTGGACTTAACGTGTTTTGCCAAAAAACCCATGAGGCAATGTAAAAAATTAACCATTTGAATTATATTCAACTGCATGCTAATTTCTGATTGTAAAATTTAAGTATAAATTACACATTTGAAAGACATGTAAATAGAACATTTTGCATTTTTCAAAAACATGTAAATAGAACATTTTGCACTTTTTAAAAACATGTACCTAAATACAACAGTAAGCATTAATTAAAACAATTTCGCAATCTAATGTTCAACAGTCGAGTGCAAATTTAATACGTCTAAAGAATTTTTGTTTGCTTAGGGATTGTCCACAAATGACGTCATAGAAAAGTATTCATTTTTACGACCATGTTATGTTCCCCCCTGTCACCAGATTAATCATATTGCGTAAATGACTATCTCTAGCATAGGATTGCTAAGTAAACCGATTGAACCTATACACGACGTCATTTGTGGACGACCCCTTGCGTCTTTATTTTCTTCATAAAAAACACGACTGTTCTTTCTTACAATTTCCTAATCACTTGGTACCCCATGCCCTTCTGTATTATTAAAACAGCAAAGCTTTCAGATGTACTAAACAAACTGAACTTTAGTTTGCATATTGATCTGTTAAGGGTCGTCCGTAAATGACGTTTTCGGTAGGGTAAGTGAATCTAGTCATGTAGTGATGGCATGCCGTGGTAAAGATAACAGTTGAACGCAATATTAAAGTCATGACATGGGGATATATTAATTTTCAAAAGTAATAATTTGTGGGACGTCATTTATGGACCATCCCCTACGAATAGTACATGCATAGTACTTACATGCGAATTTGATATTGAAGCGAATAACTTTTGTTTCATCACAAGAGGGTGAAACTATCAAAGTTTAGGGCAAATGGGATATTTTTTTATAAGAATCAGTTGTTTTTATTGGGTTTAATGGACTTAACGTGTTTTGCCAAAAAAGTACTGATGGACTTAACGTGTTTTGCCAAAAAACGGTTTTTGAGCGAATTATTTAAAATAGTTCCAGTAACCTTTGACCTCTGATATCGCACAGTGTAAATTATATGTACTTAGTCGTTCTTAAGCACCAATAATCTCAATTTCTGAAAAAATGGACTTAACGTGTTTTGATAGCAAACTCCTCATATAATGAATACGTTACAGCACTAAATTTACATAAATACATCAGCGGTTGACATCAATGTCCCAAGCACAACAACAAAAATTTCAATCACACTCTCCAATTTTATTGCTTTAGGCATTTCTCTGTGTAACGTCGGAAATGTGTATTCAAAGTATTTCAAAGCTAAACTACGTTCAACGTTGCTACGTGCCATCTTTACTTATAGGCACTTATTAGATGGGTAGGTACGTACACCTGTAACGCAGAGTTGTGCTAAATTGTGATCGAAGAATTAGATTACGCATACCCCTTTGGACCCTAACCTTTATGTAATAGATCTATGTACGGTAGGTACTCCCATGAGCAGATAGTGATGACAAAAAGTTGTACAATAACATAAGTACTGACAGTACCTACATGTTTTTAACTCAAGGTCAAGACTAAAAAGAAAAATTAGCCAGCGTGCCCCATCCTTTACTCTGACTAGTGAGATTAGTCAATATTTATGTAACCAAACAAACTTAATACATAACAACCAGCAACTGACTACTGATTACAACAATTATCTACAAAAAGGAATTATCACAGATTGACTATGTAAAAACTGAGTCCAGATTTGCACAAAAATATCCTTTTAGCTTATCATTCTATATGCCCTTAAAATCCAACGATACGATGCAAATGCTAAAATAAAGTGGGCTTCATTTTCATAATTTTTTGCTGCTTAAAAAAAATAAATAAGATTCTGTAAAAAAAACATTAAAATGTTTTTTTCTTACTCTTTGAAGAAACCTACAGCATCCTTCGCGTTGCCCAGAAATGCGATTCGTCCCTCAGCCATGAGAAGAATTCTGTCGAACATAGCATAGACCTCTGAAGATGGTTGATGGATGGTACAGATAATTGTTTTCCCTTTTTGAGCCATTGACTTGAGTACTTCGACAATATTTTGAGCCATATATGAATCCAGACCAGAGGTGGGTTCATCACAAAACATTATGGGAGGATCTGTTAGAACCTGATTTTTCAAGAGCAGAAAAGCATAGGCGTCATCAAAAACTCATAAACTGATTTAAAATTGTATATTCAAACTAGTAACACGCATGAAATACGATGGATAGTACTTAATCATTTTCACACATATAGGGAACTACTTAACAGTTAGCAGAGCAAGTACATACAATCACTCAAAATCTTAAAATCATTATTACACGAGGCGCTTAAAAAGTGCGTTGCAAACGCGTAAGCAGATCAATCTGCATTAAATATACCAAATATGAACATAGGTACTGATATTTTGTACCATTTTAATATGCAACAAACAAAAAACACACTATTACAAATTAAAAAACAAAACGAAGCAAAATGCAAATGTTTGAAATTGAAAATAAATGAAAAATAAAACAACAATCTTTTATGAGATTTTATGTTTTAGTTTACCTCACTGGCAAAGGCGAGCCGCTTCATTTCCCCTCCGGATATACCTTTGAGTCTCCCAGCCACGCCAATTAACGTATCCGCACATTTTGTGAGGCCCAACTGTGAAATCATAATGAATTGACAGGATAATGTACTAGTCAGTGGACTCACTATAATCATTGTGTACAATCCTGACAGCTTTCTTTCCGATGGAGCTTTTTAACGTCAACAATGATGAGTTGAGTGGTTTTACGCACAGTCATTCAATTCAGCCAATGTGCTTTTCACATGGCAATATACGCAACTTACTTTAAAAAATTGAAATTCGGAAATATTAAATTAAATTCGAGTCAGGGAAACCATCAAAGGTTTAAAACTTTTTGTAATAACAAGGCTCAAGGCACAAAGTACTTTGAGATAACAGATAACGAAGCAGTGTAGGAAGTGTAGATTAGCCAAAAATTTACATGAACACTGTTGTACACTGCATGCAGTGTACAACATACAAAATACAAAATCTATAGTATGAAAATAACGCTTTAAAAATTATAAATTTAGTTAAAGAAAGAACTGAACTCACTAGTCAGATTTGTAATCAAACGAGGAAACGAATACTTCTCAACTTTTCGTTAGTACTATTTAAATACCAAAGCCTATTTCAATTTTATTCATTTTCAATTTTTTCAATTTTCACGTATCACTACGTCACCATCACAAATTGAAATATGCCGCTAAATTTTATACTATATTAACGGAGACGCGCTGCGTGAGCTTACCTCTTGTATGACTTCCTCCACCCGCCTCATACGTTGTTTGTACGGTATATGTCTATGCATTCTTACTAGTGCTTGAAAAATCTATTAAGGTAATAAAAGTTATATTTCAGTTAAAATTGTACTTAATAAATAAGATTTTATTTATAATTGACAACACTGGAAACACCTAAGCACTAAACACTGAATACTAAACGTGGATAATTTTTGAATAAAAATCGTAAAATAGAATAAATACCAAATGTTCGCGAACAGTCAAAGTTCCAATAAATAAATCATCCTGCTGAACATATGCGGATAAGGATGTGAGAATATCTGGTCCGACAGGAACTCCATTAATACTTCGTTCCCCACTAACACGTAATTTCCCATTACTTCGAAAGGTCATAACATTTAAAAGTGTCGTTTTCCCAGCTCCACTAGCTCCCATTATTGCCAATAGTTCTCCAGGTCGAACAACCCCGCTAACTGCAAGCATAAAAAAAAGATTAACATGACACAATATCATATTGTTAGTAACTACTCTTACAGAATTCTGTACAACGTCTGTACAAGACGGAAATTTGAAATTTCCAAATTTTGAAAAAGATTTTGATGAAAATTTTCATCGTTCACACTTAGGCGTTTGTTCACTTTTAGGTAATTAATCTATGCTTATAGAGAAAATCTGTTTTTTTTGCCGAAAGTGTCTGTCGATGTACTATGGCGTCAGTAGCATGCATGCCTTGCTACGTTTAATTATTTGTATTATACGAAATTATTGAAAAAAAACTTACCATTATTTAAAATTTGCTTGGAGACAGCACCATTTTTTCCCCTTTGCCAAAACCATTTGTCTTTGTCTGGAACTTTAGCAATGGGACTCGAGCCTTTTTGACCATTTTCTTTTCCATTCCCATTCGTCCCGTTACTATTAGCTCCAACCCAAACATTAATATTTGACCAGGCATAAGTAATTGGCTCAGTTCTTTGAGAGATCTCGATACTTCTGAAGTTTGGAACGTCACTCGAGCCCGAATTGGTGAAAATTGGGTTGAGTGAATCCTGCCATAATTTTCAGAGGGTTTTAAATCCCATTATTATTCCCATTTAATTTATTTCATTCACAGTAGTAGACTTCCAATATTTCAATGCTGACTGCTTGCGTATGACAATTTATCCCAACAACGCGGAAGTTCATCCCTACGTTTTAGAGGACGAAGCACCCATCCTCCATACCAATACATAATTTACACAGCAGATACTAACGATAATTTTTGACAATCGGCTACAACCTTACCTTCAACCTCAACATCAACAATGGAAATGAAAATGAAAAAGTGCGTACCTACGTGCAGTATAACATGCATAGTGCAGTGCAAGCACTGTTATTTTCTTAATTTTTACATTTTAGACACGCTAATAAAAATGTGTATATGATGTATAGGTAGGTACATCCCTTGAACTTTCCAAATCACATCTGCAGAAGAACTGGTTTAAGTTTTAGCATTGCGTTCACTGAATCACTATGTGCATCTTGGGGTTTTGTGTATTCTCATGTTCACGTGGAAGATGATCTCTCCCTGTGGGGCTCCTATCGTATGACTCAAAAAAATTGCATTTTTTCTCATGTTTGAGAATTTGACACTATATGCCTTGTCCTTTGCCTTATAACCAGTACGTAATTACATAAAGCAAATAATTAAGAACCAGTTTGCATTGTTGGATGCTACATAAGTTTTTAATTCATAAATAAAAGTAAAAACACTAAAAGAATTGAAATGTAACGAAATCTGCAAAAATGCTGTGCGTAGTAATGGAAGCTCTTGGTGACAAGTGTGACATATGCCTATATATGCTTTACTTGAGCGATAAGACAGCATTCTACTTCAGAAAAATCATGAATAATTAAAAAGAGATCGTACATGACAGGTGAAAATATTTACATACTAAATTTTAGGTATGAATGTATATCGTACCATACTGTATAGTAACAATATAGGCTACGACTGGCCATTCATAGTTCATGGTAAGTCTGGCAATTATTCGAGCAGGATTTCGATTTTTGTGCGGAACTTGAAGCTACACAAAATACGTGTATACATACATATTATTATGCTTGTGTGTGTGTCTTCCTTATGTAAAAGATTTTTTCAATCGAAAGATTCATATCTTTTTCTTTTTTTTCTCTTATATAATAGGTAACCACGCGGTATTATTCCGTTTTTTTACACGCACGCAGCAGTGGCTTGACAACTTATAATATGATCTTATGTAGTCGGACAGGGAGAAGCAAGGCCATGTTTACTGGTTAAAAGTTTAGCACACCATTCCCCATCGGAAAGCTTATAAGGCCAGTCCAGTACATATTATAGTAATATATTGTATTCTATCATTAAAAAAATTAAAATGTACGACTTGGTTATTTCCTATATACCTAATGGACAGTGGTACACATATCTATGGCAAAATTGTTCATAACAATTATTGGCAAAGTGGAAACGATTTGGGTGGAACATATCATTATGCCTAGTAATGTATTGAGTACGCATAAAATACTAATGTGTAAAAATTGAGGTAAACATTCTTAATCCTTATTAATACTGCTTAACTCAGCTTTGTGCATACTGTGTATCGTACTGTATCGTATCAGCCATCTGATCCCAAGAAAATTGTACCTACTGACGTGCCATTTTTGAATTAATTTAGTCAATTTAATAAGGAAGGCTCTGACTTTTAGGGTGGAGTATTAGTGCAATTAGGTTCATATCTAATAAATTCGTAAATGTTGACAAGTCCGGTTTAGCTGTGTACCTACTAGTAGTCTGTTCTGTATAGGAGTACTAGCTGTCTTGTAAATTCTTAGCAGGGGCTAGACGTCAAATCTTCAAGAAAGAAGAAACTATAATATTACTCAGTTAACAATGTTTAATAGTACTGTACCATTCTTTGTGTGTATAATATGTGTCGGTAAATTCTGTAAGTACAAAGGTGTGTGTGAAATGAATCGAATATAGTACATATAAAAAAATCTAATGTACTGTCGGACTCGGACTGACGCGCTAACGCATGTTTCAGATAGAAGATCCATAAACTTAGGGCAGTAATAATTAAATGATTTCAAAATTTTCATAACTAGTTTGAAGATCATAAATTAATGGAACTGCTATATCTGTGAAATAAAGAAGTCACACTCTATCTCAGCAAAGATTGCTTTACTTCAAATATTACAAGTTATTGCTACCTTATACGTCGCATTAATCTACAGACTACAGATATGAAGTGTAAACTAGACTTTGGTCACACTAGCAGTGTACCAGAAAATCCATAAAATGCGTTTCAATTTTCAATATTAAATTACCTATAACCTATACCTATACCTATTCCCATACTATACAGATAGAAATAAGCCTAACTAGTAAGCCTTATTATAATTATAAGCCTATATACGCGTAATTATTTTTTTCATTTTGTTATTAATTTTAAGTAAGCTACGATGTTAAAGTAGGGAAAATTTTACGCATATGTACACATAACATACAACTTATTTCTATATAGATACACAAACAACAATTCGTTATGTAAATGTAGGTAATATACGTCTACTCAAGAGCACGTGTATAAAGTATGAGCATGCAACCTGTTGTAGTAGAATGGACAATGGGGAATTATGTAAGGATCATTTCCATTTTCCCCTACGCTGATTATAATACGATACTACACGACTAACAATAAGACCAAATCTTATATAGTTATTTAAAAAGCAGAGACAAACTGCAACTAAAATGTATTTTCTGTATGAAAAAAAGTAGTAGTATAATAGTTTTTTATAACAAATTAACTATATGTATACCTGAAGTGAGTAATTTTTTCGGTTTCCACCCGTTAAGCTGCCCAGCAGTGACGTCTTCTCATCATCCCCATCCTGATTACTCATGTTTTATTATAAGTTTTCCAAAGTACTGCACTGTTTGGAAAGTTATCCGACTTTGGAATAAGAATTCCAAATTCCGTAAAATACAGTTACTATTAGCACAGTTTCCAGTTTCCAGTGCCCAAAATACACGGTCAAAGGTCAGCGGTTGGCGACAGTGATATTATAGAGATACGGCTCACTAAGCTCACACTTTCCCTGTTCTAGTTAATGATATTTATACTAACGTATCCATGTGCACTCAACGCGCATTTATATTACACTTTTTTTGTACCCATAATATGATTGCTTGAGGTTGTTTTCTTGAAATTTTGAAATGGATTTTTAAAGAAGTGAAAGATTGAAACACAGTAAGTTTTCGATCACAAATGACAGGTTTTTGATAAACAATTTTCTTTCTTGTATAAATCCGTAATATTTATATTTATCCAGTCGTTATTGCACCATCAAAGCGGACTGTTGAAATGTCTGCAACGGAAGTTTAGCAGCACAAGTAGCAAATTATTACTATTCTATATGGTAGGTACTTTATATTCGTAACTGATTTTAATTCCCAACAAAACTTACGCCCTTATACAGTATTAAACGAACGACTCTTGATCCTCTGTACACGATATTTATTTCCCCTTTAATTTATAATACTAGTTGATTATTTTATTGATCCAGACCCAGACTAGTGTGGAAATCAAAATTCAAAATTAAAGCAAACTAGACAGAAATAAGAAACCACAGAGGACTGATAAGATAAACTTTACAAACCATGAAGATGTTCGAAAAAGTAGAGAGTGTACTTACTGATTTCGTGTTTATTTGTCGTTTTGTTCCGATTGCACTAGCTCAACAGATAATTGCATTAATCACTAGTACTACGTAGCACTGATATTAACATTGACTGATTAGGAAAGTAAATATATAATTTATATACCCACCTAAGTACACCCATGTACAAGTACAACTGAATGTCATAGATGATGGACGAAGAGCAGCTAACAAATAAAAATCGAAGTGCGACAATTTCAACAATTACTATAAAATAATGTCGTGTATTTATTCACGTTAATTGCATTTCCTTATTTTCCCGTTTCCTCTTCCTTCTCACTCCACAACAGATCGACGTTATCAACCATAAATTATAATTTATTCGTGCGTCTGATATTGGAGTGTTTGTGTGGATAATTTCCGATTTCGATTAACTAAGCAATAAGTTTAATTCATGATTCAATTAAACCACTCGAACTCCACATCGCTGTTGACTTTCAATAGAGACATGAAAATTTAACTATCACAGCAAAAATTTACAGGTGATGGAGTGGTGTGGTACGTAGTGTATAGGCTGCTCTTGCGGAATATGGTTTTCTCGAAGAAAATTGAATAAAAACGGCACTACACTACTAGCACTAGCTGATATTTTAGTAATGCGACCACGAGCTGCGATGACGATGACAATAGGCAAGAACGATTTTGATTGACTGGTACAGGAACCACACGATAATTTTAACAAGTTTTGTCAAATAAACTAGTTTCAACTTTAGTTATGTATTATTCTTAATATTCCAACATTCAGAATGGCGGTTATTTTAATTGGTAAGCAGGTCCAGTTCCAAATTCGTATCCACTTGAAGTAAAGTACCTAAGCTAGTGGAAGAAATGTCTACTTTGTGATGAATATCAGTAGTTTGAAGGTCGTCTTTTTTATAGGATAATAATCCAGGATAAGATGGTTATGAAATTGTTGACTCTTTTGTTAATTTTATCTGTGTATTAGAATAGGGACTGATACTTGATTCAAGAAGTTACTTTCATAGTTAATTAAATCAAAATGAAGTTGAACATTATAGATATAGTATAATGAGGATGCTTCAAGTTGAAGTTGACGGAAAGATGTTTTCTTGAACAAAAGTTATAGTTTTAATTAACAGTACATGTTGAGATGAAATCAGTTTACTCCATCCAATCCCTTCTATAGAAAAGGCAAAAGGGTCGGGGGCCCGTTATTAAGTGACAACAACTTTTCAAATCTGTACCTAAACAACAGTTCAATAGTTGATAGTTATGTTGACAATTAATGCGTGCGTAACTAAAAAATTATGATGTGATCCAGAAAATATTTACCAATACAAAGTCCACGATGAGATGATGCACGAACAACGAAGAATATATGAATTGTTATAAACAAGAAGTACCCTGTTCCGTGTTCCGTCCAGAGGAATTATTTAGTATTTTTATTTTTAATCTGAAGAAAAAATAATAAATTACGTAAAAAGTACCACGTTATATAGCTGCAGTGACCAGCACAGCACCATGGACTCTAACTCTACAGACGAACACGGACCGTAGACTAGTAGCTGACTAATGCAGCTCAAGTAGGAACCAAAGACGTTATGTAAAAAGGTAAGCAAGATCACACTAGTCAGCTTTTGCCCCAAACGTAAACGTAGCTTTGCAGTACCTCCCTTAAGTTGTGTTTAATACTAAAGCAATATGCAGTCAGTCTTGGTTCGTAGTCCACAGGTAAAAGCAATGTATTTCATTTCAATACTGAATTTTACCACATAGGGAAATAGAGACACATTTCACTGATAGTAGTGTAATATTATGTTAAAGAAAATAAGATAGAATACAAGTAGTCTATGTGCTTGGCTTGTAACATTCTTATGCATGAAACTTTTGAAGCCATCTACACCCTGTCAAAACCAAAAATCAGCGACCAACTTTTTATACTTTTGTTTTTTTGTGTATTGGTATAGGCATACTTTACTATAGGTCCCTACGGTTTTTTCTTTTCTTCATTCTTTTGGTCTTTCCACCAGAATTCTCTATGAAATGCATGGAAGCCTTGTTGATGTTGATTAAAATCCCAAGCTTTTGGCAGCAGAATAAGCTACTTATATAAGCTCAAAAACGATGATATAACAGTAATACGATTCCATGAAAATGTAAGAAATGTGTTGTTACACAATGACGCTGATGATGGCCCTCAATATTCATGCATGGACAACATAGGAAATGGGAGACACTATGTATACTTCTGCACTTAATATTATTATTTACATTAAAAATAATCATAATATTATGTAACGATAAAAACAATTGACTAAAGATTTATAATGAGGTTAAAATAGGCATTTTTTAAATTCTAAAACCTGTTTAGTTGGAAAGAGTTCCCTTCGTTTAATGATATTCCGATTCCGATATAAGTAGGTAAGGGTTGCTAACCTGCTATAATTCCTAAATTTACGTAATTTTCCGTCCTGGATTTCCCCGATTTCATAAGACGCGAAGACAAGCAATAATTAAAAAACAGTGCGTATCGTCTATGAAGAGCCAGAATGACCCATATCCGTTTGTAGCTAAAAACAATATCCACTATCTACAAAAATATTGCAACATGACTTGAAAGCATTTAAATGGAATATTTTGCACTTCTAAAAAATATGTAAATAGAACATTTTACATTTTTCAAACACTTGTAAATAGAACATTCAGCAACAACATCCGTTCTTGCTCACGCATACTTTATAACGAGTTAACAAAGCAACTTTCATAAATAAAGACATATTAGTCATAGTAAAAAGGATCGTTCTGCAATGGGCCTATTTATTGGCCTGAGCGGCATTTCAGTAACTTCATGTTTCTGGATCTCCTTCAAATACAATACAATACAAAAATAGAAAATTTTACACTTTTCAAAAATATGTAAATAGTTCATTTTACGCTTTTTAAAAAACATGTAAATAGAACATTTTGCACTTTTCAAAAACTCTTAATTAACATTTTACGCATGTTTCTCATTTTGTTTTTATGACATATTTCATTTTGATTCTGTAGCTTAAATTGGATATGGGTCATTTTGGTTCTTCACAGACGATATGCAATTAATTGCGTTTCATTTTAACTCTGATGACTGCAGGATGAGGATCTACAGCTACTTAATCATGACTGGTGGGTCAATAGCAAAGTTGTTTACGTAAAAATGCCTGATACTACATCATCATTCCTTGCGCCTTAATGCAGTGGGAGTATCGGAGCTGGTACAATGGAGTATTTTTATTATCCGAGTTCCGATTGTGGCGCTTTAATGTGCAATGTGCCTACATGAAGTATAAAGTTGGACAGTTGGACAGAGACAGTAGAAATGCCTAAGTAGGTAAATTTGTTTGTTGAAGGTAAAATATTTAGTAATTACTATTTAATTATTGTATTACGTGAGCAGGTATGCAATTTAATTCCGTTTACCTGATTGATTAAGTATGTAAATTGTTATTAAAATAAATTAGTAATTATCTCACTAGTAACTGTCACCATTCATGCCAGTGGCAGTAAATGTCAGTTTTGTTCTGAAAGCTAATCAGTTATCAGGAGTCAGACCACTCGACAATTGCTAGATGGACAGTTTGGTCCCATGCAAGTATGCATATAGTATGACCTGCTGCACTATGGAAATACGTACCTAGGTGTATACCTATATATAGTTACAGTATGAAGCAAGACAGGTTTTATTTTCTAGCCTCATAATTTTACAAGTTTGCACATGAAATTTATAAAAAAAACAAAAGCAGAGAAACTGGTAAATCTACGTTTGCATTGAGGACAAATTAAGTGGTAAAAATATGCAATGGTTTTTTATTTAGATGTGAGTTTTTCTCGTGAATTAATGACGAGGGTTTCCTTAATATGTCGATGACGATGACAATACTTTACTGCGAAATTCTAATGCACTTTTTTGCAGAAATATTTTATTTTGCTTTCCTTTTAAGAAAAGAACGTACATGTTGATGTTACCAATTTTGTAAATTTATACTGAAAGACAACTTTACTGACAAACAAAATTAACTTGCAACTGGACTGGACTGAATATAGCTTAACAGATTGGAATCAGTAGTCAGTACGCGAAATAAGGTCAAAAGTTGCATATTAGAGGAGATTAAAAAATGCCACCGAATGCGTCCAACTTACTTACTGAATACGGATGCTACACAACTTTTGTCTATTTGCCAAATTCATTACAAAACCTCAATGAATATCGTCCGTGAAGAACCAAAATGACCCATTTCCAATTTAAGCTACAATCAAAATGAGCTATGTCATAGAAGCAAAATGAAAAACATGCGTCAAATGTTAATTAGGAGTTTTTGAAAAGCTTAAAATGTTCTATTTTCATGTTTTTCAACAATGTAAAATGTCCTATTCACATGTTTTTAAAAAGGTGAAAAAATGTCTAATTCCATGTTTTCGAAAAGGTGCAAAATGTTCTATTTAAATGATCTCAAGACATATTTGAATTTTTTTGAAGATAGTCGATATTGTGATTTGCTAAAAATGAATATTTTGGTTCTTCTCAGACGATATGGTAAATTGAATAATTACATAATAATTATATAGCGTATTTAATATTTTTATTATAATTTTATAAAATATGATTTGTCATTTAACTGTATCCATGTATACTAATAAAGATTTCTATCTAGAGAGCTGCAAAACTGTTATTTTATACATCTTTGACTATAATAACTCACGCTACGCATTTGCATTACTAAATGGCTACATCTATGTAAGTATATATATACTTACAAATACTTAAAAGTGAATAATCAGTTTTCTAAATATTTATATAGAACTACCTACTAACACATATATTATTATGTAGTATTGAAGATTTGAAAAATAATCTCCTCCGCTGATTTTGATTTAAAAATATTCGTTTCAAGTACTCTACGTATAACAATCTCGAAAATTCAGCTTTAACCCCGAACACCCTGTTTCTTTTCCAGTGCTCCCATGGTAAGATTGACAACTTCTAGGGCAGCAACCGGGATTTTAGTGCCTGGACCAAATATGCAGCTCACACCCGCCTTGTACAATTGGTCGTAGTCTTGTGGAGGAATGACACCCCCACAAACGACCAAAATATCTGGTCGTCCCATGTTAGCTAAGGATTTCACAAGCTCAGGTACAAGCGTTCGATGACCTGCTGCAAGAGTAGAAATCCCAACCACATGAACATCCGAGTCTATGGCTTGTTGAGCAACCTCATCCGGTGTTTGGAAAAGTGGACCTACATCCACGTCAAACCTGGTTATAATAATCAGCAAATTAGTAAAATATTCATAAGTAAGGTCAAAATAATACGAACTTTAAATGAGACACCCCTATTACATAAAATATGAGTACATACAACACTCTCGCTAATTACCCTAGATCAGCAAATCCTGTTGCAATAACTTTAGCACCACGGTCATGACCATCCTGTCCCATCTTTGCCACAAGAATACGTGGCCGTCTCCCCTCAACTTCAACAAACTCATCGATCTGAAATATTTAAAGATAATTTTACATTATATAACGTCTATGAGGAACCAAAATGACCCATATCTAATTTAAACTAGAATCAAAATGAGCTATATAACAACAAGCGAAACATGCGTAAAATGTTAATTAAGAGTTTTTGAAAAGGGAAAAATGTTCTGTTTGCATGTTTTTTGAAAAGTTCAAAATGTTCAATTTGCATTTTTTGAAAAGCGTAAAATATTCTATTTGCACGTTTTTGAAAAATGCAAAATGTTGTATTTGCATGTTTTTTGAAATGTGCAAAATATTCTATTTAAATGCTTTTAAGAAATATCTAAGACATATTTAAGACAGTCTTGCTTTTAGCTAAAAATGGATATGGGTCATTTTGGTTCTTCACAGACGACATGCACTACCTCTACAGTCCAAAAAAGACAATAGACAAATTAAATAAGCTAAAAATAGTAACGATGACGCCATTCTCAAAATCGAAGCCGGTACTTACGCGATGAGAGACAGCATCGAACTCTTTTTGATTCCCATATTCGGATTTATAAGCTCCTGATACAAGACTGCTTGATGCAACATGACGGCCAAAAACCTAAAATTTAAAATACAATCGTGAACAATTTTTTTTGGAAAGCTCTGGTAACAACGTATAATTGTTAAAAGGTGGCTTGAGTTAGTTGCATATTTAAATAATTGCGATTCAAAATTATCGCCTCAATACTCAATAGCATGACAATTACACACTTTTTCCATGGCAGAACTGATTTCTCCTAAAGTACACCGTGCACGAGAAGCCTGAACAGCAGCTTCGAGTAAATTTCCTTGGCTTGACTCCGCGATGTATGTTATATTTCGTAGACAATCTTCCACTTGCTTGTTATCTCTTGCCTCTCGTAACTTGGCTAATTTGGCTACTTGAGATTTTCGGACTTCTTGATTGTCAATAGTAAGAACTTCCACAGCAGCCTCCTTCTCTAGTTTGTGCTTATTCACTCCAACGATTACCTCTGGAAGATTACAAAGAAAATTACATTTTCTATCATTTTTGAAATTCCAAAAGAAAGTTTTTAAAATTGGACAAATAATTATTTATGCACGTAATATGAAGTCCTCTCGAAACAAAAAAAGGCCCGGGGAATATACGCGCATTATTACTGTAATAATTATTGTATTGTAATTTGAGGAACTGACCTAGGCCAGAGTCAATCATAGCCTGTTTCTTTGCTGCGCACTCTTCAATTTTGAGCTTAGGCCATCCTGAAGCTACAGCCTTGGCCATTCCTCCCATTTTTTCTACTTCTGAAATAATCTGCTTCCCTTTTTGATACACTTCTTCCGTCAAAGACTCCATCATGTATGAGCCTGCCCAGGGATCAACTACCTGCAAAAAGCAAATACACCCATAAAATGTTAAACACTTGCAAAATAAAATTAATTACTACTCAAATTAAAAATATTAAATTAAAAAAGTATCCGCATGAACTTAAGAACTGTTAATATGTTAAGTTCTATTTTACTTCATACTTTTGGGATTCCAGATTCCTCCTGCAAAATAATTTGTGTGTTTCGTGCAATCCTAGATGAAAATTTCGATGGAAGAGCCAGTGCTTCATCGAATGAATTTGTGTGTAAACTTTGTGTACCCCCAAACACAGCCGCCATGGCCTCCACGCTCGTTCGAACAATGTTGTTATATGGATCTTGCTCTGTGAGTGACCAACCTGACGTCTGACAATGAGTTCGAAGCATCAAAGATTTCTCATTTTTAGGAGAAAAGTTTTCTTGGATAAGTTCAGCCCATAGTCTTCTGGCTGCTCGCATTTTTGCAATTTCCTACATAAAAATGATGAAGCTCTGTACATTTAAATTTTATAAATATTTAATGTTCTATAGAATTCTCTACATAATCACGTGTACATGCATACGTGCTGTATCGTCTCTGAAGAAGCAAAATGACCCATATCCATTTTTAGTTTCAAACAAAATGCACTATCTACAGAAAAAATTAAAATACCATGTTCATCAAAGCATGCAAATAGAGCCTTGTGCATTCTTCAGAAATCAAGTACATAGATAGACTAATATTTTGGCCTTTTGAAAAGTATGTAAATAGAATATTTTACTATTTTACACTATTCAAAAAACATGTGAATAGAATATTTTGCAATTTTAAAAAACACTTAAATAGAATATTTTGACATTTTGAAAAATATGTAAATAAGATATTTTACACTTTCAAAAAACACATAAATAGAACATTTTGACCTTTTTTAAAACATGTAAATAGAACAATTTGCACTTTTCAAAAAGATTTAAAAAGGAAATGTAACACTTTTACAAAACACCGAATTAGAACATTGTTACCTTTTCAAAAACATGTAAATAGAACAATTTGCTCATTTTAGAAACTCGTGATTAGTATTGTAAGTAAGCATGTATCTTATTTTCCGTATTTTCCTTTGACAAAGCTCATTTTAATTCTAGTATAAATTGGAAATGGGTCATTTTAGTTCTTAGACGGTATATTGTCTTACCATGTAAAAGTTCATGCCGATACCCCAAAAAAACGAGAGTCTTGGAGCAAAACTATCAATATCCAATCCAGCCTTCAACCCAGTTCGACAGTACTCAAGTCCATCAGCCAATGTAAAAGCCATTTCATAGGTAGCAGTTGCCCCAGCCTCTTGCATATGATATCCAGAAATACTAATTGAATTATATTTGGGCATATTTTTGGAAATGTAGCTAAAGATATCTCCAACAATCTTCATGGAGGGCTCGGGTGGGTAAATGTAAGTATTCCGGACCATAAACTCCTTCAAGATATCATTTTGTATAGTGCCAGATAATTTATCTGCAGAGACACCCTGCTCCTCCGCAGCAACAATGAACATTGCCAAAACAGGAATGACAGCCCCATTCATGGTCATGGAGACTGTCATTTTATCCAGTGGAATTCCATCGAAGAGAGTTTTCATATCCTCCACAGAGTCAATGGCAACCCCTGCCATCCCCACATCCCCCGTCACTCGAGGATTATCCGAGTCGTACCCTGTGTGTGTTGGGAGGTCAAAGGCCACACTCAGGCCCTGCTGACCAGCTTTAATATTCTCTCGGTAGAAGCGATTACTCTCCTCGACTGTGGAGAAACCAGCATACTGACGAATCGTCCACGGTCGTTGGGCGTACATCGTTGCGTGGGGTCCTCTTGTAAAAGGATATTTGCCTGGGAGTTCGTGTGTCAAACTACATTTTAAAATTCATAACGTTTTTTATTAAAATAAAATTATAACTCTTAAACGAGCTCAGTGTTTTATTTATTCTGGCCTAAATTTAATTTATTATAGATATACGCTATTTTATTACTTCGCTGTGTCATCTTTGGTGTAAATAGGTTTTATCACAATTTCCTCCTGAGTGTACCACAGTAAGTGCTCTTCTGGATCCTTCCCCTTCAGTTGCTTCTTTGCTAATTTCGTCCATTCTGGATCCAAATGTAATTCTCGACGAGGAAATGACACTGAATTCCCTGTCCAGCTTAAGGCTCCCGAATTCTACGTAGAACAACAAGAAACGGCAACGGCAGTTTAAAATTTAATTAATAATAATAAAAGCAGTATCTTCTTACATTATTTTTATTGTCGAAGTATATAATGCAATAATACAATTCGAATTTTATTATCTCCCCTAGTTAATTAATGACATTAATGGCCTTCATTTAATTGTGGGCATTCAAAGCTGAAATTCGTGTAAAGTATGAACGCCGACGGCGATAATAAATTCATTAAAATCCATCGAAAGATGAAATGTTAGTTTTTGCAAAATTTTATTCTTCTCCTAATAACTAAGCGTGATTTTTCTTCGTATTATAATTAATTCTTAGCTACTCCACAAATGTACTCGTATTATTTTATCATTAGTAATTTTTTAAACTTAAGTTTAAATAGTTAGCCTAATAATCATCGTTGGTTTTATTGTTGTTGGGTTTTGCTCGCAAATCTTAAAAGTAAAGTTCAACATCTTAGGTTTGCAATCATCTACAATATGCTATGAGAGGTACTTAATTAACTTTTCGTAAATCTTTCTAAAAGGAACTAGACTTGATAACATTAGAATAATATCATCAACTTAAAATGCTGTGTGAATCATTTCTTGATGTCACTCCCAGCCGATGCGATGCATTTCACGTATATACTGCTCAAAATTTACAACACATGACACATATAGTACATGTACTTAAACTTCATTTTAATTTATTAAATACCTAATTCAATAATTTCATAATAATGTTTGAATATTTCAATAATAATAATTAATAATTCGAACAATTCAATTAATAAATAGAACCAGCTAGAATTCAAAAGAACTATACAATTATTGCATTAATGAATTAATTTCGACTTAATTTAAATTAAAACACGATTATTACATTTTAATTTTAATTTTCACGCATCGCTATATATATGTCTCTATGACTAATTTCCACTTACTGCTCTAATAATTTAATTTAAAGATCCAGATCAGTTACGTTTCAGCATTACTCTTTACCTTTACATTAGTTACACGGAGAGGAGTCGTAAAATAGTTAATAAAATTTTTACTTACATTATGAGTTATACATTTAACAAATTTAAGATTAAAAACATTTAAAATCATGAAATACAAAAAAAGCACAAACACGAAGCAACACCAGATGTCGTCATTACATAATTTAGACGCATCTGTATATCTTTCTAAATCAAAACAGAACCAAAGACAATCGATGATGAATTTTACATTGGAACTGAAGGCTGTGAAAGTGTGAATGACTGGGTCGTTGTAATAGGAGCTTCAAATTGTGGTTGGTCTTGTAATTTAAGTAGTGCAGAAGTTCGACTTTCCAATGCTTTAGCTGCAATGTCCCTCTCTTTTTTCGTTAAACTCTTTTTTTTGACACGACAAGATGAGATAAGTCTGTATGCTTCGAGAACGTCTCTATCCGCTTTCTCTAAATCCTTCTTCAGAGCCACCCGCTCAATTTCTCTCTTGGCCAATTCCCGCATTTCTCGATATTTCTCCGCGTTTTGCATATGGAGTTTTTTAAGGGTGGCTTGAGTATTCTTTATGTCTGCCAAAATCTCATCATTGGGATGCATGAGTGAGGCATCTTCTGCATCATCCGCTAGTAAAAGTCCTTGTTCTAGTAAAACTTGACGGAGTCGGGATTCTAAAGGTGGTCCACCTGAGAGTCCGCCATCAAGACCTAGTGCACGAACTAAACCAGGTCGATTGATAAAAAATCCTTGAGTAGCGTCATCACGGATCGGATTTCCGGCGAGAATGTTGTTATTGTTGCTGGCGTTAGCATTATTATTATTATTGTTGGGGTTGTTATTATTATTGTTATTAATATTTTGAGTGGAATAATTGTATCCAGAAATCCTATCTTCAACAAGTGCTGAAACGAGACGTTGCGTTAAAGGTCCACAAATGTCCCCTGCTTTGTTCTTTGGGTCAGTAAACCTTCGAGGGCCGGAAGGGAAACCTCCTCTGTCAGGCGTAGCTCCTAGGGAGGAGTCTTCCACTCCACGGAGATAATGCTTCCCCACTGGAGGTATGTTAAAGATGTTGTCAGGCAGAGCTTTATTATGTTCTTCAATAGATTTGTCCAAAGCATCTAAATTGTCAGGTGTGATTTCCCGAACGTAACTATCAGCAAAATCCCAAAACTGGTTCGGTGCTTTTTGATGAAAGAGAGTACTGTCATCGGAGGACATGGAATGTGATCTGTTTTGTCCAGCACGAGCCGGTTTATCATTTGATTTCTTACTTTTCGACTCGATTTCACCTTTTAATTTTTTCTTGGGTTGCTTTTGCTTTTCTTTACTGCTTCCACTCGCACCAGGTGCGGAAGGTGCTATACTACTCGTTGATTTTCGACTAGAGCCTGGTCCTGGTGTTGCAGCAGCTATGGGGAGAAGCGCTGTGACCGTAGAAGACCCAATGCTTATGGGAATCTGTGAGCCCATCACAAGTTTAGCTGCAGCAGAGACAGATGTTCTCGTCCCATGACCAGCATCCATTAATGTGGCCACAGCATTGATTTTTTCTTGATGATGGGGATCAAAATGTTCCCCAAGGACTGCAGCCACATTCGTCACAACATTAGGAGAATTTTGTAAAGCAGTTTGTTCCCGACGAAGATTTCGAATTCGAACCGAGATATTTGACCACAGGGATTCCAGTTCTGACTGAAGCATATCAATGTCTTCCATGGTAAGAGATTCCGGCGGTCGCCCCGGAGGAACATTTCCAGCAGTTCCAGTTGAGTTACTCGCATTAGCATTGTGTATCAGTTGCCCCATTCGGGAGTAGTCTTTGGAATTTAGAAGGTCAGGCATGTAGACTGTGGGATATGTCGGAAGACATCTGGAAGCGGAAGCAGCCTTGAGTAAATTAGCACCAGCAGTTTTAGCCTTTTCAGCCGCCTTTTCAGCCGCCGTGGCAGCCGCTGCCAATTTTGCGGCGGCTAAAATTTCAGAGGCTGTTGTAGCAATTGAGGCTTTGGAATTTGAAGTAGAGGCTCCTGCCATTATTGGGTTAACTTCTTTTTTAGCGGGGGAGGACTCAGCACTACTATTGCTTGTTGTGTCAACCCGGGCTTTTTTATTCGGTGGTTTCGACTTCATTCTGTTGAGTTGGTTCTGTTCTCCTTGGAGCTTTTTTTTTAGTAAGATTGATTTTCAGTATTGGTCTTGAGTCTTGATGTATAGAGGACGTATCACGTATGGATGATGACTTGATTCTCAAACCTATTATTTTATTTATTTTTTATTACTAAATATTACTCAGTCACTTCATATATATTATTTCATGTTCATTCACATTTCAATTTTCAAAGATATCGTGCAAAAAAGCACATATAGGAATGTGTAAATTGTAACGGTCCATTTTAATTCACATTGCACTTAGGTAAGTGGCTAATCAATGTTTAGCTTTGCTTTTTTTATAACTTGTTTTGTTGACACTCAAAGTCAAAACTCGTAAAAAATAAACACAAGACACAAAGTAATAGCACTAAGTAAAATTATGTTTATTGACCGATTTAAACCCGAATTTTTTAAAGTTTTCGATAGTAGCTGATTAAATAATAATAGAAAATCAATTTTAATTTCTGCCACCAGCAATGAGCAATAAGGTGTCAGCAAAATATCTTATAATTAATTGTTATGAAATTATAAACTTCGTAACTATAATAGCGAAACGAGTAGTGACGAGTACTGACAACCACAAACTGTCATCGTCATCTTTCATCAGCGAGAAGCATTAATTCATACACATCTTTTGTTTTACTTAACGTTGTTGTTTCACACTTTACGACGGATATAGTCATTAACCAAATTGTATTCGTAAAATCGATAAATAAAGTGTCTGTGTACAGTGTGTACTATAATAAAAATTAATATAAATAATTTGAAACAGTGAAATGAAATGGCACGTCAATTACCTTTGATAATAAATGGCTCAGCCGTGAAGCTGATCGCCAATGGTTCACGTTCACATTTAGAAGCGGCATCGATATCATGGAAAATGGATAAGGATGATTTGAGAAACTGAACTGCTTGTTGACAGTAAGTAGATTTGAAGGTCTGTTTTCTGTGTCTTTCCTATACTGTATACTCTTGTGTTGGTATCTTGTCCTATCCCGACTGTCACTGACGGCAGACTCGTGACGTAAAACTTGCTTCCACTGATCTACACAATTTTATATTAAATGCCAATTTAAAACTTCAAGATCGGAAGCCGGAAATAAAATCGTATAAACTAATATTTTCGTGCCTAATTACCAACTTAACTACTGACAACGTCATGTGCTGTGACTGTGACTGCTATTACTGTTGTGACTATAGCTTTGCTTTAACGATGACGGTAAACAACAAACAATTATTGCTATAATTTCAAGTTTGTAAATGATTACGCCCTTGTGCAATACATAATATAAATATTATAATCGCAAACTACTTTAAAGTACGTACACATATAATTATATAAAAACAGTAAAAGTTAATTGTTAATAACAAAATGAAGTACTCAATACTCAGTCTCGTGAGTCTCGTCAGTGTTGTCAGACCATAAAATCGCAAATCTTAATTTTACTGTTTACTAGTGGCAGCAATATGTAAATACAAAATTAAATGCTGCGATTAAAGTAAAGATTCTATATTCTTACATTTTTCTTAATTAAACCACAACTTGGTCCGAGTACAATTAAATCCAAGTGCTTAACTCCCAATAATATTTTGTAAATATCGTATTGTTTTTACTTACAGAGCACAGAGCGTAAAACAAAATAGCACTAGTTAGTACAAGTCAGTTATAAGTGTAGTAAAGTCAACAGTAATGTATCTAAACCCAACTTTTATCACGCCAGTCTCACAGTACAGTGTCAAAGACATTAGTTATAGGTAAGCTTCCTGCGGGAATTTCCTACCTTTTTTTTATTCTGCTTCCTTTAGCTTTATAACATTAGGAAAATACGCATACAAGAAGAAGAGTGAGCAACCAACTCAAGAAGTTGCAAAAGTAAAATTGTAAAATGATTAAATGATTATTCTGGTTCTATCTACGCTTTAAAGTCCGCAGCTAATAGTTCTATACTCCGTTTAATTAAATATCAACATAGTTTGATCGTATATGATAGAATGAATCATGAAGAATTAAAATGGTATGGTTAGTTATAGTTATATCTATCGACCTATTCACATCGACGAGTTAAATGTGTAATTATGAATTAATGTGCCATTATGACATTATACTGCTTTACACAACCCTGTACAAGTACACTGCGTACGATATTATTATGATAGTACGCCGGCTTTTACATGACAAGCTTTAAACAAGGCGCAGAATGAATGAAAAAATAAATATAGTGCATATTATATTTTACCTGTATTATTGGAAAGACTCCGGCTGCAGTAAAAAAAACTAGGGATTCCACTTCGAATTCCAGCTATTACGATTTTAATACGTTCTTAAAAAGGATCTTTTATAGGGGAACCTTGCATAAACTTTGTGTTGCGAAAATCAGAAAGTCTCGGCGCCGCCCACCATCTATTAACACTTGCGTCCGTACCCCTTCTACTCAAAATATTCCATCTCATTTATGCAAGTTTCCTACGTACGTTTTACATTAGCACAGGTAAATGCCTACTACTGCCTACGAGGCCATCTTCCTACTAATTTCATTATGATTCATACCACAGCATAGTAAGACACATGAACAAACGCGAACGGGCGTAGGGTTCAATATGCTTACTCAGCCTCCTGAGGCCTTTAGGGCTAAATCAGAGCTCAATATTGCGTAAGTACTTTATTAATACTTAAAATTTGTACGCATTTAGGAATACTACAAAAAATCGTCCGTAAATGACGTTACTACTTAGGTGGGTGGGTCCCAAACACCTCTCCGTTTAAGCTTATGTCAACAAAGTTATACAAGGCTGGGGGTAGGAAGTGTAGAAAAAGGGGGGTGGGTACACCTATTTGTGGGGAAAGTGCAATGTAGATTATTGTGCAAGCCCTTATTCTATTATTAGGATGGGTCAGAAAAATGACATGGCTTCGATGGCATCATTTACGGACCATCCCAAAAGATTCCCGTGAGATAGGAATGCAGAGCAGGAAAATATATAAATACGTTATGTTATGTGGTGAAGTCTTTGCTTGTACTACTGAAGCGATAGATGCAAATAAGGATATCTTCTGAAGTAGGGTAAAAGCAGATAGTTCAAATTGCATCTAAATATAAATATAAGGTATGATATCTACATTTTTCTTCAAGATTCAAAATTTAATCTGTCTCTTTCTCTACCACGATTAGATTGCCATTTCTAAAAATGTCTTGAATACTTTGCATATATTGTAACATAGGAATCAAGATAGGATATTTTGCAAGGCATTATTCATCATTAGTATGTATATAAAGAAACTCGTTCATTTCCAAGGACAGGGTTGCTCAAATTTTACAGTCGACGCAGACTCTGCAAATTCTGATGACGAAAGGGACTCTGGCAACTGGCGACTCTGGACTCTGGATCTAAAGCAGTAAAACCGTTCATCTCGACTTCTCTCTCTCTCGTCTTCCTTCCACCGACTTCCACGCGCAGAATTTCCTCCTTCGTCGTCAGTAGAATTTCTTCTCCACGTACGGTAACTGGTAAAATCAGGTTAGTCCGATTTCTCATTCATCTCATTCCCGATTTTCGGTTTAAAATTTTTTTTCATTACCATTATTTTTTTACAGGTACAAGTTCAGACTTGTGGTCGAGTATTTCCACAGTCAATCTTGATAGATTTCTATTATATTAATGTAAGCCGGTTAATTTATTCACAACATGTTTCTGGTCCGTGATACTGAGTTTTTGGGGGAGGGAAGGCGTTGTATAGGAAATTATTACATCATTTTTTTACGATGGACCTAAGCATGGGTTTTGGGTCACCTTGACCTTATTTTTGTTTCTTAATATTAATGAGGGTTTCTTTTCAGACTTTTTAGAGGACTATGTAGAATTTCACACAGGATTGTCATCATTTATTGTATTTTTTGCTAGGGATATTTTGAATTTTCTATACTCGAAGCAGTTTTTGATGCTGTTAAAATTAGACCATAGAAGGGTGATAGTGTTGTTGACTGTTCTCCTTAGTAATAAAACCAGGAGAGATCTTGTGACTTCTCTTGGACTTGGAGAAGGTAGGCGCATGATAGGAATAAAGTAGGTCGGTCGGGCATACTACATAGATATAATTATGTATTCTTCGTGTTCGGTTACGGTTTCGGTTTTTCACTCCGTTTTCTAAGTAATACACCTTACATTGTTTTCTGTTTTTCTAATAAGGCTATGGAATATTACATTATTGCGTAGGTATTTACATTGATTTATATTGTTTACACAGTCAACAATTCACGTTAAGTGTTACGTTTTTTAACTATTTGTAACCAATTATTTTAAAAGGTTAAAAATGCCTATGCACTATAATGTAGATAGGTATGTATATTATTTCATACAATAGTTTTTAGTGGAAATTGAAAAGAACTTTAACGTTTGATCTGTACTTATTCTCAGACCAGGTGCAAAAGTTTGCATTGGAAATTTAAAACGGTGGTCTCGTGCTTATAGTCTAATAATAATTGACTAACTTCTTTGCATTTGTAATCATACATCCAACATCATACATAGGAAACTTACACTCTCTAGGTTAATGATAACGCTAACTGATAACTTTTAGCCATGAAATTTAGCAGCTAGTATAATGCAATGGTATGATATAATTATTGGTACGATAGTGATGGAATCCAGTTTAGACTGAAGAGACATCGAGGTTAGTGTTATAGATTCAACATTAAAGGCATGATTATCTCGTGTCTCGTGCAGTGGCTATGCAACACTAATGTTTAAAATCAAGGTTTATGTCGAAACTCGAAACTCTTTAAAAGGCGTGTAGCATTATGTTACTACATGAGCTATATAGAAATTTGCTTATATCTTTATTCGTTTCATATTTAACGCAAAATTTGGTTTTACAATGAAGGCTATGTAGGTCATTATGCTAAAATTCTCTATAATCTCGGTATCAGTATATTGAATTAATTGAATAGGTGTATAGCTATGAATCAATGTTGATGGTATTGGATTCGAAATAAGCGAGTTTTTCAAGTACTTGTCCGTCTATTAATAATTGCATTGGCTTCCGTAAACGGGAAACATTCCAGTTTAATAATAACATGGAATATTTTGTAAATTTTCAGATTAGCTTAAAATTTCCGGTGACAATTTATCTGTGAAAGCACTACAGCTTTAATCAAAATCAACTCATAATGGGTGTTCCAGCAGGAGATATTGAGAAGGGAAAGAAGCTTTTTGTCCAACGGTGCTCTCAGTGCCACACCACTGAAGCTGGTGGTAAGCACAAGGTCGGACCTAACTTGAATGGTCTGTTCGGCAGGAAAACTGGTCAAGCTGCAGGATTCTCGTATTCTGAAGCAAATAAGTCTAAAGGTATAGGGTTTTTGAAGAAACCACTTAAGTAGTTTCAATTTAATAAATACCTACGAGTTTTTTATTCTATAATAAAAATCTAAGCCTTACTTAACTAGTGTAATTCAATAAAAATAATGTTTTTTTGTGTATTATGAAGGTATCACATGGGGTGACGATACTCTATTTGAATATTTGGAGAATCCCAAGAAATACATCCCAGGAACTAAGATGGTCTTCGCCGGTTTAAAGAAGCCCCAAGAGCGAGCTGATCTCATTGCATACTTAAAAGACTCTACCAAGTAAATGAAGAATTTAAAATCCGGGTTTTTGCATTAAACCATACTACCGTACAGTACACCATCTTTGTAGTTCAATCCTTCTTTAAAAAAAAATACACCATCCCAATATTCTATATCTGTCTGTAACTTAAATATTATGCTGTAGACACCCTAAAAGAGGCATGACGGTACATTACCATCAACCATCTTTTGTCATAATCATTATTTTACAACTATTTATTTTACCTTCCAATTGTTAGTTATTATTAAAAATCCAAAACAAATTAGCAGTGTGAAGATTTTGTAGGCAGTATAATATTATAGAATTAAAATAAAAAAATAAACTGGCTGGTATCAGTTTCGAACTTTAAATAAAAACGTAATATGAACATCTTTACATAAAACTAAATAAATAAAAACATTGTTAAAAGTCTATAAACAGCCACGTTTGTTTGTAGCCAAGAGATAAGAAGATAGTAGAATGTTATTGTAGTCTTACACTAGGTCAATAATGAACCACGTATCGCATGTCTCTGTCTTTTACAACAACACAAAAACTACAACTTATATGCACTAATCATGCAAAAACCGTGTGCTATCGGAATCAGTGATAAAAAAAAGTGAATGGAATATATAGTGTAATAAATAAAAGATTTGAAATCTGACCTTGCTTTTTTCGAATTTAGTATTATTTAGTTCTGCAACATTTTGGATAGTATTACACTTGGTTTTCAAAGTTTGTAATTGAATTGGTTAGGTTATTTAGATTTTAGAATGAATGATATACATACCAGTAATTTAGATTTTGTTGATTTTTTTTTAAAACTTTATTTCGTTATGGCTTCCACTTCCATCCATTCAAAATAGTACAGTCATAAGTAATGATCCCAACGATACAAAATTAAATACATATAGGTACTATATAACAGAAACAATTTTTTACGATGACAATAACAATAATGAAATTAATTCTTGTTTTCATACGAAGTATCAATTTTCAATTTAATATTAACCGAAGCAAGTTGTTCCGTCAAGAATTTGAAAACATACGGCACAGCCATTCTCTCGACATCATCCTCACTCCCACAAATACTACACTTGGGTAAGGGATGCTCCAATAAATACTGCCCAGGTTTTAAATTAGGGATTTTGAGGACAGGTGATAGTATTGAGCCACAGGCAGTACAAATATCAGTAGAGTCTCCATCCGACCCAAAAAATAGTCGATCTTGTAATAGTCTAGAGGCACCATGGGAAATTAAGCAATCTTTCTCCATCTCCCCAAATCTCACACCCCCACCCCGACGTCTACCCTTAATCGGCTGTCGTTTGACAGACTCTGTCGGCCCAGTGGCTCGCACTTGCCATTTCTCGGAGACCATGTGTCGAAGACGCTGGTAGTAAATGACGCCGAAAAAAATATCTGCCGTGAGCTCACGCCCATCCACCCCACTGTACATCCTCTCAGTCCCGTAGTAGTTGTAGCCACCTTTCTCTAGTAGTTGACCGAAATATGAGGCAGCCGTATCATCTTCCGAAAATTTAAAAGGGGATGCGTCGTGGATGAGGCCATGAAGAGCAGCCGTTTTACCAGCCATGCACTCCACCATCATAGCTGCAACATTGAATAGAAAACTCAATGAGATTCATTGGTAGAAGAAAATGTTGAAAATACATTAGGTCCATTTTATAGTCTTTTTACAAATTTCTAATAATTTGGAACCAAGGATTGTCATCCTACCGATTGTCATCCGAGATGGGAATCCGTGAGGATTGAATAAAATATCAGGAACTAATCCCGTCTCAGAAAAAGGCATGTCTTCAGTGGGCCAGAGAAAACTGCAAATACCCTTTTGACCCGCACGACTCGCAAATTTGTCACCCGGCCGAGGATTCTTAGGGATTCGGATTGTAATGACCACACTGCACATATCCCCTGTCCCAGTATCATTCCCTTTTAATTTGACACTGTCCACGTACACTTTTTCCGCTCCACTAAATTTCTTGACGACGTAGCGACCCTCCTCCGCATTAAAATAACTGCACAAAAATAAAATCACAAAATATATCGTAAGAAATTAAACATAAAATTACATTTATTTACTTCACTGTAGTTTCTGTAATTCTTGTTATCTTTGGGTAATTAACTCACCAGTAGTAAGGATCGCCCTTTTCAAGATGAATCCCCACATGAGGTAGACCATCCGGTCCAATTTTGGCCCCACTCACTTTATCCTTTGGGTCGAGCATGAACACACTCTGTGTCGTTGAATTTCTGAGAACAGTTTTTAGATCCACGTGCTCAGATTTATAAATACATCCATGTCCGAAGCCCCGTTCAAAGGAGGATTTATTAATAATCATAGAATCCTCCATATCATAGCCAGTGTAGGAGATAACAGCTACAATTGCATTTGTTCCACTAGGGTAGTCGTCCAGTTGAAGGTAGTCATGATGTACGGGGCGGAAAAGTGGAGCACCTGGATTCATAAGACGGTACAGTTTGTTCTCAGCAAAGCGATGATATGTTAAATACGGGGTTCCCATCGTTTGCTTCCCCATCTGACATTGGTACATGTTCCGTGGACTCTGATTACAGTCAGGCATTGGGATTAACGAAGCAAGATGACTCATAAAGGCACGCTCGTTTATTTCCTTGTGGGTTGTCACCTATATATACATAGAAATGAAATAATTATTTTTATGAAAATAAAATTTAATCCTTACATAATAGCATGTTTAAAGCGCAGTATGAAAATGAGGGTAGTTCTCTTACATTAGGATAAGCTTCTTCAGGAACAATACAAATATCCAAGTAGAGCTGTTCCAATGACCCAATATACTCAATCTTATTATAGCGCACATTTATGACAGGCCTCATCATTCTGGCTAAACTAGTAAAAAGAAATAATCCAGGGAACTGTCCCTTTTTCTTTTGTGGGATGAGAACAATTTCCGTCATCTGTGGAACTTTGACTCCTTCAATTTTAAGGAAGCGGAGCCTATCCACTATTTTAGTCGCATCCTCCTTCCATACATAGCCCAAAACTTTCCCATCCAGAATAGTTTTGTAGCAATCCTTAATAGGGAAGGGACAAGTCAGATTTATGGGTATCATCCCCAAATTAACTAGTTCCCCAGGGATTGAGGATGCATCCTGAGTTTTCGTCACCACTTTGCAGAATGCACTTAAATGATTGAGGAGACCACAGGGTGTCCCGTCCGGGGTATGAACTGGACAAATAAAGCCCCACGCATCCGGTTGTAACTGTCTCGCATCCGTAGTTCTTAATTCTTGGAAGAAAGCTCCACGATGGACGGAGCGGAAATGGGCCAAGTAGCGATTGCGATTCAAATTCTCAACAATGATTGTGAGGCCGGTTTGCTGAGGGAGTCCCAAGCCAGTTCTGAGAGGAACAGTTCCAGTCGCGATAAATGCATCAAAATTCCGATCCACTTGAAACGTACTGCTCACCACTTGGGACATGTCAGCTATACACAAAATAGGATATAAATCGTATTAGTACTTAGTGACTTGGAAATTAAATTGTAGTAAATTGCAAAATCATTAACTTTGGATGGATTTTAGACGAAATTTAGTTAATTTAAGTGGGTATGTAAATGTGTGAGGTAGAGAGTTTAAAAACTTCGTTTAAAACATTCAATTTAAAATTATTATCACCTGAATTAAAAGTATGACCAGGATCCGACTGCGCCTTCTTAACGGCAGCATACTGAACCGTCTGAAGCCAATTGAGCAGTTTTTCTTTAAGAAGAATGAGATACAAATGACCGCCTAAAAGTACTTCTTGAAGCATGACATGATCCGGATTTTCAGGGACACAATGGCCTTCAACCCCACTGTACAATTTTTGTAAAGCATAGACTAAGATGTGAAATTTTTCCATGGGTGTTTTACAATGAATGGCAACTCCACGACTGTAAAAAACATGAATAGAAACGTACAATGTTACAATTAACTTTAATTATTATTACTTTATTAAATTTAAACTAGTACTCAAATTTTTAATAGTGTGTAGTACGTGTATTTTAACTTTAGGTTTCTTAAGGTGTAAGTAATATTGTGCCAGAAATAGAACTGAAAAAATTAAGATGAAGCTCACTCGAGTAAATAATCACAACAAACAGAGTCCGTATTCCATTCACCAATGATTCGATGAAATTTATTACGAAATTTTTTGCCCATGTAAATCTTGGCTTCCTGATGTGTATGAATTCCCTCTAGATGCATAGATCGCAACATGTCTGCAATATAGCCTTTCAACACGATGTTGTCCTCATACCCAGCAATGACCTGCTTGAAGATGAACTCATCCGTCACATTCACCAAAGCTTTGAGAATCAGCACGATAGGTACGAAAAATAATTCACGGCCCACATTAAACATCATCTTAACACTTCCATCGCTGAGGTAGTGAAGAACGTTATTCTGTAAAGTAAAAAGTAAAATGACGGGTTTTGGAACACTATCTGACAATAATTATGTTTTATGCCAAATTATTGTTAGGGAGAAAATTAAATTAGATTTGCATTGTTATAAACTTACAATAGACGTCCGATCCTCCCGCACGCAACGAATTATAACACCTTTACTCGTAAAATTTTTACCTCGACCTTCCCAACTGGATCGGGCTAAGTAATGAGGAAAGTTGGCCCGAGTTAAAAGGAGCATTCGAATTAATTTTTCGTGCCCTTTTGATATAAAATATCCTCCAAATTCTGTTTCGTGTTCCCCTTTAGCTACCAGCTCTGCAGGTGAGAGATTTCGTAAGTTACATACTTTGGACTGGAGAGGAGATATAAAATACACAATATTAAAATTAAGGAATCAAAAATTGAATCTTGGATTCGAACACAAAGCAAATCGTCTGTGAAGAACCAAAATGACCCATATCCATTTGTAGCTAAAAACAATATCTACTATCATCTACACAAGTATTGAAAGATGCCTTGAAAGCATTTAAATAAAATATTTTACACGATTCATAAACATGTAGGTACATAGAAAATTTTACGCTTTTCAAAAACATGTAAATAGAACATGTTACACTTCTCAAAAACTCTTAAATTAACATTTTACGCATGTTTCTCATTTTGTTTTTATGACAGAGCTCATTTTGATTCTAGCGTAAATTGGATATGGGTCATTTTGGTTCTTCACAGACGAAATGTTGAATGTTCATTGTAATTAAACCTGTTAAATATTTCTGCTTCGTATTTACTAAATATAATAAAAAAACATAAAATACCCTTAGCATAATTGGCATACGTCCAAGACTTTTTTCGATTGGTGCTTGACGTACTCCATCCATGGACCAACTCATCTGAACGGTTAGATCTCCCTTGTAACTGGTGTACCGTTGACGACACTCGGTTGGGAAAACTCTGAAATTTTTGCTATCTACCGTTCCAGTTGGGACCGATGGTAGGGAGAAACGGGCGTCCTAAAAAAGTGAACATGTATGAATAGGTACCATTCAGTGATCTCCGTAAATACGCACCTATATATGTACCAAATCAAATCCATTTAAATTTTTTTTGAGGATTAAATACTTACAGTCAATTTTAAACTAATCCTTTCCTTTGTAGGGAGCTCAAAACTCACAGGTGGAAGGTCTTCAATTGCCAAAAGCAAACCTTCCTCAACAAACCAGTCAAAGGCTTCCACATGTGGGGCTGCAAAGTCTTCCAGTGACTAAACAAAAAGAAATAATTATACCTCCTATTTAGAGCATCACAAGTTGCATACATCATATTCATATTGCAGAAAAGTAAGAAACAATATTTTTAATGGTTTTTTTCCATCTCCATCACTCACAGGAACAGCTTCTTTCCTAACTTTTCCATACGTTGGGCTTAAATTCGTTAGGGTCGGCTCATCAGGCATGTACTCCCACAGCTCTTTCTTCGTAGACTTTTTCTCTTTACCCATCTTACGCTGTTGGCTTGAATAGCAAAATTGATGATAAACTTTAGGTGTATAAGGGGTAGGGATACAAATTAAACCGCAAACTTAGTTTTAGTTCATACGATCACAATCCGACTTGGCTATTTGTTTGCAAGTACAACGTACGATTACAATTTACAAATACGAGTTACTTTCAACTGTATTTGTATTTCAGCATCCGCCTTCTTCGAAGTTTGAATTTGCCTTCTGCAAAAATACACAAATAAAAATAAAAATACGATTAATATCTCATTCAAGCATACACATCATACGTAGCCGCAAGTGTAGTATACAGCCAACAGCCCACAATATTATATTACTTACAAACTGTTTGCCATTTAAAAATGTCAACATGCAGAATCCGCAACCCGCAACCCAGTCGGCACACAATAAAAAATTAACAACAACATTTAACCTGCATTTTTAAATACCGGAATATATACTTTTTACTACTTCGTGAGTATTGTCTATTTGGTGTTACCTTTTATTAGATCCTTAGATGATCGATTTTACTTTACACTTCCACTGTCCGATTTTCAACAATTTTCTACGATAACTGAACATAGATAAACATATCCATTGTGTTTCACTGTCGACTGTTTCCGGCATTAATATTTATTTTATTATTATTTATTATTACTATTGCAATTACTGGCATTGCAAGTGCAATACACGTGCAAGCTTTGTATTCCGCGCATAAAATATTTGTTGATAGCGCGGTCTATTTAAATTTGTAGGAACATATTACCACAAAACAAATAATTTCACTAACTAATCACTAATAGTACTATTAAGCATACACACACAATTGAGGCACATACATGTAGGTACTACTTGACTTACTTATGTATTATTAGATAATTATATATTATTATATTAATTGGTAGTGTGGTGATACACAAGTGTCGTTCGTGTAAAGTCAGCAGTCGTCGGTGGAGGTGGAGTGGAGGGAGTTCATCAGCAGCTTTTATTTGCATAAAAAAGAAATACTTCACTAATTACATATTGAAATTGTAGCAGATGATCTCTGTCTCTGTGTCTGTCTGTTGTTTGTCATAGACCAACTCGAACGAATCTCTGTGGTACTGTGACTTGGTTTGGCACTTTTACTAATGACTGAGAGCAAAGTATTTAATTTAATTTACATTCGCACTGGTTGCACGACATTCAGCATCGTAAATATTAAAGTTAAACTATAATAATTAGCGTAGAATTAAGCAAACGTAAAGCATAAAGAAGTGATAAGAGTAACTTTGTAAGGCTGAATTGTTTAAACTATATATAATATAATAATATATTATAGGTTGTAGGCGTTAGGAGAGTTCGCAAAAACAATCATGACTGACTGTTTTACTGTTACTGGTTGGTACTGGTAGACACAACATTCAACAATATACTATGAAATAATCCGCTTACGCCTGATACTCGGTACATGATACATACAAAATCAAAAATAATATCAGTCGTCAGGATAATATATATAGGTACAATTTAATAACAGTTGAATCAAACGACTTTTCAAACTGGTAGTTTTTATTCAGGTGGCACATCTATTAATTGTCGTTTTCAATTAGATTGTGTAGTCAGTGTCAGTAGAGCCCAGATGAAAATTTTCTGTATTGGCTCAATTGGCTGTCAAGTCAAAGTATTCAATTTTGTATAGTGTTTACATTATGCCTGTCGCTCGATCAGTACCATCATTAACATAGTTGTTAGTTGATAGTGTGTGGTAAAGGTAATGTGCATGTAGTGTGTGAATATTGGGTTATAACATTGCCATAAAAAGCTGTCAATAAACGAAAATGGATGAACGACCTTTGACCTTTGTTGTAACACCCTCAAAACCCAAAAAATCATAAAGTCGTGATAATTGTCAGTGGCAGTCAGTCTTTTAGACTTTTTGATTGGTCTAAAATTCCATTTTCAGTGCGCCAACAACATAGTAAAGAATAAAAATAATGACAACACGTTTTTGAGTTAACCATTTTTGCACTGCTGCAGTTATCAGTACTTTTAACTTTAACTTTTGTGTTATTTTTAAGATGTGTTAATGTTATTGCGGCGCGTTTGAGATTATTCGTAATCGTAGCTTTTCACTTTCCAGTCTAACAAATGGATTTTAAAAAGAAGCTTAAACTCTTACTGCAAAAGGAGGTATAATTTATATTTTTATAATGTATAATACATTCTATGATTTATCAGTCTAATAGTTGATAGTTATCAGTTATAAAAATGCGGACGTATTAGCGAGGGCAGTGCTTGGGTCACTGTTATGTGCTATATCGCATATGTATCCGTATTTCATCGTTTTGTGCGAGGATTTGTGATTCAATGCTTTTACCCATGTTATTTTATTTACTGCCCTATAATATAATTTTGTAATAATATTATTTATGTTTTCAGGGCATACAAAAGGTACAAAAAGCTCTGGGCTCTAGTAGTTCTGGTCCAGAAAGTTCTCTAATTCTTCCATCCGTGGACATTCTGCCAGTTAGTCGAACCAGGGACTCAGAAGCTGAATTACGAAGTCATCCAAGTGATCCACATGCGGATCAAATTATTCTCAAGACTATTGACACATTATTTTTTACATCAGATGGATTTGATCCCAGCCTATTTGAACTTCAGGTAAACTTATCCCATTTTGCAAAAAAAAAAAATTTTTAGCTATTTTAAAAAATTCCTTTAAATTAAACTGTGCTTTGATCTTTACCATTCAACACAGTATAACGTATCATGAGCTGCATCATTGATGCATTTACTATAACAGGTTGTTATATTGTGCATGTGTTTTTGTATGTTATGTAGAAATTGCCAGATCCACTGGACAAAGATTATATTCAAGAGACGCGTCAGAGAATACTGAAAGAATTGACTGTTGTCTCCAAAAAGGTTTTTCAGCTGATTTTGGAAAAACAGTCTTCTTACACGGGCGAAATTGAAAGGTAATTGAAGTTATTGTGATTGCTGTTGTACTCATCGATGGTTATGATTAAAAGTCATACTTCCACTTTGTTGATTTGAAATTATTGAATATTTTTAACCCGTTTTCTTTTTAGAATTCGAACAATCGAAGATCAACTCCGAGCAGCAATTTTTACATGTCAAGGCAGCCGTGACGATCTTGCTGTGTCTAAGAAGCAATTTACAACCAAGAGTCTTGGTATATTAGCAAATTATAAAAAGCGACAAGTTGCGATCACATTACTCAAATCCTTAAGAACTATAAATACTCTAGTAAGCTTTTCTAGTTTCTGACACTACATTTTCTCTTATGAATTTAATCAGTTTCCTGTTTTAATTTGTTTATGCATTTTCAAGAATTAATTTTTGTATGTGTGTTTGCGCGTTGTTATATTTTTTAGCAAAAAACGGAGCTGCGCTTGCAAGAGTTACTCTCAGAAGATGACTACCCAGGAGCAATTCAGTTGCTTTTAGAATGCCAACAAGCAGCCATCACGTATAGTCATTTCACTTGTATTTCAGAACTATCCAAAAAATTACAAGATACTTTGGAAAATGCTGAGGAGCAGCTTGACATGGCGCTGTCAAAGGTTCAATTTACTTTTGCATAAAAAAATTACCATGTAGTTTTAAGTTCTTTATTGTGGAAAAACAGTTTATTTTTATTAAAATTCTCAAAAATATTCACAGATCTGTACTCACTTTGATGAGCGTCACTATGCAAAACTTCAGAAAGCTTACGAGCTTTTAGGAAAGACTCACACGTGTGTCGATCAACTTTTAATGCACTACGCTTCCGCAATTCATAATACAGCTTTCAGCGTAGTTCATGGTTTTGCGGAACTGTGCCGTGTAAATGGTCAGCCTGTCAATCTCCAAAAGAAACAATACCAAGATCTTTGTTCGGTAAGAGCCTAATGCTTTTCTCATTGTACTACATGGGGGGGATGTATTTAAAATTTTTAAACATTGAATAAGGGAATTAATTTTTAAAACTAAAAGTCTATTTAATTAATTTACATAGTGCCTCACCCAAGAAATATTCATTCCTTGTCTCGTAGACCTTTGTAAAGCTCTATGGAAGATCTTACTAAGTTATCATAAATTGATTCGATGGCATAAGGATAAAAATTCGTCCTGTATAAGTAAGCTAAATAGCCATATCGGAAATATCCATAAAGATTTTGTTTTTTAAATCTAATATTATTACCATTAAATATGCAAATTACAATAATTACAGATATCAAATATGAGTTTAATCTTATAAAGAAGAGGTAACTGGATTGATTTAATTTGCTTTACAGATCCAGATGATCTTAATACCTCAGGCATAGGAAATTCAAATCCAGAAGCGGAATATGTTGATCAGAAATTATCGAGTGGCTGTGGAAAAATTTGGCAAGATGTTCAAACTAAAATTCGATATTTTCTTCTGTCCTTTGATTTCACCGGGTTTAAAATCGATGAGTTTATGCAAATTCTTTCAATTATTCACAGGTGAGACCGCTTTATTAGTAGGGGTGTGGTGTTATGTCCAACAAGAGTAGTGTGCATTATTACTATAATAATACATAAAAGTTTCTAAATTTTTACAAACTTTTAAAATTAAGCATGTACAGTCAACTTACCTACGTTTAAAAGTTTTGAAGCATGCGGATTTTTTATTAGCTATTATTATTATTATTTATTTTCTTAGAGACAGACACACAGTGGGTCCAGAGTAAATTATAAAACAAAAACGAAGAAAAAAGAGAGAGATATAATAGGCATTTACATTAAGTAAATAACATATGAATAACATGATACTTTACTTTACTATACTTTTTAAAATTGATTTTACTAGCTTGAAAGTCGTCGGGACAGAATTTTGCCAAAGTGAATCGGAAAGTTTACAGGATTGTGTTCAACAAGCAAGTCGTCGATATTTCCTCCGCTACCATCACTCAAAGTTGGATGAGCTCCGTATTTTCTTAGAGAACGAAGGTTGGGAAATTTGTCCGGTTCGACCAGATTTTGATATCAAGAAATTACATGAATTCAAATTCTTACAAGAGGATACGGCCTCTGTTCGATTTGCTGAGGCTGACCATAATGATCTTAATTCCTCGTCCTCTACGAATGACACGAGGAACCTGAGTCAAAATCTAAGAAAACGAAAACTTTTTATGAAATATCGTGACTCTGGATCCCCGTTTGATTTGCAAAATGAAGAGGCTGATGAAGATATTTATTCCAATGTAAGTAAAGTACCTACTTGATTTTAAAATATTTCAAATCACTTAATCACACCAAAGTTAAGTACTTGCCGTAAAGCAGAATTTAAAAATTCAGGTTCTTTTCATGCAAAAATCCAGCCAGTTGGTGTAAATTGTTATTTGTAATAGCTAATTGTTTACTATATTTAAAAATATCAAAGTATTTTTATTGTTAGTTTAACGTAAGTTACGTTAGATAAGTAAGTTTATTATTTGCACATAATATACTACATACCCAAAAATTAAAAAAAATATTTACACACAGGAAACACCACTTGGTCGGAAAGGAAGCCGGACAGACTCTTCTTTGGAAAAATCCCCGTCAAGAAATATTGAAAATAATAATGTTGAGAATGGGAAAGTAAATGATGGGAGCGAAAATGCTAATTTTGATAACAGTAACTTGGATATTGAGGAGGAAGGTCAAGAAGGAAATGGAAGTGATGCTTTGATTATCACCAACACTGCCTTATCCATTTTAAGACTGTTTGGAAGGTAAGATGCAGTGGAATCTTACAATGTTGACAGAGTTTTTCATGTAAATGTTGACCAATTTTTGGAATTAATATTGTAATACTTTGTAATAATTCTTTGGTATTTTTTCTCCACACATAGGTACCTGCACATGATGCACCTGTTAAAATCCATAGCCTATGATGTGGCAGTTTGTATGAGTCAATTATTTGAATATTATTTTTATGTCGTCTTCATTTACTTTGGTTCTGAGAATGGTGAAGTGACCATTGAGACGATATCCAATGCTCAGTTAAGAGCTGCCTTAAGCAGAATACGAGATAACCTGATGAGACGTGATAATGAAAGTGTACAGAATGGGAAGGTAATATTAGGTTTCTTATTTATTTAGTTACGTATTTAAAAAATTATAATTTCAAGTTTTTAGCAAACTAGCATATTTGTATTGTTTTTCATTGGTTTTTTGCTTAGGTGAGTAACCCCATTGCCCCATCAATCAATCTGAAGAATGAAGAAACCCTATACGGCTTATCTGAACGAGTCGTAGCTTCCGAATCTACAATTTACATTGCTTTACAGTTAGATAAATTAAAACCTTATATTCAGTGCCACGTTCCTGAATCTAATTGGGAGTCTGTAGCTCAACTATTTGATCAAGTTAGTACTACTTAAATATAAAATAATATTGAAAAAAATGTTTTTGCTTTAATTTGCTTTCCTTAGGGCGAGGATTCAGTCCTATTTTCAATAATTTTCCCATTTTTAATAATATTATTGTATGGCTTCATTCATAGGCGTTAATAGTTTCATCAGAGCTTCGAAGACCAGTATTTGCTGGAATATCATGTCGAGCTGTTGACTATTCTTCTATTGTGACATCCATGGAAAAAGTGAACTGGGAAGTCAAAGAGTTAATGAGTCAGCATAGCTCTTACGTTGATGTACTTCTTAGAGTAAGTATAGAATCCTCGAGCAAAATCCAAATATTTTAGTTTGTGCTGATAATTAACCAAATTTTTTAATAATTTATAGGGCCTGCAGATATTTTCAATGCGAGTGGAAAATTTGCGTGAGCGCGTTATTGTGCCTCTCGCCGTACATTCTGTTATGTGGGAACAAATATTTCGGTTCTGCAGTCGCATGTTTGTTGATGGGTAATGACAGTATGACAGTACTGAACATAATACAATAATGCTTTTAATTCATTTAAAAAAAAAGTAAAATGAAGTGCGTAGTTGTAAGTAAAGTGTAATTTAAGTAGTGTGGATTTACCACATTTATTATTTTAAAGTTTAATTCTGTGTAAATGTTTTGCTGTGTTTTTTTATAAATTTTGTAATTTTTATTAACATAGATTTGGAGCTGCACGTAAATGTTCGAATAGTGGAAGAGGATTAATGCAATTAGACTTCACCCAATTTTTGTCGAAAATTGAAAAAATCTCACCTGTGTCACTCAAGGGTTTACCCGAGCGAGAGTACGTGGACAGCTACGTTAAAGCTTACTACCTTCCTGAGAGTATCATGGAAGAGTTCCTTCAACAGCATTCTGTAAGTTACTGTACAGAAATTGTACTGTGCATTATTTTATATAGGTATATACAATATCGTCTCTGAAGAACCAAAATAACCCATTTCCATTTGTAGCTAAAAACTTAAAAACAACATCCACTATCTACAAAAATATTGAAGGGCTAAAATACAATTGGCAGTTTAAATCAACGGATCGGCAGTTTGGTCGAAATCAACGAATTGGCAGTGTTGCCTATTTCATAAATAAAAACTGCCTCCGATTAGTAGAATTGGCAGTTTCATTGCTTTCGACTGTAAGTTGTAGTTTTGCATATGGTTTACATAATTTCATATTCAAATCACCTGCTACCTTTTAAATTTTACTAGCTCAACCATTGTTTCCTACATGGAAAAAGTTGCAGTGCCAAAGTGTAACTAGTTTCTCCAGGTCCCTGTGCTGGAGCAGATTATTTTGAGATTGATGGAATGACGCATAGTAATATTCCAGAAAAAAAGGCGTCCGGATTACTAAAAACATTTCCTATTTTTTTTCGTATTTTTCACCCAATTCTACAAAATTAATTTTGTAACTTTATTAAGATACTCTAGTTAGCATTTCTTTAAAGTAACCATGTTTACTAGTAAATGTTTGCTATTTTTGGAAAACTGCCTGAAAAAATATACTGCCAATTCTCTTCACTGCCAATTAATTCGTTTTTTTCAGGCAGTTGATAATTCACTGCCGATTCGTTGATCGAAACTGCCAATTCTCTTGCAGCCAATATTGAAATATGTCTTGAAATAATTTAAATAGAACATTTTGCACTTTTAAAAGATATGTAAATGTTAATAGACCATTTCAAACTTTTCAAAAACATGTAAATAGAACAATTTAAACTTTTCAAATACTTGTAAATAGAACATTTTACAATTTTCAAAAAACATGAAAATAGAACATTTTACACTTTTCAAAAACATGTAAAACATTTTACGCTTTTCAAAAGCCTCTTAATTAACATTTTACGCATGTTTCTCTTTTTTTAATGGCATAGTTCATTTTGATTGTATCTTAAATTGGAAATGGATCATTTTGGTTCTTCACAGACGATATACATAATTATAATTATGAGATTTTTGAAATTACAGGAATATAGCACACATCATTTGAAGACGTTGGTCAATTGTGCACTACAAGGAAATAAAAGATCAAAGCAACGTCTCCTAGCCATAATTGAAGAATATGAAAAAACTACAAAGAGGTAGCCGTTTACATATTATATGCTTTTGTAGGCGCGGTAAAATTAGCTTAATTATAATCTCAAGATCGCAAATCATATTAGCTATACATCACAACTTGATTTATTCAATCGCGGTAATGCGCTGGCAGAATCCTTGTTGGAACACTTCTAACGATAAGTATTGTACTTATGAAGAGAGAGTGCAATATTATATTATGATAAATTATATAAATATAAGTAGATGTATGCGATCAACATTTTTATAAGATCTGAATGTATGATTCTGATTTCTGATATTTTAAAACTATATAGTAATAAGAAATAGTGTCATAATAATTGTTAGCCAATTTATTTGACACTCCGGTCATTGGCACCGGTTATTAACCTCATTAGCGACCTCATCTCAGCATTATGTTGCTAATAATAATGTGTCATCTTATACTGTTTAGATTTATCTCATTGCGTACGACCACGCACACACATTCTGTAACCAAATAATTAATTTTTGTGTAAAGTGTAAAATCTGCGACGTCGGTGTTTTACCTTATTTATTGTTGTGATTATTTCGACTTACAATCATCCTCTAAATATATTTACGATTCCCAATCCCAATGTCATAAATTTTTATTTCGAGTCTATAAAATATATGTAAAATAAAATATGGTAGTCCTAAGTCCTAATAATGCCTGCTGAGCCTGAAACATTCCATTGTTACTTTAGAATTTGTGTATTAAGCACGTTAAAAATATGTTGTAGGTAAGTAAGTAGTTCCAGTAAAAGTATTTAGCATTCCATTTGTGTAGACTGTACTTTTATAGAAAATAAAACCGGCAAAGTGTTTTAATTTTCTTTAAAACTCGCTTTATAATTTAGTTTGTAGCTTGCAAGAAGTAGCTATGATTTGGTTGTTATATGTTTAACTATAGGAAATAATAATTTGTACACTCGTTTACTACTATAGTTAAATTTTTGACGAAAGATTAGTTAGACCAAAGGTAATTAAACACATGTATTTAAAGTATTAAAGGTGTGAATGTGAATATAAGAAAAGGAAGCATCTATAGCTACTTTGACTTTAAATTTCTAATTATTACTGTTAAGCAAAAACCTGATGTGAACTTAAAAATATAATATACCTTACATACTAAGTACATACCATGCCGTTATTTAATTTAAGATCAGTTTAATAAAGTTTGCTATAAGTCACTCTAATAATTTATTATATTATTGTTAGAAATTGTTTAGCATGTTATTTTCGTGCTTGAGTTTAGTCTAAGTATAACGTATAAAAATATGAAATAGTATTTCAATACTAAATTGTGTATTTATCTTGAAAATAAATCATATTATAAATACGATGTCGTGGTGCGCAATAACTAGCATCCATATCGTCTGTGAAGAACCAAAATGACCCATATCTAATTTAAACTGAAATCAAAATGAGCTATGTCATTAAAAAATTAGAAACATGCGTATTATGTTAATTATGAGTTTTTGAAAACTGTAAAATGTTCTATTTACATGTTTTTCAAAATTGCAATGGATTCTATTTTTACGTGTTTTTTAAAAAGTGTAAAATGTTATATTTACATCTTTTAAAAAATGCAAAATATTTCATTTGCATGTTTTTGAAAAGTGTAAAATGTTCGGTTTGCATGTTTTTAGTTTTTGGAAATTTTTATTATGTTCTATTAAGTAAATGCTTACAAGACATATTTCAGTATTTTTGTAGCTTGTAAGTACATAGTGCGGATACTGATTTTAGTTAAAAATGGATATGGGTCAATTTGGTTCTTCACCGACGATACATATATATTGGGTTGCCTCATGCCTGCTTTAAACTAAATATCTAATTATGGCGTAATCCGTTTGTCCCGTGTCGTATTAAATAATGTTAAAACAACTTTCACTTGCTTCTAATTTTTTAATTCAAACGCCTTTATTAACGGGAGAAAAGCAAGGAAAAGAGGATCAGTCGTTGGAGATTGAGTGGGAGCCGGGAGGCGGGAGCGAGCTAGCGATTGACAACACAAAAACAGAACAAAAAGATAAGGGGTTATGCATATAAATGAATGCTTTAAGGGGAAAACTTCCACCCCCTAAATAATGGGATGACGTCACTTAAGGACGATCCCTATATGCCCTACAAACTACACATAAGCATAGGAAAATAGATTTATCATGCACTCGCCACTTCAAGGGGTCAGACAAAGATGGCGTGACCCAAATTTACCAAATTTTGAGACCAACCCGCCCCATTCATGACGTTCTTCAGCACTGCGTAAACGACTATCTTTAGCATAGGGTAATAATTATGATGTGGATGTCACCTTTTTCAAAGTAACCACCCACCCTCAAGGCTGATGGCGCCATTTATGTTCGGCCCCCGAGTGAACTATTAAATGTAGAAAAAGTCAGGGGTTGCTGTTTCTTTTATAGTAAAGGACCCACCCACCTCAAATGGTGGCGTCTGGCGTCATATGTGTTCGCTTCCACATCCCACAACAGCACCAGCATAGGAGCAGGAGTACAGCACCACGTTCAACATCTCTCATAGGGATAATAGGGAATACCTATTGCTTCGACTTCAATTTTAAAGTTTTAGTAATTTGGAAAGAAGCCTGCTCTGAGCAGTCTGAGAGTTTGAGAAAATAACAAAACTACAATAATTAATCATTATTTCAATTTATCATTTACAATCACAGGTGGCCACGATTGACAGTAAGTAACTAAATTAAGTTTGAATTTGTTTTTCCATTTCACATTATTTGTCATTTGCTATAGTTAGTTATGCGGGGTACCAACCAAATACTTGAGTTCATTAATGTGAACTGTGAGGAAATATCATGTAGGAAGTTTATAATACAGAGTTGTTAGTTGTTAGTGACTGTTAATTGGTTGTCCAAACTGTTGTACATTGTACAGTTTGTTGTACAAAAATTAAAAATAATTTACTATAGATAGAAGGTCAAAAAAGGTGAAGCGTGCATATAGTTAGTAGCTGTTTTGGGTAGCACTAGTTTTATTTGTCCCAATGGTCAAACCAAATAAGGATGAACTATTGAACTATTTTCAAATTGACAGTCATGTCATGTCTATGTAATAATGTAATTTGTTATTATGAGTTTTTGAGATGATTTATAGACATATTTAAGCGCATACTTTCCAGAGTGTTTTTAGGAAGTGAGCTGTCAAACTAATTGAGAATCATAAAATAATATTATTTAACTTAAACTTTCAGATTTAAACATCTAAACAGAGTGAGAGAGCTACACAGGAACGCAATTAATTGCAAAAATTGAAAATAAAGGTAATTTGATTTTTTTAAATTTACTAACTACTATTTAAAAGGTTCCTTGTTCCTTCTATTCAGTATGTATCTGTTATTTGAAGAAAGGTTTAGCTGGATTCACAATTTTGTTGACAAAAGTAAACCGGCCCTTTCTACGCGCTAAGGACGGAATTTGTTGATTGTATTTTTTTAATTTCGTAATTTTTAGTTTTCAGAGATGGCTACCACCGCAACCGCAGTCAACAGCAGCAGCGGCATTTCCAAGGTGATCTGTTGTACAACATGTGGAATCTCATTGCAAGATCAGAATTCCGCACCAATAGCTAAAGCTGTTCCTGAACCTGTTGAGAAGAGCGATGGGCTACCGCCTTCCACTATTCCGACAGATCCCTCAGCTACAACAACACCTGTACCATCGAAAGATTCTGAAAGTGAACAACAACAGCAAAGTAATGCTAATTCGACGAAACCAAAGGAGTACTTGTTTGGTCTAAGTGATTTTGACCCTAAGTTCATGGTGGATCCCATCAAATTCTCTACGGCTGTCACATACTTCCTCCCTAGAGGAACCACCCCCGAGATTCAAGATGCCATTGCCTGCTACCAACTCCCGTTCTGCCCTGAGTGCATCGACACCATCGATCGGATCTGTACGATTGAGAACGAGATTGACAACCTCTACCAACTCATGGAGTCTCTCATTTCCTTCTTTAAATTCCGGGTCCAGCTAGCATTTAACAGTGACAATGGGATCCAGAGCCAACCATCCCCCCTCGATCCACCCCAAGCTCCCCAAGAAAATGAAGTTCAGGTAGAAAATGTGACGACACAGACACCGACACCATCTGCAGTGGACGACTGCATTTTGAAAATGCGGGCATCCATCATTGGACTCAAAACTTGGAACGGCGTTGATTTAAATCCTGTTCGGCCCTCCCCGAGCCCCAAACTCCAACCCTCCAAGATGGTCAAGTTCCGAATCCCAGCGAAATCCAATAAGGCGGCTGCGTCTAATAAATATAAGCAACAAAAGCAGAAACAACCATCTAAAATTAGAACAACGACCGTAATATCTCCACAATTAATGAACAAGAAGCGGCAGTATCGCGAGTCCGTCATTAAGAAAATCCGAACTTCTGGGATTGGTGAAGGTGACGGTGAAGGGGATGGGGATGCATTGCTAGTGCCTGGGGAAGATGATGATGAAGACATCAATGCGGAGGAAGGAATGAATGTCAATGTGAAAGTCAAAGGGAGCAACATGAGTAAGAGGCGGACGACCACGATGCATTATGACTACCTCGCTATTTCATCCGACTCGAATTCCTCCGTAGATCTGAACACTCCCCGCCCAGCCCCAACCCAAGCAACAGGGGATGAAACCGGCGACAAGGAAGGCAATACAAATCCGGAGGATCCAGATAATCCAGAAGGAGAAGGAGTCGACATCAAGTTTGCTATAAGAAAATCATCTCGGCTCGAATCTTGTCCGCCCAAGAGACGCAAGAACATGAAGTACAGTGGGGAGGAATATGAGACGAATTTGAGTGATATTGTATCCGAAGATGAAATGGAACTTCAAGAAGGGGAAGAGGGAGAGGTGCTCGGGGAGGAGGAAGAGTCCGAAGATAAAGATTGGGACGAGAATGACGAAATGGAATTTGAATATGTGGAGGGGGAAGGGGGGGAAGAGGAAGAAGATGACTACATGGATGATGATGACGATGACGACGAAGTAGAGAGTGGATCCGACGGAGAATTAGGCTTCCCTCATATTGTTGATGACGTGGAGGGTGACGGAGATAACGAGAACGAGGACCTCGACATCGACCACCTTGATTTGAATGACAAAGTAGTGCGCTACCAAAAATTCCGGGAATTAAAATTGAAAAGGGAGGAGCTCATCAAAAGTGTGAAAGCCAAGAAGCCCAAGAGGCACATTCAAAAGAAATCTGCAGTCACGGATGTTGGAGGGGGGACCTTTGAGTATAAGAATTTTAAAATCATCAAAATGGAGGAAGAAGATAAATTCCAGTGTGGGACTTGCAATAAAATATTTAAAGCAAGAGCTAATGTCATTGCCCATATAAATTTAAAGCACTTGGAGCAAAATCAAGAGCAGAAACTGGGAGGGACACCTGGAGCAGGAGGAGTCAACAGGAATAAATTAGCTCGACCACCCAAAAGGAAAACGGATCGACGACAACGGCAAGTGACGCAGCTTGGCCCAGGGGTTTTCCAGTTTGAAGGATTGACATTTAGCTTGAGAGAGGATGGTCGCTACCAATGTGGAACTTGTCCGAATACGTTGAAAACCAGAGACAGTGCTCTCGTCCACATTAAACAGCGGCATTTAGGTAAGGATAATAAATAGTAGGTGCGCCGTGCGCGTATGTAGCAACTTATGTATAGGCAGAATTAAAATTGTGCCATACAATTTTAAACTTAAAAGTTTGAAACTACATACCTTGGTACATCGTCCTTGAAGAACCAAAATGACCCATATCCATTTTCAGCTAAAACCAATATCAACTATCTACAAAAATATTCAAATATGGCTTGAAAGCATTTAAGTAGAACATTTTGCACTTTTCAAAAATATGTCAAAATACAACATTTTACACTTTTCAAACACATGGAATTAGAGCATTTTACACTTTTCAAAAACATGGAATTAGAAATTTTTCCACCTTTTCAAAAATATGTAAATAGGGCATTTTAATTTTTTCAAAAGTTCCTAAAATTAACATTTTACGTATGTTTCTCATTTTTTTATGACATAGCTCATTTTGATTGCATCTTAAATTGTATATGGGTCATTTTGGTTCTTCACAGGCGATATGAATCAAGATTGATTGAGCTGCATGGAGTAATGCGTGTGCGTATTAAATATTTTATTTTATAAATATCTGGCTTTTATCTTTCTTTTATAGGGGAAGGGCTCGGAAAATTCCTCTGCTTCCAGTGTGGAAAATCCTTTGATCGAGATGTGTACTTGAAACTTCATGAGGTGAGTCACTCGGCGAACAAGAAGCTTCACCAGTGTAGCACCTGCGGGAAAACTTTTACACAAATCTCAAACTTGTACAATCACCGGAAGATCCACACGGGAGAGCTGAATCATCATTGTACCTTTGAGAATTGTGGGAAGAAATTTTTGACAAGGAAACAACTCACCGTTCACATGAAGAGACATTTAGGGGATCGTCCGTACGAGTGTGACTTGTGTCCAAAGAAATTTGTTCGCTCATCCGAATTAGTCATTCATATGAGGAGTCATTCCGAAGAGCGTCCGTACGAATGCCGTCTGTGTGAATCCAAGTTTTTCATTAAATACAGGCTAAATCGCCATCTGAAAAAGGTAAGTTTATCACCCTACCAATATAATACATCAACTACCAGCAGGGCCGGACGAAGGAATTGCTTTTATGCTTAGGCAGCAACTTGTTTCCATACAAAAACGCCGTTTTGATTTTATTGATGGTTTTCTTTGGTAAAGCAAAATGTTGTATTTACATGTTATTGGAAAAGTTTAAAATTTTCTTTTTACTTGATTCAGAAAATTGCAAAATATTCTATTTACATGTTTGATGAAAAGTGTTAAATGTTTTATTTCCATATTTTTGAATTGTACAAAAACATTTATTTTGCATGTTTTTGAAAAGTCAAAATATTTTTTTTTTACTTATTTTTGAAAACTGTAAAATGTTCCATTTACATGTTTTTTGAAAATGCAAGCAGCGGGGGCTGCCTGCGCTGACCCCATTATCCGGCCCTGACTACCATGGAGCATTTGCGATAATAAATTAAAATATTACTGGAAATATTTTCAGTGCTTAGGTGCACTATAATTTAAAGATCTGCATAGGAAGTCAGTGTTGTTTTTAAATTTTAAATTATTTGCTTGCTAATCCCATTTGAAATTTATTAAAGGTACATCATATCGATGAGCCGGTCATCATTGTGGAGAGAGGTGGAGATGCCCCAATAAGAATTATTTCATCTACTAGTTTGCAACCGAATGCAGGAGGAACTGCGACTGGAGCAGGACATATTCCTGGAGCTGCTGGACCCTCTACTCATGTTCCAGTGAACATGGCCCTTGACCCGCAGAATCCACTTCATCATTTCCTATCCTTAACTGACTTGTTCTAATAATTCTATATAATACATTTTTTGTAATTATTAGTAAAAAACAATTATTATTAATGAATATTTATAATATATGTATGTATACTTGTAAGTAAGTACGTAGTATTAAATATTATGTACGTTTCCACTACATACCACATACTATATATAATATGTTAACAGTCTCTATTGTCTAATGAAATAGCTATATAGCTACTTACTCCTAATATACACTTAAATTCGGATAAAGTTTTTTTTTAAATTACAATAATTTTTGATGTTCTGTTAATTTTCTTCGGTGAAAACGGAAAAATGAATTAATTAGACACAGCACTCAAACTAACATTTAACATTATACTACTCTTGGGTAAAGTAGGCAATAATTCATTTCTTTATTTATAGAAACGTTAATAGTAGGTCTATCTGTTCCTGTTCTGCTGCTGTCTTTTAGTTTATTAGGAAGGATTATTTTGATAACTATTGTTTAATATTAATATTTTGGAACTTGTTGTTGTAAATATGATTAATGCACAATAAAAACCAAATATAAATAAATGGGCGTCTAAAAATATTATAGTCATCATTTTATTTTGTAAATAGTTATGAGATTAATAAAATAGTTGCAGCATAATCGTGATAATTAAGTACAGGGCCGGACGAAGGGATTGCTCTTAGGCAGCAATTTGTTTCCATACAAAAACCACCATTTTGATTTTTTGATGGTTTTCTTTAGTAAAGCAAAATGTTGTATTTTCATGATTTAGAAAAGTTTAAAATTTTATTTTTACAAGATTTTGATAAGTTGCAAAATGATATTAACGTGTTTTGAGAAAAGTGGAAAATATTTTATTTCACATGGTTTTGAAAAGTCTAAAATATCTTATTTGCATGTTTTTGAAAATTCATATTATTCTATTTACATGTTTTTTTGAAAATTCAGGTAGCGGGGGCTAACTGCGCTGGCCGCATTATCCATTTTAGTAAATTATTTGAATTAAACTACAAGTTCGGTTTCGGTGTTTTATTAATTAATGTTGACACCTATACGAAGGGCGTCGTTCAACAATTTTGTACTGCAAGCAGAGTAGGAGTGGATGGTTAAGTTTTACCTTAGGGCTATATGGGTGGGTTGTTTCCAAAATGGCTGGTGATGCAATGACGTCATTTGCGTACGACGGTACCACCTGTATGAGTTGAATTGAGTTGTGTTGGTTTGGTGTTGCAGTCGCCTACGGAAGCGTTCACTAATGATGTCACGATTTTGGTTGGTGGGTAGGTCTGAAAAACGATTTACCCAATGTTCCTTAAAGCATGATTGGTATGGGTGACGATTGACGATTTTGAGTGGTGGCTCTGGCTACGTAAGGAAACTGTCTAAATCTCGTTACGTCATTAGTGAACGCTTTCTCAACCTAGATAACATGAAGCTACATACTACATGCAGCTTCTTTCAAGAACTCGATTGCTTACTTCAATGACAAACTGCCTTGAAGCGCTAACTAAAAATATTATAGTACAATATTCAAAACTGCAATAAATTGCATTCTTCCTAAGAATCCTCCTGCCTCCTACTTCTATATATTTTTTTAAGTTTTTATTCATTATTTTATTTTATTATTATTGGGTACTGATGCTACTGATCAACTGATCACTGATACAACTGTATCTTTCATCTTTCATATCTGTATTGTATTGTGCTGTTCCTTGTCGAATTTTGGATCTTTAATGCTCCAAGTTTCCACAAAATTTCGACTTCCAACAGCTGAATGTTATAAAGGGAAATGGGAAGCTGTCGTCCGTCAGTGTCAGTTGGGTTTGGTTTATTGGTTATATTATTCAGGATAAACTGAAATCAGTATATACCTAAGTATATGGAATGTGCTCCATTAAGTAATGTTGAACTTTAATTGGAAAAGCCAAAGGATAAATAATCTTCAAGTGCAAAAGGAATACCATTGGGTTGGAACTTTGAACTTCAAACCTGGAAGTGGAAGTAAGGAAGGTTTTGGTTACATTTTACAATTTTTACATTATTGCAGTGAACTTGAAATTAGCCAAGGAATTTAAGTAAATGTTAAACTTAAGTACTAGTTGCTAGTTAGAAAAAAACACCGCAGCTTATTTTATAGTTAAATTAATGAATTAAATATTATGCTATTTATTATTAATATTAATTGTAATTAACCTTGAACCTGGCATTCAGCATTATGTTATATATCGTCTGTGTGAAGAACCAAAATGGCCCATTTCCAATTTAAGCTCAAATCAAAATGAGCTATGTCATAAAAGCAAAAGGAGAAACATGCGTAAAATGTTAATTAGGAATTTATGAAAAGTGTATAAATTGTTTTATTTACATGTTTTTGAAAAGTATAAAATGTTCTATTTACGCGTTTTTGAAAAGTGTAATATGTTCCATTTGCATGTTTTTGAAAAGTGTAATATGTTTTATTGACATGTTTTTGAAAAGTGCAAAATGGTCTACTTAAATGCTTTCAAGGCATATTTCAATATTTTTGTAGATAGTTGATAGTGGATATTGTTTTTAGCTAAAAATGGAAATGGGTCATTTTGGTTCTTCACAGACGATAAGAACAAACAACTGGTACTATAGTACGTTTACGAATTAGGTGAAACAGGAAGGGGCCACACGAACCAAGGAGGCTATGATGGTAGTTCAGTTTGTGAACCCAAAAAACACATTTAATGTAGAGAGAAAAGACAACTTTATTAAAATAAACTTGACACTGTCGTCCAACGACAACGACGATAGCCCAAAGGACTCAGTATACGTTTCACAATTTTGTTACATTTAGTTTATGCTTTTTAGTGTAATTATATATTAGATTGTAAAAATTATTATTCAGTAGGCACACAGGAAAACTGCTCACAGATTTGAATCACAGTTCGATTGACATAAATTTCCCTTAACTTACAAGGAAAGATAGTCAGTGTATAATCTAATAGTTAATAGTTGCAGTGAAAATAAATGTATTTTACTAATATAATATTAAATACAATAAATCTTCAACCTTCAACTTTACTACAATCAGCATCAATTCAAAATAGTTTAGGAAATGCAGCAAAAATTATACTCGTACAATAAATATTGAACATTAGGTCAAGCACTAAATCCTTAAGTTGTAAGTAGGTTTTGGTTGCGATACCTGGGAGTCACGCCTACTACAACATACATCTCATTTAAATATTTTTAAAACATTTTCTGACAAAGCCAAGTTTTTATTAATTAATTATTGTTAGTAGTAAGATTTTCCAAAACTTTACTTGAAGCTTACCTTAAAATAAATAATTACACCATTTTTTTTTAAGTTCAAAAGTTTTATGGCTTGTGGGTTCCATCAATAGTTAGATAATGCTTATCGAGGTATACTTTTTCAATCTACCGTTGCAAACAATGCATATTATGCTATTTTGATTGTTCACTTACCTATACATATTATATCGTCAGTGAAGAACCAAAATGACCCATATTCATTTTTATCCAAATACAGAGAAGTTCGTTTAAACGGGATTCTGTTACAAGGGAAAACCGCTATATGGGACAAATTTTAAATATTTGGTTGGCCAGCCTATGTCTTAATGTTAAAATTATCCGGTTATAAGGGAACCGCTAAAAGGGATTATCCGGATTAAAGGTACAGATTTTTTACCATTTTTGGTATTTTAGGTCACTTAAAAGGGATTTTGGAAGGAAAATGGTAAAAATGAAACAGAGCCAATCAATTGGAGCACTACAGTTCTTGAAAACTAGACTGCATTTATCCTATCTGAACATTTGCATTATCTTAAATCTAAGTAGGTCGTCGTATTTATAGATTTCAAAGCTTTCATGGCTGTTAGTTGTGCTTCTGATTCTGATTCCTGCACTGCTTTGTCCAGCTCTACTGAGTTCGGTAGGCAGGATGTTAAAGCGGAAAAGAACCTCGTTAAATATAATTCAGTATGAGGACTCTGACCAAGATGAAGAAACTATAGAAGAAGAAGAGTGCCCATTAATCCCATGTGTCTCACAAGGGAATGGTTTTACATGGTACGTGCCAATTTCAAAAAGTCATATCTACAAAAATCAGGGTTCTTTCAAATAGTAGGGATCCAAAGTAACTCGATTTCATTTTGCTTTGTTTGGTCACAGTAGCCCGCTAAAGTTTAAAAAATTCAAATTTTAATAATTTGCCGCCCTGTAACTTCTACATAAAATAATATAATAATAAGGCCTTAAAAATAATTTTTTTTCAAAAATTTGTCAAAAAAATGAAAATTTTCGAATTTTGAAAAATCCTGAAATTACTTAGTAGAAAAGAGTCTAAACGATAGAAAAAATCAAATTTTGTCAAAATCGGATGAGAACTGTAGAAGTTACAGGGCGGCAAAATACCAAAATTTGCACTTTTTTAAACTTTGGCGGGCTGCTGTGACCAAACAACGCAAAATGCAAACGAGTTACTTTGGATCTCTACTATTTAAAACTAGCCTGATTTGTGTAGATATTACTTTTTGAAATTGGCGAGTACCATGTAAAAACGTTCCCTTGTCAGAAGCATCAGATATGATCCAAAAACTTCATCAATATATTTTAGCACAAAGAAATACTGAGGAAACTGTGTTCTCAAATCTTTATAATTTAAGTCTGCGTGTGTTTCAAGATCAGAATCAAAACAAATCTAAACAAACTGCATTAACTCACTTTTTTGAACAATCTAATTAACTATCAAAGAATAACATTGTAAATATCTTACTCTTTTTCTAAGAATGAAATCTTCAACTTTTAAATAACTGAAGTTCTCTTAAAGGGGAAATCCCTTATACGGTTAAAAGGGAATTCGGTTATAAGGGACTGATTTCGTCGGTCCCGCGGAGTCCCTTTTAAGTGAATTTCTCTGTACAGTATCCACTATCTACAAAAATAATGAAATGTATTAACAAATGCATGCAAATGAAACATTTTGCACTTTTCTAATACATACAAATAAAACATTTTGCACTTTTCAAAAACATGCAAATAAAACAATTTGCACTTTTCAAAGATATGCAAATAAAACAATTTGCACTTTTCAAAAACATGCAATAAAACAATTTGCACTTTTCAAAAAGATACAAATAAAACAATTTGCACTTTTCAAAAACATGCAAATAAAACAATTTGCACTTTTCTAAAACATGCAAATAAAACATTTTGCCCTTTTCAAAAACATGCAACTAAAACAATTTGTACTTTTCAAAATACATATGCAAATAAAACATTTTACGCTTGTCAAAAACTCTTAAATTAGCATTTTACGCATCTTCATCGTTTCGTGTTTTTTATGACATAGCTCATTTTGATTCTAGCTTAAATTGGATATGGGTCATTTTGGTTCTACTTAAGAATGATACTACATAATTACCAATCTAATGCTAATAATGCTTTAATTTTTTTAAACTTATCTAGAATGTCTCTCACTCGCTGTTTCACGTGTGACAGTGAAATCTCCTATCTCCAGTATCCGCCACCTGTCCCAATAGTTGAAGAATTCAAACCACGCTTGTTGGCATCACCCTATCCTCGTCCAACCGCTCCAGCATCCTCCCACTTTGGACAGTTTGAATGGAGTAATAATCAAGACCGAAATACACAGAAATTGTCTACAATTCTCCGCTACTTCCTTCCCACTAGTAGCCGAGTCTCACTCCAAAAATTCCAGCGAGAGTTGTCCTCTCATAAATTCCCACTCTGTCCCGAATGTGATGAGCATGTTGAAAAAATCCAGGAGATCGAAAAAGAGGTTGACTCTTTAAAATTCCTCATTACTTCCCTCATAGCGAGCCTTCAGTTCAAGGTGAAATCGACTTTACAGCATCCCCCCCAAGTTCAAGTTCCCCCCCAGCAGACCGAGACCGAGGCCGAGACCGAAGCCGCCGATTTCCTAAATCATGAATCTGAAACTCTCCCAGCTGAAACTACACCCGTGCCCGTCGTTGTGGTGGATGATAGATTAACAGCATTGAGAGAAAACTTGATAAGTTTAAAGGCTGTGGAAGAGAGCTCATTGGATCTGAAAGATCTTCGAGTTGCCCTCACACGAATTAACACGGATGGGTGCACAACTGTGAGTGCTGCCAACTATGTTGGGAGTGGGGGAGTTGGTGCGAAGCCGAAAACGCGCTATGCAAAACGAGGTAGACCACCTAAATTAATATCGGACAAGAAAAAGCTCCAGCAGCAGCAGCAGCAGCAAATGCGGAAGAAAATTAATAAAACAACAAGAAAAGTTTATAAGCGTATACAAAGTGGACCCTCAAAACTAAAACTGAAACCTAAAATTATTAAACAAGTCCAAGTCGAAGGCGAAACGACCGAAGCGGTGGACTTGGTGGATAACAATAATCTAAATGAGGGGGAAATAGGCGGAGAAAATCCTGGCGAGATCGACGACGTCCACCTCGACGGAGAAGAAGTACCTATCGCCACTAACATTGGTGAAGGAGAGACAGAGGAGCCATCAGTCCCAGCTATTCGAATCTCCCATCGAGCCAAAAGAAAACCGATGAAGTTCTACTCAAGTGATGAAGAAGGGCAAGTTGAACGTCTCAATGATGACGACGACGACCTTCATGAAATTCATAGTGATGCTGACTGGAATTCTGACAACGAATTAGTGGATTTAGATTCTGAGGACGGATGCGAATACGACGCGGATGGAAATGTGTATAAAGACATTGAAATCATAGAGGATGATGATCAAAAGCCGGACCCTGATGAAATCGCTCATATAGCCGAAAATCACCCTGACACCGGCACCGGCACCTCTACTACAGCTAAAATTTTAGCTCCATCAGCAGCTGTCAAAGTTCCAAGGCCAAGAATAAAGCGTAAAGCTGGGAATCCGACTGAAAAAATTGTGAAAGAGAAAAAGAAAAGAGTGGCCAAGAAGCGGGACAGTGGTAAACCCGTAAAGAGAGTGCTCACGAGGCCCCCTCGAACCCCTGTCAAGATCACGGAAATCCAGCCCCGTCTCTTCCAGTTCCAAGAGGGCTGTCAGTTTGTTCAGGTGGAGGACGACCAGTTCAAATGTTGTACTTGCGATAAAATATTCTCAAAACGGACTCGTGTCATTGTTCATATTCGCTACATTCATTTAGGTACGGGTTTAAATGCATTTCTATAAATCTAGTTCTATTCAGGCAGATAATAAAGACTGTTACGTACGTTAAAAATTTTTTGGGAGTTTTTTACGAGCGCAACTTTGGAAAATGGAAATACTTGTTTTGCTATTCCAGGATATGATCTTGGCCTGTTGGGAGAGTATCTCTGTAACCTTTGTGGGAAGTCCTTCAATCGGGAAGGGACACTGAAACTTCATGAGCAGTCCATGCACGGGACTAAATCTCATATGTGCAGTATTTGTGGTCGATTATTCTCCTTGGCTGGAAATTTACGATCCCACATGCTCATTCATGGGGAGCAGCGGAAGTATGCTTGTGAAGTCGAGAACTGCGACAGGAAATTTTTGAGGAAGAAGGAGCTAATGTACCACATGAATAAACATCACTTGAACATACGACCTCATCAGTGTGACCAGTGTGGGAAAACATACACTCGGCATTCTGAGCTACTCCTTCATCAAAGGGGTCATTCGGGTCAACGCCCCTACCAGTGTTCCTTGTGTGAGTCCGCCTTCTTCATTAAGAGTAGACTGAGCCGACATCTAAAGAAGGTAATAATTTAGATATTTTATGGGAAAATAGTAAAGCCGGTTGTCGCACCGGTTCACACTGATTTTTGAATCTGTAAATGCGCTCGCTAACCCAATTCTATTAACTATTACATACCAATGCGATATAATTTTCAATAACACCTTATAGTAAGTTAGCATTAGGGGCAAATTATTTTTAAAATTACGTCAGAGGTTTACTGCCAAGAATTAAAAAAAAAAAAAAATTAACATTGCGCAAACAGGAAAACATGTACTTTTCATTTGAAAAGTAGGATGTTATATATTAAAGTTTCTAAAAGTTATAGTTACAAGATAGTAAAAAAAATTGCTCTTTCGCGTGTTTGGTCTGTTGTCCAGATTATTATTAGGATCTTCGGTTTTCAATGCAATTGACAGTCGACAAATTTACTTTTAGAAAATCGCATTTCAATCGTGAGATTTTTATTGCGATTTTAAAAATTTTTGGATGGCTCTTAGTAAGTAACTTATGGTTTGCATAAAAATTTCCGTGAGGCATCCTACTTTTCGGATGAAAAATACGACATGTTTTCCCATTTACGCAATGTTAAAATATTTAGTTCAAAAACGTTTTGGCGAGAAACCACTTAAGTAAATGCAAACATATTTTACCTTCAATACTAGTTAACAATAAGATGTTTAAATAAAATTATATCACATTAGTGTGACACAGTGAATGTGTGAACCAGAATAGGGTTCGCGAGCGCGTTTATGGATTAATAAAATACAGTGGCGGTTGTCAAGCCGGTTGATAATTCAATTAATCATTACTTACATATCGTCTGTGAAGAACCAAAATTACCCATATCTATTTGTAGCTAAAAGCAACATCTACTATCTACAAAAATATTGAAACTTGTCTTGAAAGCATTTAAATAGAATATTTTGCACTTTTCAAAAATATGTAAATAGAACGTTTTCCGCTTTTCAAAACTATGTGAATAGAACATTTTGATCCTTTCAAAACTACGTGAATAGAACATTTTGATCTTTTCAAAAACATGTTAATAGAACATTTTGGTCTTTTCAAAAACATGTTAATAGAACATTTTGGTCTTTTCAAAAACATGTTAATAGAACATTTTACACTTTTCAAAAACTCTTTCTTGATTAACATTTGACGCATGTTTCTCATTTATGACATAGCTCATTTTGATTGTAGCTTAAATTGGATATGGGTCATTTTGGTTCTTCACTGACGATGTATACGTTGTTGCATCAATTTTGAAATCCCGTGTCTTTATTTTGTATTTATTTATTCCTTGAAGGTACATCATATAGATAAACCCGTTGTGAGCAGCATTGAGGGTGTTGGAGATGGCATTATAGGAATTTTGTCGACTCCCACTGCTGGAACAACTTTCACCAGAGGACCCAACCATATTATGTCTGGGGCAGCTGGATCATCCATTAGTGGAAATATTGGGAATGCGACGACTAGTGTTGATTTTAATGAGATGCAAGTATGTGATGAGTTTGTGGCAAATCTCATAAATGTCGTTACTGCACCTGTAATTATATCATCAGCATCAGTAGTGACGACGGCAGCGTCTCAGGTCAATAACAGCAACAGCAACAACGTCAGCGAATAAAATTATTTCTTATTATTGTTACAAAATGTTTGAATAGAAGTACACTAATTGTTTTGATTAGATTTCCACAGTTACATTGTATGAATTAACATTTTTAAATTTGTATACTTATATATTACCTACTTATACTTATATATATAATGTTATGTAGGTACGTAATATTAATTTATAGTAGATAGGTAGAAGCTATTTTTTGTGATTTTAAACCTTGATGAATAAGTAAAATGGAGTATTTCCTTTGATTTAAAGGAATGCATGTTCGATTCTTAATAACCGTGTGTTGCTATGTTATCTCTTTGGTCATTGACTATCTTGTTTTTTTTCTTATCGGCATTGCATTGTCTCATGTAAGCTGTGTGCTGGTACAAGTATATTAAGTAATCTAATAAGTAAGTATATCTGGTTGACAATTATAAATCTACATTTATTTTGTATTGCTGAATTGTTCCGTAGTTTTAAAAAGGCTACGTATTTTTACATAAGTTATTTAAGCATACAGGTGTAGCTTTAATTTATGGAAAGGAAACTGGTTAAGCATAAACTCTTAATTAGTGATAGAAAAAGTCGTGGCGCCATGTTGTAAGAACCGGAACTGATAGAAATATCTTTAGAATTTGGATAATCTTACTGACTTTTGACGCATACAACTCTTGAACTTAAAGATGCGCTAAAAGTTTCGCGAAGTGCAAAATTACAAAGTATGTTAGTACTAGTACCATCGAACAACGAACGTATTTCTTCCAATCGCAATCGATCTGAAGTGTACTTAATAGTAGAAATGCTGCACCAACACCAATAATGCCTCCAAATAACGGCGAATGGAATTATATCAGTACCTGGGTGCTAAGTGCCTACCTACGTTATAAATTCAAATAAAAAGCATAATAGCCCCAGGTACAATTCCCCGTTAGTAGGTAATGAAAATAAATCAATTCACCAGTTGAATTGTATCTAACTTTAACTTCCAGTGTTCCAGTAGGTAGGTATATATTACTATGTTGGTAAGATCAAGGCACTGCACTGGGACATGCACATGCACCGACAACTGATTTACCTAAGTATGTGACCGACTACAAGAAACTATGTCAGTACGGGAATAAACAGAAAACAAATCGTCTGTGAAGAACCAAAATGACCCATATATATTTCTAACCAAAAACAATATCAAGTAACATATCTACAAAAATATTCAAATATGTAGAGCATATTAGAGCATTTAAATAGAATATTTTGCACTTTTCAAACACATGGAATTAGAACATTTTGCACCTTTTCAAAAACATGGAATTAAAACATTTTGCACCTTTTCAAAAGCATGTAAATAGGACATTTTACGTTTTTCAAAAACTCCTAATTAACATTTTACTCATGTTTCTCTTTCTGTTTTTATGGGTTGTAGGACACTTTCCCCCCGGACATTTTCCCCCTAGGACATTATCCCCCCGGACGTTTTCCCTCCGTACCCGTATTTAAGATGCTACGATGCAGAAAGTTATATTATAGTGATTAATTATTAAATTCTTTCCTCACGACATATCCAATTTAATCTAAAATTTATTAAAACTTAACCGAAATGTGCGTAGTCAAGCAAAATATAAATTCAAAAATGTAGAAAAGTATATTGAAAAAAGCACTAGACAATAGTAATGTTCCTCAAAGTTAATAGTTGCTAGCAAACTTAAAAATTTGTATAATATATAATATGTACTACGCTGTTTCTCCCGTGTGCAGCAAGAAATCTGTACATGTGTATACGGATGTCGTACAAAATTTCTGGTTACAAGATAATAGGTAATAAGGCAGTGAAAAACTCAACTATTTAAGTCATTATTAATATTAAGGCACCAATAGCTCTAAACATAAAAACTTCTTCGGGTATTATAAAATAATTGAAACAAAGTGATTAACAGTGAAAATTAATAAATAAATCTTGGACTGTCGTAAAAATACTAAAAACTAAATCTAATAGTGTGCCCGACACTACGAAGGAACGTATCAACGCTCATAGAACCTTCATTATACTTAACGCATATGTACTTGAGCCTTTTCTGAAGCTTAACATACACCTTCTGAGTTCTTTTTTGTGGACATCTTCCAGTAGCTTCTTGTATTATTAAACTTCTGGTCTCGGTCTCTAGTGTTCTTAGGCTGTCAACTAATCTCCATATGGGTGGATGATGACAACCAACTAAAGATGCCAGTTTGTTATTGAAAGCTTCCGAGTAATTGTTTGTCCGGTCCTCGTCATTTATGGATAACTCGGTATGGTAAATTAGAGTATGCAAAATATTGCATATATTTGTAGATTGTCAAACATGGATTGTTGCATATTAATTACTACGCTAATCATGAGAAAATGCACTAACCCAACGCTTAGACGTACTTAGAATACTACATTTGCTTTATTTTCCTAAAACATTTACCTTAGCACTTAAGTGTACTTGTTTTTCCATTTTTAAATTTTTGGACTGGGGGGAAAATGTCCAGGGTTACTGCATGGGGGGAAAATGTCCGGGGGGATAATGTCCGGGGGGATAATGTCCGGGGGGGATTATGTCCGGGGGGAAAGTGTCCGGGGGGAAAGTGTCTGTATACCGTTTTTATGACATAGCTCATTTTGATTGCATAGCTTAAATTATATGTGGGTCATTTTGGTTCTTCACAGACGAAATACTAATTCATACTATTCTATAGTTCCATTGTTCCATACTATACATAATATAGTTATTTTTTCCTTCTTCCATTGTCATTAATGTGGAATGTTAAGGATATCTTTCAAACTTCGACTAAAATGTAAGATATGCGTTTTGTGTGATGCCTTTATGTACCATGTACCAGTTTTGTTCTATCTACAATAACTAAATAAGTTGCTTACTATTTACCTTTACCACTGATGACTGACGTTGCAATGACGCCTGACCTGACTACAAACACAAACATATTAATTGAACAGTTATAAGTTTAGCAGTATAGGGCAGTAGCTGTAGTTTATATGTAATCCTTTAATTTGTTAGGAAGCGTTATTATTCCTGCATCCTACACACCGCATTATTTAGCTTTCTGAGCGCTATACTGCCAGCGCCAGCGTCAGTTGGCACTAATATATTTTGGTAAAAGTATTAATACTAATTTATAATATAAACATTTTATTACTAAAATACAATACAACCCAATATGGCGACAATATGCAGGACGAAGCTAAGTTAAAAGCCCTATTCTGTTTAAAATTTTTCGGTGAGGGTGAGAGTGAGATAGTTGCGGCTTGGATGAAGCTTAAGAGATGCTTAATTATTAGAATATTCCAGATATTTATGGTATAGCATTACATATCGAAGGCTGTCACGGTCACGGCGGTAGATATGGCTGTCGATCAAGAGAATGGTAAAAACTTAAGGGTCAGTCCGACAAAGCGATGCGCAAGCGCACTACTAATGATATTTTTACAGCACAACTGAAAAATGCATTGCATCGAAATCCAGTTGTGCGTGGGGCTAGCTTCGTATCCTTTGACATCGGCGTACATATTAAAACATGAGGGTGGGAGAGGACCTCCGATTTTTGCAGAAGTAAGTTTTGCACGCTCCCTAAGGTCCAGCGTCATATTAACATTCACTTACTACATACTTTTATACAAGGAATCGTCCATAACTAATGTCATGGGGTTTGGATATTCTTGACATCTTATGCTAAAGATAGCCATTTGCACATCATTTACGGACGACCCTGAAGTATTGATAGAGCTGCGGTTTTTAGTCAACTGGAAACCGTAATCTTATTATCTGATAGTAATAAAGGATCATTAATTGGTTGGACTGCTGCACTATTTTCTCCGCTAATTGTGGCTGTGGCTCTTTAACTGCAATACAGTTTGTCCATAGACCCTCCACCAATGACCAAGTACATACTCCTGCGTCCTAGCTCAAGGCACGCATTTTCCGTTTTCTGTAGTTGCTAGTAAGTGGTAAGGTGGCACCCAAACGTTCGACATTCGTTCATACCAGTGACTGAAATTACAAATCAAAAAAGTTAGCAGTCCTTTAATAAATATCCGTGAGAACCTTCTATATTACGAAAGCAACACGTAGTTGAGTTGGGTTTTTGAAAAGAAACGGACGAGTAAAAATAAAACTGTGAGAAGCTCCTTACGCACAACACAACGTACAAATGTCTTCTGGATTGTGGATGACGGATGAGTTAATATTTAAACAAAGTAAAATTCCAGTCACGTCACACTTTTGACTGTCACACATACAGTTGTTGTTATAAACGTATTACAATCATTTACTAACAACAGTAATTGCTATTTTCTTGTGATTGTCGCTGTGCATTTAGTATTTAGTGAGTGCCAAGTGTGGTGTCTCGGTTTGGTTCGGCCATCGGTCAGTCTTAAGGCCCAGACAAGCTTCATTTCCTTCATATTTTATATTCCATGGGCACGTAAGAAATAAAGGACAAAACAAAAGGTAATAGATTTTAACTCATACCGTATTTAGTTTTTATTATTTTTACGTAAGTAACGTAGTATCAGATTATTATTACCCTATTAGGAGAGATTCAAGTTATCCAAGCCCAAGCTAAAAGGTTGCGCTTGCGAGGAGCTGAACAAGTTTTGGTTATCTGTTGCTCTGCAATACAGCTTTCCCTGTTTTTTTGTATAATTAAGTTTTATAACCTGTATTTTCAAGTTTTGATTTTAGTCTAAAAGTATTTTAGATAATGCTGAATGTGGGAATGAGATAATGGATAAGTTTCGGATTATTTTACATGTTTTCCTCGTGTGTGCAAGATACCGACAACCGAAGTACTTAGTTACAATTAGCAGTCAACACCGTTTTCCTCGTCAAATCAGTCTCGTCTCGATTTTGGATTCATTTTGAATTAAAGTAATGAATTGTATAATATCCAATATATAATTCGTTGCTCTACTTTTTTAAGCTATAGCCAATTTATAGATTTTATTTATCTAAGCAGTAGAAATTCGAGAATTACTGAACTGGTGTCTGGACGAGGAAAACGATGTGGCATAACATATTTATTGAAATGCTACGGATTGCTAGTTTGCATGTAAATTTATTATTATTATTTTTATTATTTATTTATTTCCTTTTGACAGACTCAAGGTCCATAGGAGTAATTAACACATACGTTTCAAATACAAAAATAAGAAATATGGGATATTGACATATTACATCGCAGTTGTTACAAAACACAAAGAAAGTACAATTTCAATAATTATGTTATCCAGTTATGTATAGTAGTGATTTCCATTCTGCAAGAATCGTAGAATTTTCGTGACATTCGGAGTGGAAGATATTCTTGATTATTGTATTCGGGGAGGCAAGAAGTCTAGTGTGCAGTGAGTAGGCAGAAAATCTACGTACCGCAGTAAAGTAAAGTTATTAACTCGAGTTTCTGTAAGCATGATCGAAGCACTGCACGCCCTAGGCAGCCCCATAACTATTCGAAACGAGTTGTTGTACGCCACATTCATTTGGGCATATGCAGCCTGGGTCAGGGTCCAGATACTGCAGCAATAGATGGTAGAGATGGATGTGACGAAAAGATGTCGTTTGACTGTTACGCTGCATTCTTAAAAGAAACACTTAATCATGTTCGCCCGCTTGTAAATTTCTCGGACTCTGCAGTTAGATTCTTCAACGTCACATAATGGATCTGTGACGTATTTAGTCGTCTGAGTGACGGTGTAGCCTAAATATTTAACTATCTTTGTGGGACAGACTTCATTGCCCTGGAATTGAGTGACTATGGGTCCCACATGTTTCTTAATCCAGCCATTCTTTTAAAAAATTTCAATTTAGTCAGTCTGGGTCATAGTAATTTATGTTAGGCTTTTAGGTTATATTTAATGCTAAGCTAAAAGACTGCATAAATTAATACGTGAAACCGTAAGGAGATTAAATATATGCTTATGACCAGGTTAAATTTAGTATTTTCAAGTTCAAGGAGCATTTAAATAATGTAATAAATTTAAAAAATGTTAAATTCCGTTAAAATTAAATTTCACGGTGGAAACGAAGAACATAATATGAGTCTTGAATTCTTGAACTACTTTGTCATCACTTTGTTTTTCCGGTCAGTTCCAATTTAACTATGGGTCACGCAAGCACTGACTGGCCAATCAGCATGCAAAATCAAACTTCCTCTTAAATGGCTTCATTTCCAATATTATTAGGTTTATACCTTGTCTGAATCTGAAACTAAAGTTAATAGTACAAACAATTTACAACACTTTGAGATGATTACTTCGCAGATTTCATGCCTCACCGTAAAATTGATTCACATGTCGATTTTTGAATGTGTAGCCCGTGAAACTTATATAGCATAGGAGTCCAAAAGTGTCCGGCCGTTATTCTAGCAATTCTATGAAACACGAAATTTTCAATTTTCGAGGTTTAATTCGGAGAAAATAAACTAAATCAATAATTCTTTTGGTTCAATTCCCTCTAGTATCCACCAGCATCAAGCATCATCAAGTCATCAACTACTGCTATAACAGTAGACAGTAGGCAGAAGTTCTCATAATTTGTCACACTACGAATTGAGATGTCTGCTTTGTGTGGAATATGCAATCTTGATCTGGCAAAACCTCCAAGACACAAAAAATGGAGCCAACTTCTTGAACGCTTTCCATCTCTCCGAGACTACTTCAATCCCGACCGGAATGTAGATGGAATTCACATTGGCATGGACGTTGATATCGTCACCTCGAATTGCAACGTACTTTTTCATAATATGTGCATCACCGAATGGTTCAAACTCACTAAGTAAGTTAAGCATTATTAGCGTTCGCGCATACAATTTTAAATTTTTTTTGTCTGCATACGGCTCAAAAACGAAATTTCTGGTTGTTGGAACATCTAGTGCATTGTGCATTTAATTGTGAAACAGATTTTAAGGGCTTGATGAATTTTAATTAACTAGAAATTGTATTTCACTTTTAACCGTGTAGGAGCCCGAAGTGCCCCAACACTTCCTGCCCTGTTCTTCACGGTACATTTGCTGCCATGAGGAAGCATCATTTCACAGCAATTATGGAAGGTCAAGACACTACTGGACATGTATTCAGAACTTCTGAAGCTAAACCAAGTTCCAATGACATGTCAGGGAGAGAATGCCTAATCAAGGAGATACTTGCAGTAGCAGCTGTTAATGGCACTGGTGGTGGTGCCGTTGGCCAAACTAACAAAGGGGTGAACCTAATTGCTGCTGGACGGGGAGACCTGAAATTGAGTAAGAACTTAATGAATTTTATTAAGTAATAACAGCACTAAGTAATGTTAGGTTTAGGTATTGTTAATTACTTTGTTCAAAGATAATGTTCCATATTTCTAAGCCCTTATGTCTGTTGGTTTTTCTAGATGAGCCAAAAGTTACGCAATTCGAAATAGGGCACAATAATAACATGACCACTAAAATCACAACCTTTCACTACACCAGTAAGAGTCGGCTGGTAAAGGATGAGGCGAATTCTGCTGAATTTCGTGAAGTTTCGTCGAAGACTAATTTATGCACCAGGCCAAATCCAATAATTGTTACTAATGACCTAAAGGACAAAGGTGCAGCTGATAAGGATGGATCTTCGAACAAGATAGTAGATGAGCCGATCGTTTTTTCTTTGCCTCCTCAGATGCCTACTAGCACCATACCTAAGTAACTAACTAAGTGTCGCCGACATCTAAAACTTAAAAAGCTTGTTATACATTTTTTTTGCTAAGTACAGGATATTTGTGGTCTTTCATTAGAATACGAATTATTATTCAAATGCATTGCTACGTCTAGTTAGTATGTCATAATTATCACGTATGACGTATGTTAATCTGTATAGGTTGGATGCAACATGCGAGCTATATGCTGAGTCACCCGAGTTGTCCACAGATAGTGACTCCGTTTCATCTGGGAGAAGCAGAAGCAGTTCTGTTGACGATTCGGACTTCAAGTAAGTTTCGACATGACAGGTTTAGTTACGCAAATCGTTTGTGAAGAACCAAAATGACCCTCATCCAATTTAAACAAAAATCAAAATGAGCTATGTCATAAAAACAAAATAAGAAACATGCGTACAATGTTAATTAGGAGTTTTTGAAAAACGTAAAATGTTCCATTTACGTATTTTAAAAAGGTACAAAATGTTCTAATTCCATGATTTTGAAAAGGTGCAAAATTTTCTTTATTTCATGTTTTTGAAAGGTGCAAAATTGTCTAATTCAATGTTTTTGAAAAGTGTAAATGTTCTTCACAGACGAAATAGCAGTATAGCAATAAGTTATGTTAGTTATGTACATATATGTTATAGTCTTTCATACTTTGATGTAATGCTGAAAGTAATAATCATGATGACATGAGAGAAAATCGAAATATATATTAACCTTCTTTAAAAAAGTAACATGTTTGTTAATATTTAATTTCAGTCGTGGAATTCGTACACAACGACAAAGTCGACCGATACGACAGTTTCATCATCGAAACCAACGATCAATTATTAGAGCAGCACGTGGTGGACGTGAATCAGGAGAAACGTTGTACACCCGTCGGACCGGTCGTGTAATCATGCCTTTAATGGGAGAGGAAACAGCAAGCGACTTGTTTCATCTAATTATGTAATATTATTTTATCACAAAACAGGTTGTCTGCAAATATAAGTGTATAGGTAAGGCGCAAGACGAGAGCTAACAATTAGGAATGAGTAAAGAGTAAATGTCTCGTCAATTTTGAAAGCGAATAATAATATACGAATACTATGTAGTACAAGCTAAGGGTGTGCTTTGTCTACTGTTTGCGAGTCCCAACTGGGATTTCACGCTGTATAGGATTTCTCACCTATTTTACTTTTTTAAAAAAAAAAAAAAAAATAAATAAATAAATATAAATCCTATACAGCGTGAAATCCCAGTTGGGACTCGCAAACAGTAGACAAAGCACACCCTTAGCTTGTACTACATAGTATTCGTATATTATTATTCGCTTTCAAAATTGACGAGACATTTACTCTTTACTCATTCCTAATTGTCTGCAAATATAAAACTTTCACTTCAATGCTATAATTTAAGAAACCTGTAACAGTATAATATTTTCTCCGTCAATGTCAGCATAAATAATACAAAGCACAATGTCAACCATTTGTTGGAATTTAAAAGTGTTCACTTAATAATTAAATAAAACTACGTTGCTTATCGACGAAAATTACAATATAAATGGAATCAACGAAAATAAAACTTTTTAAGTATTTTTGTATATTTTTTATGCTTTCTACTAGCCAATTTTAGCGTGTATGCAAAGACTTTATAAATTGTATTAAAAATATAACATGAAATATTACTGAACGTCATTCGTTCAGACATGTTTGTGAACTCCAATTGAATTTTATAATTTTTATAATCATGTACTTGTATGAGTTGTATGTAAAATTTAACTGTATAGCTAGTTATGATTTTAATTCAGAATTCATTCATCCGCCGTACACACATTGCTAAAATAAAAGTTAAATTTTGAACTACTTATACGTAGACAACCTGTAACTGGATGTGGATATCGTCGGTGAAGAACCAAAATGACCCATATCCATTTTTAGCTAAAAACAAAATCCACTATATCTACAAAAATATTCAAGTATTTTTAGTATTTATGATCTTGAAAGCGTTTAAATAGAAAATATTTATTGCACGTTTCAAAAACATGGAAATAGAACATTTTGCACATTTCAAAAAAATGTAAATAGAACATTTTGCACTTTTCAAAATCACTTAATTAACACCTTAACGTATCTTTCTTGTTTAGTGTTTTTATGACATAACTCATTTTGACTCTTACTCAAGATATCCTATTTATTTATCAAGGCTCCTGTCAAACACATCTCATAACTGTCTTCTTCATTGATGAAGTACACACTAAATAATAAGAATAGAATGCTTTTGTTTATTCATTTAGACAAATATGGAAAAAAATGAAGAACTATAAATAATATGAAAATATATAATACCACCGAAAGAAATTATTTTTTTAAATACAATTATTTATGTTCCTCTTCGTCCGCTTGGTAATGGCCATGGTCTTCTTTATCATTCCCACCGCTGGCTGAGCCTGAGCCTTGGCGACCATCAGATTTATGTTTTATAGCTGCTTCTGTGTAGGGAAGGGACACGGGGCCAATTTCATCCCAAAATTGATCTTGGAGCATGGGTGGATGCTCTGCGTGCATCTCATCCACAATTAGGTATGACACTTGAAGATTACGATCAATCAACCAATTTATTTCAAAATCATCATCGTCTTCTCCAAATGGATTTACTAACGTCTCTGCCACCTTCAACCAACCCATGTAGAAGAAAAACTGAAAAACAATAATAATGCACGCTATGAGGCTCAAATAAACAACATATTATTTTGCTGGTTTTAACCGTCCAATTCCAAGTTGTCCACTTTGGAAACTACATAAGCACAATAATAATTAATAATTATCTTCATTAACTACTTTTTTCTACGCAATTCCTCGTCCCTTCTACTAAAAGCAGAAAGGAACGAATTTTTAACGAAAGAAGATACCTCAACCAATGTGAAGAAAGGGACGTAAAGATCAATGGGTTCCGTCCCATCAGCAACAAATTGCTTCCCCACCAGTGCAGACAAAAAATACAGGTAGACAGCAATAGTTACGACTTGGGTGTACATGAGAGGAACTGGAGCCATGTCATATCCCAGTAAATCTCCAAGGCAACCCCGCCATTTGGTCAATTCTCGGATTATTTCATTCAACGACATGTCATCTACAACACGTCCTTCTCGTCTCGCTCTGTAATATTAGAAACACACGTAATATTATTGATATCGTCTGTGAAGAACCAAAATGGCCCGTATCCATTTGTAGCTAAAAATAATATCCACTATCTACAAAAATATTGATACATGTCTCAAGAGTTTAAATAAAACATTTTGCACTTTTAAAAAATATGTAAATCAAATATTTTACACTTTTCAAAATCATTGAAATAGAACATTATTACACTTTTCAAAAACGCGTAAATAGAACATTTTACACTTTTCAAAAACTCTTAATTAACATTCGACGCATGTTTCTCATTTTGTTTTTATGACATAGCTCATTTTGATTCTAGCTTAAATTGGATATGGGTTATTTTGGTTTATCACACAGGCGATATTATTATTGCAAGTCAAATAAATGTGAACAAGAAAAATGGTTTAACTTAATACTATAAATCGTTTGGTAAAACGCAACTCACCGGGACAAGATGCCACCTGCAAACAAAAAAGAATAATAATAATTTTAATAATATTGCATATTGTTGCCATAAAATATCATTTTCTGTGATTTTTCATCCTATTCATTTTAAAAATTCAATTCCATAAAGATTTGAAGCATTCAAGTTGCCGGCATTGCGTTTCATTAAAAAGTAGTAAAATAAGACACTCACTTGTCCATACAACAGGGGCCCAGTATTTAGCATACTTTGTTTTTTTATTCAAATTTTCAAAAATTAAAAGTTCGTGTGGAAGAAGAAATCCTATATAGAAAAACACATCTGAATTATTGTTATTTCGCTAAATTAAATTAATCAAAATTACGATTCTACGACTTTGTACCGGAACGACTTTTCGTCGAACGACATTGCGTAGGAGACATTGAGTACCCACGACAGTACGTCGTTGGACAATTCGAAGTGTGCTGTTCGGCGAAGACATCTCGTTGAAAGACATTGCGTATAATGTGTTTTGCCGACGGACAATGCGTTGAAATAAAGTCCGTCGATAACATATTTCCTTGAGTAGTTCATTTGAGCGTCTAAATATTTTAATTTTAATTTTCATAACTAAATCTAATCATAAAAAAAAGCAAGCTATATTCTAATTTTGCATATTTCAATCATATCCTATACAAATTAATTTTTAATTTACCTCACGCATATCGTCAGTCGCTATTTTTACTTTCATTTAAATTTTGGCTTTGGCATTACACTTTTATTTGGAGGGAATTGCCTTAAATTTTCAGTTTACTTATTCTGGTCCCAATGTTGTGTCAAGTGATAGTGACAGTGAGTAATTTGTAGTTTATGTTGTTTTGTTTGTTTAATTTTAAGATAAAGTTATTCCATAGTACAGTAATTCATTACACTAGTAATAATTAGATACTACTTTTATTGCTTTAGTTAAGTATGCATATATGAAGACGTCAATGGTATAAAGAAGATTTTGTAATATTTTTCAGTTCGTTCCTATTTTCACGAAAGAATTTTTGCAGAACACAGTTATTCAGTCCGATAGTACTATTTCGATAATACTTTAAAGTTTTAGCGGAAACACGAATATGTGATTGGCAAGCAGATTTTTTATATCGTTTATTGTGTATGTCAAACAGTTACGGCGTACCCATTGTACATAAATTACAAATATTAATGTGGGGCCTGATGTTAGATTCTGCTGGTTTATGTCTAATTGTTAATTTTAATTTTATTTACAGAGTATGGGTAACATAGTTCTGTTGTTTGGTGTTTATATTGCCAAAATAACTGAATTCACATATTTTACTTTGTTTGGTGTTACTCAATAAATTAGTTTCTTAATAAGTTGAATCACACAATACTTATACTGAGACCTTTGTGCTATTGGAGTACGAGACCGAATTTAATTACATAAAGCTGTCTTTATCTCTACTCCTTACTTTCTTTTCGTTTTTATAAAATTACATCATTTCAGTTAGCACTGCATTAAACAACCAGGTAATGTCTATCGGCGTAAATTAATTAGACGTCGTGTCTACCAACGTAATGTCGTCGGCTTACAGTCTCCAACTCGATGTCTATCGACGCAACGTCGTCGACTCAATGTCCACTCGACGCAATGTCTTTAGGCAAAATGTCTTTCTTCGAACTGTCGTCGACTTAATGCCTTAATGACTTAAGTCGCCAGACCAAAATTACACTTTCATTTCTTTGTTTTGCAGTACTTACCAGCCTCGACAAGATGTTCAAAGGAAGGGAATCGACGCTTGGCGGGTGTGCTCATCATTACCATTGTAATTACATAGGACAGATTTAAATAGCGCATCATCGTACGTCGCATCAGCCGTCCCCGCATGTCCTTAAACAAAAAGCAACAAAAAAACAAATTATGTATAGTGTTATTAACAATTACACATTTGAAAGTTGCAAATCAAAATATCCTATCTTATAATATATATAAAATAGCAGAAGCCGTGGAGAAGAATGAAGGAGCAGGTGCGCGACACGAATATTTCATGCCCCGCTGGAAAGTCACAGATTGTCCCCATTGTCTGCGGTTACCCCGAGAGTACGAAATATTCGTGTACTGTATACCTATACTATATAATTATAGTATTTAATAATTTAGAATTAGAATAACATGCTTACATTGCCATGCAAATTTGTAGATATGAGTGTACCTAGATTATCTGGCCACGGAAGCAACAAGAACTGTGCCCACCATCTAAAACATCAAATACGATTTTATAAATTATTTTCGCTGTTACTTTTCAACTTTTATTTATTAGCATTAAAAAATTGTCGATAAATACTTTGTATAAGGGATCGTCCACAAATGATGTCATTGCTGGTACTGGAACTGGTGTCGATGTCGATCGGTCTATACTTGGCTAGGGAGGATGACATCCCATGTTAAAGATAGCCGTTTACTCAATATAGTTAAGCTGATGACAGGGGGTTCATAAATTTTTATAGGGTAGTGAAAACTGGGACTTTTTGATGACAGTATTAGCGGACGATCCCTACATGTGAGTGACGAAGATAAGGAACTAAACTAATTGGCAACACGCACAAAATAAATACAATAAATTAATAAATAAATATTAAATCACCTTGAGACGACAGTGGACACATAGAAACCAAGAATGAAGGATAATGGAATATTTTTGTAGTATTCATCACAGTAATGAACTATGTTTATAAATAATCTAAAAACATAAAAATACACAAACAGCAGACATTTAATTTTTGTGATTGCGATTGATAAGTTTTTTAAGTAGAATTGGATGATGGTGTGGTGGTGGGGGGAACGAATTGACGACGTAACTATTGCTTTACAAAACTGAAATGATTGACTTTACTAATTTTATTATGACTTCCATTTATACCGTTCCATATATTTTGAGATTGCTCACTTGTTAGCCGCATTTGCATTTGCATCCTTTCGACCCCGTAGGTAAACCCGATAGAAGCAACTGATACAACAATATAGCACCGTGTAAACCACCATCTCCTGCCACACTAATTTGTAGATACTTCCCTTCCATCTTTAAGAAAAGCAAGACACACAATGTATTACATATTGCATCATAGACTTTGGAAATTGGACAGACACTGAATTCAGTGAATTCACAACCATTATCTATATGATTCTTGAATTGAAATGTTTACAGGGCCGGATAATGTGGCCAACGCAGGCAGCCCCCCTCCTGCTTGAATTTTCAAAAAACATGCAAATATATTCTTTTACACATTTCAAAAACATGCAAATCAAACATTTTCCAATTTTTAAAAAACATGGACCACATACATAACATCTGTTTTCACTTTTCAGAATCAAGTATATAGATCATTTTAAACTTTTCTAAAACATGTAAATACAACATTTTGCTTCACCAAAGAAAACCATCAATAAAATCAAAATGGGGGCTTTTATATGGAAACTGGAAACAAATTGCTGCCTACTTAAAAGCAATTCCTTTGTCCGGCTCTGGATGGTTACCAAAAAAAAACATAGTACCGTCTTAGAAGTCGATGAAAATTTCCTAGTCCTCTGCAAGTAGCAACTACTGCTGAGTATGTTACCGTCATTCTTTACAGAAAACGAGCCCTTGCCCTTTGGTTCTAGGGTTTTCAAATAAAGTTATGCAAATTATACTAACTGAATGAATTACTGAAACTGAAATGTTAATGGCAATGCTAATAAGAACACGTATTAAAGTATATTTGCATAATTATTGCATTTTACAATTTTTGAAATCGTAATATTTTTTGGAATTTACTGCATTTCTGTAAATTCGGATTAGAACCTTCTTATAGTCTTACTATTAGTGTTTGTTTATAGCTGATTGCAAGCAGATACTAGAATTCGATTTATTGGAAATGTTTCAAACTTGTAAGGCCGATCGAACTTTTTGAATGAGATTTTCCAAAATCTAGCTGTTGAATGAACCATATGCAATACAAAATACAACGCAAAATGCAATACAAGTTTACTGATTTTAAATTTCAACGTACGATTACGATATCTGTTATTTAGCACACCTATCACAGTATCACACAGTCAGAGGTCACAAGAAAGAAACTTCATGCTATACGTATAATTAGCAATAGCAATCTAGTAGCAATAAAACTATCGATTTCATTTTCATGCCATAAACAATGTCCATTTTTTAATAAAATTATTGCAGAGGAGAGAGCAGAGGAGGAATTCCACAATGCAATGTGTCCACTCACACTGTTTGCTTTCTGAATATTTTGTCGGATCAATGCACTGCACTGCATTAGTGTAGTTTCGTTTCCAGGGGAAAATAACGCCCTCAGCCCTCAAACCACAAGTAGCTTGCGACAAGGAACTCACTTGGACTGGGACTGGATTTGATTATTTGTATATAATTTTGTTGGGAGAGTCATGATCATGAGACCAGTAAGAAATGTTAGCTAAAACCGCTTGCCTTTATTTTAAAATTTTCATTACAAACTACATGCCTTCTCCTTATGGGGTACAATGTTAGCCATAGCTAATCCATTAATAAGAAATAATTTAATCTAATAATGTAATTAAATTAGAGGTTTTACACTTATTACACTTATTAACATTTATAATAAAATATAATTTTCCAGGACCAATGAAGTTATAGGCAATTTGTTTTTCTAAATTAAATGAGTTAAAATGCAATGCTTCGTCACTCACAAGGTGTAAGAATATTTTAAAATTAATGTTCAGCTCAACAAGCGTATTCCTATACTTCCATTTCAACTTCAACAACTCACAATCACTCAGTAGACTCAGGGTTCCAAAACCGTCTAATAAATGGAAGAACGGTAAACTGGAGAATTAGAGCAACTACAGCCGCAAACAAGAAGGGTGGAATGCGAAATCGTCTACGATCTGCTGGATTCAGATTCATCAGATCTGCATTTGGTCCATTTAACAGTGATTCCCCTTCAGTCATCAATGACTCCAGTTTTCCAGCTAGTTCACCCTCGTCGTCATCATTAAGAGCATTTTGTATCAAATTTTCCTCGTAATCTTTAAGAGAAGCATAGGTAGGAGGACTGTTGCCGTCGCCGATGTCTGATTCGGAACCGGAACCGGAGCGACCAGCATTGGAATCAGACTTGGCTTTGACGTCACCAGCAAGGACACGGTCTGGATCACGGTCAGGAACATCGACATTAACATTGTCTCCCTGCGTTATCGTTATTTTTTTCCGAGGAGCTTTAACTGGAATTGGGGCTGGAACTGGAACTAGTTTAGTCTTTGTTGCCTTGCTGTTACCGTAACCAGAGTCACCCGAACCTTCCTTGAACTCCAGTTTGCTAGCTTCAGTGGTGGCTCCTCCCGCTAAACAATGGCCAAGCGCTTCTTCACTTTCAGTTCCAGATAATTCTTGAATTTCTCCACCTTCATTCACAGTTGGTAGCTTTTGTTTCGGCAGGTTTTTGACTCGACAACCTAAACCAAGCCCATGTTCATCTTTAGTTACTCCGGTGTCGGTTTCGGTTCCGGTTCCGGTTCCGGAACCAAAAGTAAAAGTGTCAAAAGTCTTTGCACTTGCTGAGATTTCATTTGTGTCATCATTAGCGTCACAAATTACGAAGCTTGCATCACTCTCAGAGTTGATGTCACTAGTGAAACAAAGACATGTGAAACTATTACAAATTGGAATTTGCGAAAAAGTAGGCAGTATCTGGATTATTTCATTTTTCGTACTCAAATAAGCCAGAGAAAATCAGGAAATATAATTTATTATGACGTAGTAACTAATCTTATCCTTGTAATATGGCATTAAATTCAGGTTCTGTTACCTAAACGACTGCCTAGGAGTACGAAACGTTTTATTTAAACATATTGAAGTCTCGTTGTCGTTGGCGGCAATCTTGTTCTCCTGGCTTTGAGGCTTAGCAGTACCAGCTGGACCGGCTGTGGAACTTGCACTCGTATCCGTTCCGGCCGTTCCACGGTTATCTTTATCCTTAGTTGGACTTGTAACGTTTGGAGCACGGTCAGCCTCTAAAAAAAGCAATTAATTATATACATTTGCATTATTTTTAGCAAAATTAGAAAACTGCAACAAAGCAGTTAGTCTTGAAAGCATTTAAATAGAATATTTTGCACTTTTCAAAAACATGTAAATACTAATAGAACGTTTTCCGCTTTTCAAACTATGTGAATAGAACATTTTGATGTTTTAAAAACTATGTAAATAGACCACTTCACACTTTTCAAAAAACATGTAAATAGAGCATTTTAAACTTTTCAAATACTTGTAAATAGAAAATTTTACGCTTTTAAAAAGCATGTAAATAGAACATTTTGCACATTTCAAAAACAAGTAAATAGAACATTTTACACTTTTCGAAAACATGTAAATAGAACATTTTGCACTTTTCAAAAACATGTAAATAGAACATTTTGCACTTTTCAAAAACATGTAAATAGAACATTTCACGATTTTTAAAAATATGTAGGTAATTAACATTTTGCGCATGTTTCTCATTTCGTTTTTATGACAGCTCATTTAGATTGTAGCTTAAATTAGATATGGGTCATTTTAGTTCTTCACAGACGATACACTAATATTAGACAGGTACTACAACTACATAACTTTAGGTAAAATTTAACTTGTGGCAAACCTTGGCCTTGGGTAAGGCGATCTGGTTTATAAAACTCATTCATATCGGTCATTCCTACGTGAGTCTGAAGTATCTGGTCACGATATTTCTTCTTACTAACAAACTTAAGATCTGTGTCAACCACAACAATGTCGTCAACTCTTCTCTTCTTGAGATCAAGTGAACTTTGCGCGATGGCGATACTATGTTGAGTCAATTCACTTTCACTGGGCTTGGGTGGGTACTTGCTGTTTTTCCGCTTTGAACGAACCGACTTGACTAGTTTCTTCAATCCAAGTTTAGGACTCCACCTTATCAAAAATTCAATAAACGGCCATACTAATTTGAGAGAAACTGCCAGGCCCGCACTATAGTGGCAATTTCTTGTGATGCGTCAAAAATGTTTTCAGTAAAAAAAATACATAGAAATAGATTGACTAAATTCAAATTAATGCTAATATTTCAGTTTAATTATTAATTTTAATGAAAGCTTAATTAAATTCCGTTTGTCATCCGTAGCAACAACAAAATTCTTGAATGAATTTTGTTTAAATTAATTATTATATTATTATATTCATGTTTTTAATCAAACATTTTGTCACGTGCCAACATTTTACACAGCCGCACAAGAAATTACAAGTGTCTGCTGAAAGCTATATAATATACAATCATATGGAGAAGATTAAATTCGAATGATTCTTATCGTGTTATCTTACCATTTTCCGCCAGCAGTGGATGTAAAGCTAATGGAGCCTGGATGTGGGGGTGTAAAATTAAAAGACAAGCTGAGAGACTTATTTAACTTGTCGGGATCGTTTTTGATATCACGTCCACGTACACGGTCAGCATGAGAATTATTAGCAATGACTTTAGTATTCAGATTTGAAGTGGAAAACAATACACGGCTATCACTTCCTCCTCCGATACTCACGGATCTTTTCCGGCTTCTGGGTGTCTTGAACAAATGTTCAGCAGTAGTCAAGACTGATGATGAAGATAAAGACATGTTTTTTTTTCAAGTTTATCTAATATTGACATTTTCAAACATAAATTTTAAAATAATGCTACGCCAACTAGATTGTACTATTTTAAGGATAAATTAGTACATTACTTAATTTAATCCAATAATGTGTCTAATGAGACTTATTTGGAGAAATAGTTGGTAATAACACGTTACTGCTAACCACCATAATGGTAGAATTATATACTGTTATAAAATGGTAATACATTATTACCAGATATCTTTGTGTGATAAATACTTACAATTAAAAGTGGCTTATAAAAGGTAATATTACTTGTGAAAAAAGAGTAAAAAAAAGCAAAATATCAGTTTAAATCCAGATTTCGGTATAAATGTTTCTAGAAGACTAGACATGAATGGCTATTATATCTGATATAGTGCCGTAACATTGCAAAATTATTATTATTATTATTATTATTTATTGAACTGTTTCGCGGGCATTACCCATAACATACACCAAAATTACATACGTTTACTTGATAATTATTTTACATAAATTGAGAGAAATTATTATTACTAAGTATACTTAATAATATTGCAAAATTGTAATTGTAATTGTATTTTTATAAAAATTGCATTTACAATTGTAATGGTAAATACAATTACAATACAATATCAAATTTATTTTCTGCATTGTGTTCTGAGCCTTTGTACGCTAAAATCGTGTATCTACATAATAGTTATCATGGTAAATATCAAGTCAGTAATTTTATCCTGATTAGGGGTCTAATAAAGGTTCCAAAAGTGCGAATTGTAATTGTATATTGTAATTGTATTGTAATTTACAATTACAACTACAATACAATATTAATTTACAATACAATACAATATTATTCTTACAATAGTTTTACAATATTACGGCACTAATCTGATACATCTTTTTAATACTTAAAAAGGAACGGTTTAACACTGTTGCCATAAAGAATTTCATAAAGAACCAAAACGACCCATCTCCATTTTTAGCTAAAATCAATATCAACATCTACAAAAATATTCAAATATGTCTAGATTTTAAATAGAACATTTAAATAGAACATTTTGCTTTTTTAAAAAAAATGTAAATACAAATTTTACACTTTTCAAAAACATGGAATTACAACATTTTGCACTTTTTCAAAAACATGGAATTTGAACATTTTGATTGTATAAATTTTGTTGGATATGGGTCATTTAAGTTCTTCACAGACGATTTGTGACCAAGCAGTTTGCCATGGCAGGTCCGGCAGGTTCGACAAGTTCGTTGCTACCAGAAAGCTGTCGCAACGCAGTGGCCCGTAAGGCATTTCCTATGGGGTGGTTGACACTGGTCAGTTGTCAAAATGAAGTTTTCAGTTTCAGAAGGCAGTTTTACCGCAATTCCTGGAAATTAGCGCATTTTCACTTTCCGTTTGCAACAATAAAGTCAATAGACTTAGATCATTAAATTGAATTGCAGTGTGCAGCCGAGCCAGTATGTCTAGCGATGTATGAGCTACTTAAACACCTTCGTTAAAAATTACACAGCCAATTCAGTAGGTCAGTAGTCAAGAAAGCCAGTTTTCTTATGATCAATATTCCAACGTGCATCTTATAAAGATGCACATACAGTTAATTCCAAGAATTTAATTCAACTGTATTGCCATCAAAATTATTCAACATATGGTTATTAGGTAAGGTCAGCATGCAAAAGCATTTTGCCAAAATGCTATGTTGAAGATTATCAAAATCTACTGCCACTGTTGCACCGTATTTTAAGTGTAAATGCAAAAGCAACTATATCCAGCATACAAAAATAATTATAAAGAATCTAAAAGGAAAACCAGCAAAAATGAAAGTGAGCCATGGCTAATGAAACAAAGAGCAAATTACATACAAATAAATAGCATGCCGGCATACCTACATGCATACTGAATGGTAAGCAATTTCGTACGCTGTTGCATATTTTCAGCGTAGACTTCCTAAGATTAATACTGCTCAGTATTTAGATGAATGCAGAATTAAATGCGAAATCTACCTCCTACTTATATAGTTGCTTGTCTTACGATTTGTGTATTCAGTGTGCGACAGACTGCAGGACCATATTAATTGGTAGTCAGTTGTTCTCGTTTAAAACATACTGATGTCAAGTCAGTCAAAGTTTATTTGCTCTAACACATTTTAGTGGAATATAATTAATTTTAATTTTAGACTAACACTAAAATGCACTACTAAGCTACTCTTGCCTACACTCAGTGAAAGATAAACTGTATAGAATTCTCCCCGATTCTAAACTCTGTTTGTAATTTAGGATACAAAAATAATGCAATTTGCACAATGTACCTTTTGCTGACACTATAGCTGTAGGGCTGTAGCTTCAAAAGGAATTTTAGTCACCAGTCCCGGTTCGGGTACACAAGAGGGTAAGTACATGTAATTAATTGTTTTTTATTTCAACACTATACACACTGAACAAACATACAAAAATACTTTTAATACGTTTCAATTTTTCTAACACATACAACTATGAGGACATAGCAAAACGCATTATTGCTTTTGCCTTTGTGCTATTTACCTTTAAATGTGTACATACTTGTAACATATTATGTGCATGAATATTTAACCTAGTGCCGGTGTGACGGATTTCTCCTGGGAGGGAAAATTCGGTGTAAGGCCAACGCGTAGTATTAATACATATTATAAACACCTCGCCCCGCCCCAGGAAAACAGATATAAATAACCGGGACCGGTTACCGGTACTAGTAAATAGGAAAAACTGTGCTATAAGGAGACTCACGTTCTAACGAAATTTTACTGACTGTTCTACACAATATACAAAAACAAAAGTATGCATTCGTCATCTCAGAGACGATGGATACATAGATATCGTCTGTGAAGAACCAAAATGACCCATATTCACTTGTAGCTAAAAACAATATCCACTATCTACAAAAATATTGAAACATATCTTGAAAGTATTTAAATGTGGAATATTTACACTTTTCAAAAACATGTACATAGAACACTACAGTTTACAAAAACATGTAAATAGAACATTTTATACCTTTTTAAAAACATGTAAGTAGAACATTTTACACTTTTTAAAAACTCTTAATTAAAATTTTACGCATGCTCCTTTTTTTGTTTCTATGACATGGCTCATTTTGATTCTAGCTTAAATTCATTAAATTGGATATGGGTCATTTTGGTTCACGATATCCTACCTAGCTATTGTCGGGACCCTGCCGTTTCCATTTGATTGTATGGATATGAAACTGTTTGGACTTCATCTTGCGCAGCGGTTTCGACTTTGTATCCAAACAATATATCCATCGTCTCTGTCGTCATCTGTGGTATTTACACCTTGTAAATTAAATATTTTTATCACACTCCAGTCTGCAGCAATTATTTATTTTTTACTGTAAAACGTTTACCAAAAAAATCAAAAACTAAAACACTTACAATCTATTAACGTTATTTTAGTAATTTTGTTATTACTGTTACCTGAGCCAGAAGAAACTGTTTAGTAAATCTCAGTAGTTGCCAATCAAATTTCAAAACACAGTAATTTTAGTGATTGATGAGGAGTGCGAGGCGGCAGGCAGCCCGTAGGAAGGAGTAGGAATGTAGGAAAGGAAGAATAGTGATTTTTGGGGGGATCCCGTTTATAATGCATAAAGGGCTGGAACAAAATTTCCATCATTCGAAATAATCCGAATTTCTCCGCTGAGAAATATTATGAAGTGAAAAGTGCAACAAGTGCCGTTTGTATTACCCTCTACTCTTTTAAACAGTAATTCTGTTGTTCTGTTGTTTATTAAAACAAACATTTTTGAATTTTAAAAAATTCGTAATAACAAAATAAAGAATAGCAATTGAATACACCGAACCTACCATAGCAATTTTATTTCATTATTAACATACGTCTTGCCGTACATTACGACATTTCGAGTTCGCAATGCATACAGCGAGCTGATATAGTTTGTCAAGTCAAAAGAGGTGAAAACAGAGAAGTAGGAGAATGCATTGCATGCGTTTTATTCATTTTTACTGGTATTTACATTTCTTACGATTTGAAGCTATAATCAAAGACGTGGTTAAAATTCTATGGCCATTTCGTAAGAAACAATTTAGTGTCTGGACTACGAATCTGAATCCCAAGCCGAACTGACTTTAGAAACGACGTTAGCAGGACTTTGAGTGAAGTTACGCTAACCGATACGGTTCCTACCCACGACCAAACCGCTAGGACATCTCCTTGTCATGTAAAAAGTTACTTTTTTTGTTTTAACCATGGCTTTGTACAGAAAATTATTTGCAAATTGCAAATAAACTTTCATTTATCACTTTTTTGAAATAAATGTTTCTCCTAATAACCGGGTACTCTAAAGCAAAGCCCAGTGGTTAACTACGCATGCACAATCAACGGCTACATTTGGTGTGTTCATACCTTTTGTGTGTCTTTTAATAGCCACAGGCCACAGCATTACGGAACCTTAAAAACTCATTTTTGATGCTGCTGCCAAAGTTTTAAACGCATAGCCACGTGCAATACGCCGTTCGAAAGCCCTTAAAAATCTGCACATGCTCGTGCAATGTTGAAGTTTGACAAACGCTAGTTTAGCAAATTTAAAAAAATCTTTACATTTTGTCGTTTATATTTAACGCTGCGCCGCCATTTTGAATTTAGGCGTCCAATTTTTTTTTCGACAAACTAAATCTGCGAACCCTATTGTTTAAAGCGTACTCACCCACATTTTGCATAAGAATGCCGGCACATGCAATTTCCACATGACAAGTCCAGTATTTATTTTTTGGCTTTTTATAAAAATCTCAATGAGCCAAAAATTACGTAAAACAGAAGTAATCACCACATTTACAACGTCTATCATTACGCGTGAAAATAAATGGTCTGAGTGCAGTTAAACAAGAAATAAATGTCCGGGTACATTTGTCCTAAGCTTAAGTGAAAGCGGGTTTAATAAAACGTCGTAGCGGAGCGTGGCGACTCTTGTCTCTCGCCGCTTTAATAGTGACCCGATTAATACATTAAATTGATTGTTGACGCGCCATCTCATGTAACGTTGCAAAATCCCGCGTTATACAGTTTAATTACATTATTCGTCTATGGTTTATATTTAATATTATATTACTTCTTTTTCTTTGTATTCAATATCAGACGCTTATCCCGCTCCCTTCCCCCGCCTCCCACATGGCGCCTACCCTATAATAATAGAGACCGTTGACACCGTTGTAGTGTTTTTTAAGTACGTACATAAATATTTTCTGACATTCGAGCTTCCCCTACAATCATATGATTCCGTATGCACATGATTTAATATAAGGGATGCAAGATCAATTTCAGAATAGTTGATTCCTTCCTATTTCGTCACATGAATTATTTTTACAATTTTAAAACCATTCAAGTGCCCGAGAGGATATACAGTTAAATCCTTTACATTCTTTCCTGGCGACACAATGATTGACTTGACGTGTCATCATTGTCACTGTTGCACCACATACATATTACATGGTCATATTAAACAATAACACAGTACTTATAAATTATAAATTGCAATGGTATATTTTATTGTGACTGAATTCGGCCACTATAACTACTAATATAATTACATGCTGCATACTTTCACAAACGTAATAAAATAAAATACCAAGTATGAATGTATATTCTGGCCGAGATGCGCAGGTCATGTTGCAACAGGCAGGATCTACTATAGTGATACTACATAATTTATTGTGTCCCCGAATAGGAATATAGGAATAGGACTCCGCCAAACTCCATTTACGATCACACTCCTTATAGTTGTAGGTAGACCCTACTTAGCTAGCCAAATAGGTTTTATAATCACGTGCAATACTACATAAGAGTAATGAGTACATAATTATTATAATTTTGTTGCCTTTTATTAGATAGGAAAATGCGAGTAGATTTGCTAATTTTTAGTTTGCTATTTAAGTTAATTTAAGTGGAGCCTCATGAGTGAAAAAAAGTGTAGTACTAACTAGGACTAGGCACCTACTGACTGACCGTCTCACATCAAGTGCTTTTGTAAAAAATATCCTATCAATGTTGCTGATAAGGGAGGTGGATGGCAGTGGCAGTTAATGCTAAAATATGGTACTACGTACCTGGTTAATAAGTAGTAGGTACAAACAGAGATATACGACTGCGAAGCATTAAATCTTGACATGTAAGTACCTATACTTTTGCACTTTTTCTGAATTGAAGTTATATTCACTATGGACTATTCTTATTTTCAAGGTAATTTCCAGTCAGTTGTACAATATAATCTCGGGGATCAGCGAAAGCGAAAATGGATGTAGTTTTTAAGCTATTTCGTTCTGCCTTGCGATAAATTCTCGGTTCTCTCTGTCCAGTCCAGCCGAGTCGATCAGCCGACTAACTAGTACTTAAGTGGTGTAGTAGTCGTGTTTACGGTTGAGCATCTTCGTGACGAAGCGTTGTGTTTGCGAGTACCTACCTTCCTAGTGTGTTGTGAACGGTTAGAGTAGTTTCGATTACATTTTGATTTAAGTTTAGAACACTATTATTTTTATACTAAACATTCTTCTAAACTGTAGGTGGTAGGAACTAGGAACCATAAGACTAACCAAATAGTTTAGAAGCATGGACGTTAGTTGTGCTGGAATAGTTCAAATCGTCGTGTAACTGTTTTCAATTAAAGTTCCAGTATATACTGTACTGTTAGCTTTTAGCTGCTACTTAAGAGCAATAAGTTCCAGTAAGAATTAAATGAAAAGTTAAAAATCGAAACCTACAATGGGTGGGAAGGGAAGTAAAAAGGAAGAGATGGACAAAGACAAGCCCGATCCTGCAAATAATAAGTAAGTAATAAACTAATTTTAAAGTTACACATTTTCATATCACATGTCACAGTTGCAATTTCGTGATGAAAATGACGAACTTTCCATCCATAATTTGAGTATGAACTTTTGTCTTTTATTTGATTTTCAGCGAAAAAGATGATACGAAAAAGGGTGAGGATGGAAAGGAAACACCAACGGAGCCTCCAATTCCACCTGTGCCTTTCACCCAACTTGTAAGTCCATGTCGTAGGTACATTTATTTGTCCCATTGCCTAATGAATAAACATCTTCATCTCTTTTAAGTCAATGTTTAAAATTGTTTACACGGTCATAAAGGAAAGCAACTGTCTTACTAAATAGTTAGTTCATTCTTGTACTGTTTATGACTGTCATCATACTTTCGCGATAGTATACGATATATCGTACATAATATATACAAAAATGTTCTGATTAAATTAAACTTTAGTTTCGATATGCCTCCACAACGGACAAGCTCTTGGTCTGTATTGGTTGTTTGGCTGCCGCTGCATCTGGAATTACAATGCCTGGGATGGTTATTTTATTTGGACGAATTACAGATACTATGGTACAGGCAAATTCAGACCCTTGCAAACTAAACGAAAATGCTACTACACCTGCAGGGTGAGTTTTAACCTGATTGTTTGATTTATTAACATTATTATCACCAAATAATTATAAGGTGTAGGCGCCACTTCTTTTAGTTAAAAAGACCGAAATGCCGATGTGTTGCGATATAGTAATAATTAGTATTTTAGTATTTACTGAAGTAATTGTATCGGTCCTCCAAATCCTGCTCTACGTGGGCTCTCTTATGTCATTCCATTACCATATGCTGTTTACATGATACACTATTAATTAATTACTAAAGTTGTAATAATAACTATTAATAGAGTTAGTGCCCTACGTGATACGAGTACACATGCGTTTCATTGGACAATCAGGATCTGCTGGAACATTCTCAAAATATTTAAATCGTGGTTTAAGATTAAATTACTACTATTGACGCAATAGGCATCAAAATCGAAATTTATATTTAGGCATATTATTATGCAATGTATAATAGTTTCATGTATTTATTTTCATAACTTTATTGTATGAACATGGCAATGTATTATGTTAAAATTCTATGGGGCTGTGGACAAAGACTATTGATAAGATAAGCGGGTGACATTGATGGTGAGAACAGTGACAGTACCAGCAGACCGAATACCGAATAGATTAGAGAGAGAGAAATTTATTGTTATACTTATATAGTAAGCTGATGGTATTAGTAGTTGTAGGCACATAGATAATCTGTAGGTAGGTATGTATGTAGATAGTCAACACACTATATATTATCGACTATCTCTGATCACGTGAATATGGCGAATCGAAATTATTGACATTGGTAAACCTTGAGACGCGAAATAAAAATGCATGCGTGACCTTACAAAATTGTGTATAATGTAATCCTATAATCCTATTGCTATTTTTCGTATGTCTGTAAAAATTGTAAAATGTACATAGTTTGGATTCCGGAATTCCCTTAAAGTATACAGATGAAATTAACAAGGCTTTGTATAGAGCTCGAATATAAACCAACAAAGGAGGTCTGTAAGGAAGTTGTGTTAGAAAAGGGGGATATTTACGTGAGTCATTAACTCTCGTTTGATCGATTTGTTAGTAAAGTAGTAAAAAGTTCTATTGTGTAGAAAGCTTACGATATCATGAGCGACTGAGCGATGTATGTCGAAATCGATATTACATGTTGCATCGTCGTCGTTGTCTATATATAGGCGCTTCTCCCATATTACCTAAGTGTATCCCGATCCGCCAACCTAAGTCACTTAAAACAAGGCAGATGCCTCACGTGTGCTAAAATTATTAAATTTTATTAATAAAATAAATAATGCGTAAAATTGTAAATATCTTCAAGAAGCTATGAAATGAACTTAAGCAAGCTATAGATTGTAAGTACATGTAAAAGTGTACGATTTTTGTTTGTTTACAATTTTTACGCTTTCATTTTGTAGTCATGTTGCCTTGGCCTTTAAGTTGTAGTTGTACTATATATATTTCTTACCTATAGTCAGAAGCAGAACAAAAGGTCATAGTACTGATACGCTAATTACATAGTCTAGAGATTCGTTGAAATTTGAAGGTAAATAATTACAGTTGAGAAAGTGTGAGAGAAGAAAGTAAATAGGTATATGTATGTTGCACCTGGCGACTGGTGTGGATAAGTTTATTACGTAATTCTCAAGGTGAAGCGTCATTCAAGCCATAAATAACCTTCACCTTTTAGAATGTGTACTGTGTTGAACTGTAAATCACCAGGCATGAAGATAAATATTGGAGGTCAATATGGTAACTTTTTTTTAGGATTTACAGTCTTGGTATTGTAATGTAATGTAATGTAATGGCTTTATTGTCAGAAACCAAAGTGAGAATACATACACTTATTTCCAGGAATAGACATTAAGTAATATAATATATGACTAAACTACTAAATTAATATAAGAAATACCCAAATTATACATAAATGTTTTTTCGCTTACTGAGTATCCACTTGCCCAGTTCAAACTGAAAGTCTTTAAGAGTTTTTTGCTTAAGAATAAATACAGGCAAACTATTCCACAGTAAAACTGCTCTGTATTGATAAGATTTATGGAAAAATGACGACCTTCTTAAGACTAACAATTTAGAGTTATTACGCAGATTTAGCCCTTCTCTGTTGTCACTGATTTGAAGAATACACTCAAGCTTGTCATTTTGTTTTATAAAAGTACGAGTCATGGAAAGCGTAATATATACAATTCTTTCATTAATAGTAAATATGCTAAATAATTCGTACAGCTGGCACATGTCAATTCTTTTGCTATGCTTATTTTTAGGATATCCGTATTGCTTTTTTAATATTAAGTTAAAATGATACCCTCTAATATTCAGACTTTTAAGAAAATGATCAATTATATTTTGACATTTGTCTAATATGGTGCTGGACACAGCAGCTGACACTGTCAGCCCATAGTCAATTTCTGAAAACACTAAAGATTTAAAAAAATATGGTACATAATTACCTAGGTACATCTTTTGCATACCTATTTGAAGGGTACAACCGTACAACCACAGTGGTGTATCTATTTAACTACGATTTTTGGGATGTCGCGAATTGGTTATTACAAAGTAATCATGTGTACTACAGTAATTACTAATATATATCGTCTGTGAAGAACCAAAATGACCCATATCCATTTTTAGCTAATAATAATACCAACTATCGATAGTTAGCTACAAAAATATTTAAATATGTCTTGAGAGCATATAAATAGAATATTTTGCACTTTTTAAAAATATGTAAATATAACATTTTAAACTTTTCAAACACATGAAATTAAAACATTCTGCACTTTTTCAAAAACAAGGAATTAGAACATTTTGCACCTTTACAAAAACATGAAAATAGAAAATTTTACGCTTTTCAAATACTCTTAATTAAAATTTTATGCACGTTTCTCATTTTGTTTTGATGACATACCTCATTTTGATTGTAGCTTAAATTGGATATGGGTCATTTTGGTTCTTCACCTACGATATGTAGTACTTCCTGAGTTCTGCAGTCTTACACAATTATTATTATTAGATACTAACTTACGTCGAATGTAGTTGCATGATAATTTTAATAAGATTAATTATGCTAATGTGTGCAACCATTTATGTTTGTTTAGGATGACAACGGAAGGTCCGGAAAAAACGTTTTTAGAAACAATTGCTGAATTGTCGCTGTATCAAACAATGCTGGGGACTGGACAGCTAATTGTGGGATATTTTTTTATCATGAGTTTCAATATAGTTTCGGAAAATTTGGTAAGATATGAATGTGTGATTTATTGTTAGCTTATTGTGTTAGTTTATTGTCTGGATTAAGATTATACTTAAATAGTAATGTATACGACTTACAACTTAGTGTGTTATAAAGGTTGGATTAATAATAAATTATTAGTTTTATACATTTATTATATTATTTGTAATCTAACATCTGATTTCCATTCTAGACATATCGCATTCGACAAAAATATTTATCTTCTCTACTCCGTCAAAATGTAGGATGGTATGATACGAATCAAGATCGCAACTTTGTGTCCAGAATTGCAGAGTAAGAAAGGATACATGCGTATTTAAATTCCATATAAATATAAAAGTATTTCGGTGAAATAATGCATGCATGAATTAGGCGATCTTTAACATTTAAGTACTCGAATGAAAAATGAATGAAATTTCAAAATTCAGACACTCAATATAGTGATATTCTATATTCCACAGGGATGCTATGAAAATTCAAGATGCGACGGGGGAAAAAGTCGGTCTTTGTATATTTTTTATGTCAACGAGTCTGCTGTCTCTTGGATGTGCGTTTTATTACGGATGGCTTCTCACTCTCGTCGTTCTATCTACTGCCCCAGCCCTGGCCATTGCGGCCGGAGTCGTGACCACGATTCAGTCCAAATTAGCTGCGACGGAGCAGTCTGCTTATGCCAAGGCTGGAACTGTGGCGGAGGAGGCCATCACAAATATTCGAACTGTATTTGCATTTAGTGGTCAGGGGAAAGAGATTGAGCGGTATGAGAAAGGCTTAGAAACTGCCCAGGCGGCTGGAAAGAAGCGGGGAGCTGTTTCCGGTTTTGGCATGGGCATTATTTGGCTGATTATGTACGGTGGCTATGCTCTGGCCTTTTGGTATGGAACTAAACTCATTCTTGATGGACAGAAAAAGTTTTGTGAGGATGGGACTGAGCCAGCTTACACGGCTCAAACCATGCTTATCGTGAGTTCGAACCGTCAGTATTGTACTACATGAAATGTTTTATTTTTAAAAACTTTAAGTAAGTTTTTTCTATCGTAAGTTTTGTATTCATGCTAGAATTCGCTTCCATTTAAATCCTATATAGGTCTTCTTCAATGTTCTTATGGGTGCGTTCAATATCGGACAATCTGCATCGTACTTTGAAGCATTTGCAGTTGGAAGGGGATCGGCTGCTGGAATTTACGCTGTCATAGACAGGTTTGTACATTATACAAATCGCCTGAGAAGAATCAAAATTATCCATATCCATTTTTAACTAAATACGAAATGTACTATCTACAAACAATATATGAATATCGTGTAATCCTTAAGGCATGTAAATAGAATACATTGAACTTTTTAAAAACTTGTAATTAGAACATTTTACAATTTCTAAAAACGTGTAATTAGAACATATTGCACTTTTAAAAACTCATAATTAACATTTTACGCATCCAATCAAATTAATGATTTTTATTAAGTAGCTCTATTTGATTCTAGCTTAAATTGGATATGGGTCAATGTGGTACTTCACAGACGATAGTCATTATTTTTCCCAGTAGTATAGCTAATAGAACTTGAAAATCATTGTTGTTGAATTCATACAATCGGCAAGTAATCTTACGAAAAAAAGAAAATCCAATGTCCTGTAATATAGCTCATTAGATGGAGATTTCCAACAATGTTGCGCGGAACTGTAACCAGTATCAAATAATAAAATATCATTGCAATAATTTTCTGTACTTACATACATAGAACACCAGAAATTGACAGCTACTCTGACGCAGGAGAAAAGCCAAAGGGTAGAGCAACGGGACGAATAAAGTTTGACAATGTAAAATTCAACTATCCTTCGAGGCCTGAAGTACAGGTATGTGTAGTAGTTTAATTTTATTTAATGAATATTGATTGCAACAAAAATGTATTATAACCCGTATATTTACTTATGATAACTTTAATTAGTCTTCCATTATCCGTCATCCCGAAAGATAAGAACAAATTTTGCGAATATTTAAGTACCACATGAATCTGAATTTAAATTTTGGTTTTTGAACTTACAGATTTTGAATGGGTTTAGCTTAACCGTCGAACCAGAGCAGACCATTGCTTTGGTAGGGCATAGGTAAGTTATAATATGTAATATGTATGTCCGTAATTAAAATGAGTATATTTAGAAATATTACGTGTAAACTTCCGAGTGAAGTGAACATATTTTAAATTCGAATAAATTTGTTGGAAAAATATCTAAGATTTATTTTTCATTTGACACTTGACAGTGGCTGTGGGAAATCCACTTGCTTGCAACTCCTTCAAAGGTTCTATGATCCAACGGAAGGGAGGGTGATGGTTGATGGATTTGATATCAAAGACTTACACTTGGGATGGCTTCGATCACAAATTGGAATAGTGAGTCAAGAGCCCATTCTTTTTAATGCTACCATTGCGGAAAATATTCGTTTTGGGCGGGAAGGTGTTACTCAGAAGGAAATGGAGGAAGCATGTCGTCAAGCCAATGCACATCAGTTTATATCGAAACTTCCTGATGTAATGATAATTTATTACTTTTGGGGTTTAATAACGTCTTAAAGTACTGTACTTCAATATCTATTGATATAGTGCCTACATTTAATTCCGTTGGTGTAGTATGGGCTTAGTTAAGCACAATTATTAACAAATGCCATATTTACATATTTTTACAGGGCTACAATACTCAAGTCGGTGACCGTGGTGCACAACTTTCAGGTATTTTTTAACTCCGTTTTTTTGTATTAAACATGTAAATAAAATTTCTCGGTGTACCACTTTTAGCTAATCATATATCGGACTTGATGACCATTTTGATAAATTTTTATTTATTTGACTAGGTGGACAGAAGCAGCGTGTTGCAATTGCTCGAGCATTGGTTCGAAACCCGTCGATACTGCTACTGGACGAAGCAACTTCCGCCTTGGACACTCAGAGTGAGTCTGTGGTCCAAGCTGCTTTGGACAGAGCCCGAAAAGGAAGAACGACGCTCATTGTAGCTCATCGACTGTCCACAATCCGTGCAGCTGATCTCGTAGTCAGTCTTAGTGATGGACAAGTGTCCGAGAAAGGAAATCATCAAGAGCTTCTCCAGAAAAAGGGTCTTTACTTTCAGCTTGTGACGGCTCAAATGAATTCAACTGGGGACTTGGACGAAGATGACTCTGATATGACCGCAGTTGACGAATATGATTCTCATCGACGTCAGTCAGCCAGGAAAAGTATACCAGATGAAGAAGAAATTGTAACTACTACCATCGTGTCTGAGGATTCCCTTTCGGTAATTGTTTTTTGAATAAGTTTATAATAGTCATTATTGTGTATTTGTTATGTACTATAATATGTCATTCGAATAGGAATAGATAGAATAAATGTTTTTGAAATATTTTGTAAAGATGCCTTTTTCTTATTTTGTTCTCGTAGGAAAAAGAGCTTGCTAAGCAAGCACCGTTGAGGCGCCTCTTAAAAATGAATATGCCCGAATGGCAATGGATGCTGACTGGAGTGATTTGTGCCATGATTCAAGGAAGTGTCCTCCCTGTGTACGCCATTATTTTTGGCGAGTTCCTTGGTGTTCTTGGTGATGACGAAGCTGACCAACAAGGCGAAGCAAATACGTACGCTATATATTTTCTCGGAATTGGACTTGTGTCTGGACTCTCTATGTTCCTCCAAATGTTTGCATTTAGCTTCGCTGGGGAAGCTCTTACAAAGCGTTTGAGGAGGGCAGCTTTCGAGGCAATGTTGCAACAGGAGCCGGGATGGTATGATGACCCATCGAACAATATTGGAGCTTTGTGTGCTCGACTCTCGGGTGATGCTGCAAGTGTTCAAGGGGTAATGATTAATCATTTTTTATGTATATATTTTATTGTTATATTATTAAAAAATTTTGTATTATTTATAACGTTATACATTTTACAATATCAATTCTTTTTCACAAGTTAGATACGATGCTGTCTAGTTGTAGTGTTATCCGCGGAAGCTCGAAATTGTTGCACGTTCTTTTTTAATTTAGGCAACAGGAAGTCGCGTGGGCTCTATGGTTCAGTCACTATCAACAATTGGACTGGCCATTATTCTGTCAATTTATTACTCACCAAAGTTGGGTGCTGTAGCATTAGCCTTTGTGCCTATTGTCGGTTTTACGACGTATTTAGGAGGAGGTCTCATGACTGGACAAAATATTAAAGAAAAGAAGGCAGTGGAAGATTCATCAAAGGTATAATAATATCTTTTAGCTGAAATGTGCTTATGATATTGAAATCATGACTGGTACACAGTCAATATGAAATGGAATTTTGATTTCAAATCATTTGTATTTTTGTCTTTTTGTTTCGAATTGTTTGTATTATATAGGTTGCGGTTCAGGCTGTTGCAAATATTCGAACTGTGGCAAGTTTATGCAAGGAAAGCACGTTTGTTAAAATGTATGACGAGGCGCTCCACGCTCCACACAAGTAGGTTACCTCCTAACTGATATTTAAATCATGTACTATTTAAGTTTTTCTTATATTTAATATTTAGTTATTTACCGTCTGTTGAAAAAATGTTTGCTTTAAAAGCAATACTTCATCGAAGCATGCAAAAAATGTATAAAAATATGCTAACTTAACTATTTAATTATTGTATTGGTAGGTTGATTATTAAACGATCTCACTTGCGGGGATTTATTTTTGGATTTTCCCAAGCATTGCCTTTGTATGCATATGCTGCTGTTCTGTACTATGGGGCTGTTCTAAGTGACAAAGGAGAAATCCCATACAAGGACATTTTCAAGTAATTTTTCTAATTATTAGTATTTTTAATGTAGTGTTTTGGAGAGGCAAATTTGATGCAAAGAGAATTTGTTGCATTCATTGTTAAGAGAGATGGCCTAATAGTTGATTGGCAAACGTTTTTTTCACAGGGTCGCAGAATCACTTATCTTCGGTACAATGATGGTGGGTCAGACACTGGCATTTGCTCCGAACTACACAAAAGGTAAATAATTTCCTAGATATGCACCCCGATAAATCACTATATTCATAGTACGATTATTATTTTTTCAAATTTTGTCTGGAAACTATTGCTGTCAAAAAAACCCTTGTAAGTAAAGTGGAACGTGTATTGCCTGTTGCTCAAAGATTTCTAATTATTTTGTTTTATGTGGTTACATTTGCATAGCAAAAATATCAGGTTCCCGCATACTAAGACTATTGGATCGTCGTCCAGCAATTGAAAACTCACCTGGAGTTGGATTGCAAATTGTAAGGAAATTTAAAAAAACAAAATGTATAAAATCTGCGTTGTTTATTTTTTGCATTATTTAATTTGACAGTAGTTTTATCATACATTTTTTTTAATAATTTCAGAAAAACGCCCAAGGAAGCGTTATATTTAATAAAGTTGCCTTTAGTTATCCAACGAGACCAGCTGCCAAAATTCTACGAGAATTAACAGCAGGTTTTGCACCCGGGAAGAAAGTAGCCATTGTTGGACCTTCTGGCTCTGGAAAATCGACTTGTATTCAGCTCATTCTAAGATTTTATGATCCATTGTCAGGACAAGTCGTAAGTTTGAAAATGTCTATCTATACCTCTGTAATAGCATAGCCAGCTAATTCATGCTAAATGAAATAAGTTCTAAATTATGCTATATGCTATGTTAATTATGCACAATTTATAAATACATTTTATAGAAACTTGACGAAGTTGATGTAGCTGCTCTTAATGTAGATGCCCTTCGTTCACAAATGGCTATAGTGGCACAGGAACCAGCTCTTTTTGACCGTACGCTGGCTGAAAATATTGCATACGGAGACAATTCCAGAAAAATCCCTATGGACGAAATTATTAACGCTGCAAGAATGGCAAATATTCATTCATTCATCAGTGGGCTCCCCTCGGTAATTTTTGTTTTTACTTTTTTAATCATGAATTTTAAAGCTTTTATATTTTTAAATACAATATATTTTCCCCTTTTCCCATAACAGGGGTACGATACGAGAGTGGGTGAGATGGGAACTCAGCTGTCAGGTGGTCAAAAGCAGCGTGTAGCTATAGCACGGTAAAATTTAAATTAATTTAATCGACTTTTAGACTTATGAGACTGATAATACTAAATTAATTATTCGTACTATTTTCTGTACTACGTCGCGGAATTCAGAAATGGAGATAATCAAAGAGAAAAGTTGGTTATTTAAATTCCATATTATGTTATTCCTTATTTAATAGTGCGCTGGTACGAAATCCAAAAGTGCTTTTACTCGACGAGGCCACATCAGCCTTAGACATGGAGAGTGAACAAGTTGTTCAGGCCGCTCTGGAGACTGCGAGTGAAGGAAGAACTTCAATTACAATTGCTCATCGTCTCGCATCTATTCAAAATGTTGATAATATTTTAGTCATCAACAATGGTTCATTGGCGGAGAGTGGGACGCATCAAGAATTACTTCAGCGTCAAGGGATTTACCATCGTTTATGGAATATGCAGGGTTCAGGAAATCAGAGGAAGACTGCGTCTTCAAAAGATGATTAGGCTGTGTAATTTAATATGTTTTGAATTTAAAATTACATATATTTTTTAGAACGTAAATTCTGTTCACTAACGTTCTTCTACATCTACTTAATACATAAAGAGAGGGAAACGATCGGTTTAATATGTATACATATAAAAATATAGATTTAGCAATAGGATCCCACGCAGTATTCAAAATATGTGCTAACATATTATGTTTTTAACAATAATTGAGATAATACTTTCTTAAAGGTAATAATAATTATTATTACCTATTAATTCTGGCTACAATTTGTTATAGTTAGTTATATAGTAGTTAGTACATAATAATTATATATGATTTAAAATATTAGTTTTTTGTTTGTTATGGGACAGTACTTAATTTGATTCATTTTTTTAGCATTAGTATTATATTATGTATTAGTTGTTTTTTTGTTGGATTATTAGATTCGATTGAGTTTATAGCATGAATGACGAATGCTGACCGAGGGATTGCATGTACCTGTTTAGCTGTAGCAACTCGATTCGACTATTGTTTGATGCTGTTTAAAACGTAAAATAATACATATATATATATTTTGATGAATTTGTGTAATTAGTTCGTAAGTTAAATGTACCTGTTACCACTTTGAATCAGTGAGCGTGTATGAGAGAGTTTACATTTCTTAAATAAACAAGTTTTAATTTCTCAAATATGTACTTATACTGTTTAGTAGTTTTTGGATTCTGTTGTGTAAAACATTTTCGTTTATTTAGAACGCCTTTTCAGTCGGCCTTCCACATCAATATTTCCAGTGTAATCTTGCTCATCTTTATATTATTGCAACGCTCAATAATTAATAATCATATACATATTAGCCATAACATACCAACTGCATCGAATAAGTTTAATTAATTGTTTTTTCGAACGATTTCCTTAGAGATATTTGAATAGCCTGTTTTGCAATGATCTCTTCACATTGGATATATATATATATGAAATATGCATACTAATACTAAGTAAGTACGTAAGTACACTTACTATTTTTAACATTTCAAAATGTGTTTTGAGCTCAAAACTTCTCTGGATTAATATTCAAAAATTTTAAAAACAATACACTAAACTTTTATTATCTAATAACTTTATTACTAAATGCGATATATAAAGAGTAAGTCAAAAACAAGGTGCGCTCATATACAAATTTATTATGCAACATAACCTCATTAGTATGCCCTCATTAATTACTTATTGCGTATATCCCCCTGGAATTTTTAAGGTTTAATAACAAACAAGTAAAATCTGCTTAGTTTCAAAACTAAGGACGCAGAATGGCAAAACCCTTATTGTAATTTTACTTTTAGCATGTAAATATTACAATAAATTAACGGATACGGAAAGACTAAGCAAACACGGACGTCTTAAGATAAGAAAGTTACGCCGCAGAAAATATAGTCAATAAGACGAAATTTATAGCCATAGGATATTCCAGGAAAAAACCATCTTTATCTTTTTAATGTGAGAACTATCGAGAAGACTCATCATCAGTGCAAACTTCCAGACCATAGCAATAAAATATTGTGCATATATACTTGGAATCATCAAAATCATTATTTGAATATTTGTGAAAGAATTCCTGTAAGTTCTCACACCTTCCCTATACAATTATTGTAGAGATTCATTTATTAGAACTGGCAAGATTCTTAACTCAAGTACTTAAATATATAAGATCAGTTCATAAAATAATATGCCATAAGCCATAATACCTTCCTTCATATCCAGAAAATAGTTAATTAAAAGTATATAGCAAGAATGAAATTGCATGTCTATATTCTACTAATGCAATGTTAAGTTATTCTTTCTTCCATCCGCATTTATTCAAGGTCCATTGACCACATGCTGTAAAATTAGTACACACTACATTATAAAATAAAAAATACTGCAAATTTTTGTTAGTATGTTACTTGTTAGAAAATACCAAAAATTAAACAGCACAACAACAACAAAACATTACCCGTAGTGTTTCACAAACTTTATCATAGTTTTTTTTAAAAACGTAATTATTAGGTAAAATATATTTATCCATGCGCTTCCATGCGTTGTATATAAAAAAAATCGGAATTCGCAAAACCATTGAATAGACAGTGCTCAATATAATTATTTATATACATAAAATTATATATGGTGTCTTTACAATGCGATGACCTTCACAACTGCATGGTAACCACCATAGAATCATGAGAAGTCTTCTTTTACTTACATTTTCGTAAATTATACTTAAAAATAAAACGCTCATCTGCTATGGTTCACCTTGTAAAAGCAAGGGTCATTATAGCTGTAAAGGCACCATTCATACCATAATATTATTTACAATTAAGTAGTACGGAGATACACCGAAACGCTTACAAATAAAATTAACAAACATAATAATATAGTGATTAGGACGCAATAATAGTTGAACACAATAAATTAAGGATCTTATTATCCGTAGCTACAGTTACTATGATGACTTAGAGTACTAGAAATTAAACGAGCATTTTTTTCATTTAGTAGTAACTGCTTTGTGCTACTTAGCTCTTCACTGGCACGGCGGTACAAATATTTGGGTCCTCTGGTGGTCACACTACAGGCTGTTTTTACAGTCTTAGGCTGTGCAGGCTTAATGACCTCTGGTGCTGGTGCTGGTTCAATTTTAATCTCAGTTGAATTCTGGACTTCTTGATGATGGCCCAGGAGTTGTATCCGTCGGATTTCAAGCCCAGCCAACAGAATTGCCTTTGATGTCAAGAATGGGATAAACAATGAGGACCACTCCATCGCTTTGATCTGTACAAAGAACCAACAAAAATGCAATAATTATTAATAAACTCTTAGTTAAATAATTTCTTTCCAATATAATTTAATACTATTAAAATAGGTACTTTATAAATAATAGCACAACAAAATTACCGCTAGTCGATGTGGCAGATGAACTGCTGTTCGCTGTTGAAGACCAACGGTTTTAATAGCTTGTTTCACAAAGTCATTCGGTGACGGACATGTCCAGGAAGGAGTTGAGATCCCTGATAACTTGCTTGTAACGTAGCCGGGCAGAACCGTCTGAATCGTAATCCCTTGGCTGGAGTACTCATAAGCTAAACTTTGACTCAGTTTCTCAATGTAAGCTTTGGTGGCAGCATAGGCACTCACCTATTGAAAGATTCAAACAAAAAGTTTTTCAAATGTTGTATATTGAATATCATAAATCAAAATTAAAGGATACATTTTACGAGACCGTGTTTATAATTATCAAAAATAGCTAATAACTTTGTTACAGTACTTACGCATGGGAATGCGACTAGGACACTCGTCAAGGACCCAATGTTAATAATTGCACCAGCTTTCCTTTCAAGCATTTGGGGAAGGACGATCCGGGTCATCATGGTAATGGGCAGAACATTGCAATTAACTAAATCCAGACAGACTTTGTCACCATTGGGAAGATCCATGAAATATTCTACGTGGGGATACCACATGCCGACGTTATTGACTAAAGTCCCGATCTCTAGTCCTTTAAGCTCCTCCTTCACTTTACTGTAGACGGACGGACCATCCGTGAAATCCACCACTATTATTTTGGTCTGCACTTTAAAAGTTTGTTCTACAAACATTTAAAAAAAAATATGACAGTTAAAAATATTATTATGAAATAATGAAACTACTAACGTAATTATTGCATTTTGAAGAGCTTGGCATAAGTTGTTAGAACTAACCGATTTCATTTGCAACGCCTTGTAATTTCTCTCTCGATCTACTCACGAGCACAATATCAAGTCCGAGGCGGGCAAGCTCTTGAGCGTATGCTTTACCAATCCCGTCCGATGCACCCGTCACAACTGTAAAGGACACCATACAAACGATTTTGTTAGAAATAATTGGTGAAATGACTGACTGATCAAAAAACAAAAACGTCGAAATTTCATTTTTTCAGCAGTTCGGAAAAAAAATATTGAATTACCTGCCCATTTCCCTACTTTCCGAAGGTCAAGCTGATGACCCAACATGGGTCCAATCCATAAACTGTACAGTGAATGAAAGAAAAGAGGGATTTGATACAGGAGAACACCGACGGTCAGAGTGAGACCAATCCATTCCAACCATGTCAAACCAAAGTATGTCAAACCCCGGATTGCACCTCCGTACGTTATCAAAGCGTCCAGCTGAAATAATATTTAAAAAACAAAATATTTTAATAAAATGAGTACTGATGAGCAGTACTTTTTAATAAGAAATTTCTTTTCTTGACTTTTTTTCTAAAAAGTTGAGTGAAATTATTGGAACTCACCATCCTTAGTCCTTTAAGAAGGGTTCAGTGCTGACTTGTAAATGTCAATGTTGTAGTAACGTAAATCAGAACTGAAACACTAAACAAAAACGAGAAATGTATATAACTTCAGTGCAATAAAGAATTACAGGACGTATCCAAGTCAAATTCGGAAGAGGACCTTCATACACTCACAGTAATTTTCAGACTGACATGTTTCATGGAAATGGAAGTGAACTATTTTATTTTCTTGGTTGGAAAGATGTAACTACAATATAGGGAAGATATAATTAAGGAAATTTATTTATGTGTGAAAACTTGGAAGTGACGTGTTTCCTAAACAGATTTCAAAATGTGCCCTAACACAATATGAATTGAGATATGGGATACTTTTGATATGCTTATATACTGTGTATTATTTACGCCTAATTTATTCTCTACTTACGTCAAATGGCACAAGTATACTTTTATACCTTTTATTGTATCCTGCATAACTATATAGCATTCCTTCATCAGTCTCCACAGTCAGTACTATTAATTTACTTTCCATCTGAAAAAAAATACACAAAATTTATTAGTGGCTATAATCCATAAAATATTACACGAGCATATACTTATAAGCTTAATCGTACACATATGTACGGCATTTTTATTGTAATAATATTGTAAAAGTCAAATATTAAATTGTATGCAACCATTATACGCGTGTACTCCATTCTGATAAATGTTTGATGAACCAGAGGAATATCTGTCAGGTTATCTAGTGTTAAAATGGGAATAATCTCCTTCTCAGGCACATCAAGATAGCCGACAGAAAACTCTGTATAAGTACGAAATATATACGATGTAAAGGAAGTTCAGGAAACATCAACTCAACATCCATGAAATTTTTAGTCACGTAACGTAGGTCATTCATATGTATTTTTGTTACGAACAGTTGAACTAACTAAAACTAAAAAACTAAAAACAATACCTCTCGACTTTTTTTTGTTGAAAGTCAGCTGTCGCTGTCGGCTTAGCGCGCATTATTAGTACATGATTATAATATGTGTCTGCTTTGTTTGGTGCCGGTGCCGGTAGTGGTGTTGGTAAGTAACGCTTGAAACTTAATTAAACTCTGGTTTTCTATGATGAATAAAAGTATGGGTAAATTATTAACATCACAAGCAAACCATCTAAAGTTCAATAGTTGAGCATTTTGAGTAATGCTCGTGGAAATTTCAAGGACGTGAGTACTAAAAGTTAATGATGGTATAAATATTATGTTTGCTCGTGTCACTGATTGTTGATGTGGGAATTGATAAATACGTTATAATATATTCGGTTAATCTCCAAAAAAGTTGATTGCATTTTTGGAGGAGTGTGCAGTAGTAGACGCGTGCATCATGTCAGCTGTACAATATACATTATAATATATAGTGTTAAAAAAATAAAGTCATTATTAAAAGAGCAATATCCTGAAATCTGAAATTTGCAAGTTTGTTTTAGCATAATATATATAATAAGTTGTCACGCGCTTATTAATATTTTAATATTAAACTTTTTGTGATGTGCATTATATTGTTTGTGGGAATTTTTTCTTTTCTTGTGTGATTATTTTCATGCAAACCTCTACTTGGGTCGCATCGAAGAATGGGTCGAAGAATCGAAACTTTGTTGAGACGCAGGCAGGGCAGGGGTTTCACGAGGTGGCCGGACGATATGGGCGGGATGGCGGGATTAATTCTCACCATTTTCTTTTGACGTCGTCAATTTATTTTTTCTTGGATACATCGTTCGTCAAAACGGCGAACATTACGTCGTCACAATATTTTGTGGTTGTGGAGTGGAATTTTACGATGGCTTCTGATTTCTTGACGTCATTGTTAATTTAAACATTAAGTTCTGAATTTCTGAAGGAAGGAAGGAAGCATATGTGTACCTTTTGATCTTGGTTGCCAACATACGTGAGGATTTTCACAAGCAAAGGCATTGAACGTGATTACGACTACACATAACTGACCAAACGAAGATAACCTGTATTAGTTTACGATCATATTTAATTCAAGAAACTTATGTGTACTTAGGGTTAATTGACGAAAATATCGAAAAGTGCGCGCGTGACAGTTCGCGCAGTTAAAAAACATAAAGGTTAAGTATACTATTTAGTTTTATTATTATAATTTGTATTCCATGTACGTGTTAGCACGTTCGAGTTCTAATTTACATACCCCGGATTTAAATGTTACAATATTAATTTAGGATATATATTTCATTTTGTATTATTTTGATTCGCAAGATAATCTAAAAGTTATATTGCTTTAATAGAAGTCAAAAGCAAATATCTCCAACTAGAGCCACTATTATACTTACCCGCCCATACCGATACCGATACCGATACAGATGCAAATGGTGGTGAAGTGCAACTTGCTGTACAGGTAAAGTTTTATTACCTTTTAGCAATCATTTATTTTGAATATGTAGAGCAAGTTTAAAGCGTTTAAGTCGAAAATAAAAGGAAGACAATCATTTATTGTTCCCATTTTTTATTTACTCCACTACTACTTACTCTCATTACTAAATTAAGATTTATGACGGAAGAAATCATCATTAAAATTTATGAATTTAAGGATTTAAAATGTAAAGTATGTCGGCAACCGGAAAACCGCCACAGTGAGCAGTGAATGAATAGATTATATATAGTAAAAGATATTTTATTCTAATTTTATTGCGTGATTCTATGGAGATCGTTTAGACCAACTACGCAATTATATTCTTGTTAGAAGAGCGGATTATAGCAGAGATTATAGGACTAAAACGACTAACTAAAGGACTAAAGCACGATTAACCTTAATTGTTATAGTATTATGCGTCGCACCGACCGCATTAGACATTCGTCGATAAACTTCAGGAGGTGATAATTCAATGATACAGGGCCGGACGACGGCATTGCTTTTAGGCAGCAATTTGTTTCCATACAAAAACCAACATTTTGATTTTAATAATAGTTTTCTTAGTTAAAACAAAATTTTGTATTTATATATTTCAGGAACGTTTAAACTGCCCGTTTTACTTGATTCAGAAAAGTGCAAAATGTTGTATTTACATGTTTTGAGAAAAGTGTTAGTTGTTTTATTTCCATGTTTTTGAAATGTGTTATAAAATATATTTGCATGTTTTTGAAAAGTCAAAATATCCTTTCTACATATTTTTGAAAACTGCAAAATGTTCCATGTATATGTTTTTTGAAAATTCAGGTACTGGCCACATTATCCGGCCCTGCACTGATAACAGTATAGAACCCAGTGATATTTTACCTTTGTCATCACATGACTTTGACTAACGAGCAACGGGTAGGCCCGAATTTTCAAAATTTGATTAATACATGTGTTTTTAATTGTACACGTGGGGGTAGGAAGCTCGAGAAGAGAATACTTACATATGTATATAGTTACGGTTCGTTGCATAATACCCACACAATTATTACTACCTACATAATATATTTGTTATTGCCAGTTAATTTTTTCGCAACCCTTTTATCCGACTCAAAATTTGCAAAGTTTGGCCTTGAAAGTGAAAATTCTGACTGAAATAATAATATAAAGTCAGTGTATTATCCTAATTAATTCCTGCCAATATACTACTTATATCCTCCGCTTATGTATAAATGATAACAAATTACATTACATTTTTCTGTTTTGTATTTTATAAAAAATTATTACGGGGGCACGTTAAAGTGATATCGCCGTCACCGCAGGTTGAAAAATCGCAATAACCAAAAGTAGGGTTGATAAGATTTGAAATATATGCGGATACTCTAAAAAATGGGTGCATTCTAGTGAAGCAATAAATAAATTAAGTTATGGATGATAATAATAATTAGTAATTATTATAATATGAACTTTTTATTGCAATCTAACAATCCCATTTGACTATAATTAAAATGTATTGCAAAATTATATCATTACATAATGCAACTAATAATAAACTACTATGACTATATAGCCATTGCAGCCTGAATAAACTATGAGAAAGTTAAACAAAAGGTTAAAGTTATACGCTTATACTATGTAACTATGGACGCGTAAAAAATATCGTCTTCTACTTCTGCCCCAAAATGAAGTTTGAAGTTTAACCTGTACTCTGTCGTTACTATTAGTCTGTGAGTGTGAGTATATAAAGCTAAAGCATGTAAATAATGTCTACCTACATGCTATGCATGCATAAAATAATTCTCGAATTCGCCATTAAAAAAAGTAATGTCTAGGAGCTCACCAGTACCAGTCAGTAGTTTACTGCGCAGGTTAAATTTTCCAATTTTTTATTTGTAAATAAAATTAAACTACAAGACTGACGCGAAATCAAAGTCATAAAATGCAAATGTATGTGTCTAGTGCTCTTGAAGCTGGATCACAAAGGAAACAATCAGAGACTCATTTTCATTCTACTTGGTAGTTCTATATAAACGTTCAGAGATCTGTATTCTGAAGGACATAATATGTATGATGGATATAAAAAATGTATAATTACATTGGGTATATACTGTACACGTTTGAATGTTAGAACAAATTGACTTTATTCTGGACTGTGCCAGTCTATTTCATGTTATATCAAGTACTTACACTGCTCAATAAGCGCATATGTATCAAAGTACAACAATTATTTGGTCAGACGCCTGAGGTATAACGATTTTCACAATATTGTTACTGGACAGAACAAAAAAAATAACCGGTTCCACAGATATTTACAAAAAGTATGAAGTAGTAAGAGCTCCGTTTAGGAGTTGAAGCTTTTTAGTCTAAAATCTGTTACACATACACGAATAAATATAGATACTTAGGTTACACTGTAAAACATTGTTGATTCCAGTTTTGATTACGGTTCGAATGGTGCTGTATAGCTGCTAGTAGAGCAGTAGGAGACCTTTGTCTGTTTCGTCTAAAACTATTAGTCTCTGAGACCAAATAATAAATTATTTACTGCAACTAAGTACCATATAAAATGATTTGCAAGTGATTTTATTTAAAAAGAATCAAAATATTAATAATAGTGCAGTAATATCTAATAACTGCAGGTAACATTAATATTTCATCAGAACTCCGCTCCGTAATAAGAGAGGACAAAAGATCAAAAGACAGAGACATGGATCCGGCAACCGAATTGACCGACGCTGAAATTCTGGCGGTTAAAAACGTAAGTCATTTAAAGCAAAATATTATTTCATTTTGTCCTTTTATACCATTAATTAAACGGAATTTATCTTGTTAAAATTGTACAAACTGTAATATCTAGCAGTATTTAATGGAGGTTTTGTTTTCGAAATTACTAATTACAGTTTCGGGCTCGTATACGTGATTTAATTCCGGAATTAAGTGACTTTGCTCAGCATGACTTGGGCCTCATCCGATTTTTAAGGGGTGAGAAAAAATTGCACTTTAGTCTATTGTTTAGGAAAATATATTACATTTAATTATGCTTCGGATTATGAAATCCGACCAGCCATAATTTTTATTTACTGCACACTGGCTGGATACATTCAATATAATCTGAATAATGTGTGTGCTTCTTGTGCAGCTCGGGATCTCAACCTTGACAAGACTGAGAGTATGTTTAGGAAAGTAAGACTTTTAGATTACAAATTATTGGAAAATAAAAATAAGCATGAGTTTTTTACAAAACTGCAAAACTTGTGATTTTATAGTTTTTTATAGAATTTTGTGTTCCCTATAACATATATTTATGCAAAATGGTGGAACAACTTTTTCTAAAGTACATAATATAGCATTTTAACCATTGCACCGGTTGGAATTTTGCAGGAGTTGTAAATTATATAAATTGTTATAAATTTTTTTAACTGTGTAAATCTTGGGTTATTACAGCACATTCAATGGAAGAAGGATAATCAAATGGATGATATTATGAGCTATCAGCTCGAACCTGTTTTTGAAGAGCATTTTGCATTTAAAGTTTGTGGCCTCGACAAAAACGGGCGCATTGGTAAAAATTTCATTATTATGCTATTAATCGTGATTTTGTTCTTCCCTACTTTCATTCCAGTTACTTTTATCTACAATGCATAGGGAAAGATGTACCTCGGTACCTACCGAATTAATTTGTCATTACTTTATGTACTAATTTTTTGCAATGCAGCTGCGTTTGCCCCTGTTGGGAAATGGAACATTGCTAAAACCATAAATGACGGAATGAAAGATCAAATTATGACCTTTGGAAAGCAAGCATTTGAAGTCCCTCTGTTGGTGGGGTCAAAGCTATCCACACCAACTTGCTATATTAGTCAAGTTCATGGAATTATTGACTTTGAAGGTTTTTCTTTGAGCAATTACATGTCCACGGAAGGTACATTTGGCTTTTTTCTCCATATTTAAGAATCAATATAGCTTGTACACACATCTAATTTAATAATAATGGTGAATTAATTTCCAAACATTTTGTTTTGAATTTGACAGTAATTGGGCTTGTTCGTGAGTATATACAATTACTAGAAGCAAACTACCCGGAAAATTTAGGATGTGCAATCGTAATAAATGGTGATTTAAAATTTATTTGTGTGTTCGACTGTTATTTTTATTTTTATACTTATCATTATCGTACATTATCGTATATCGTTTGTGACGAACCAAAATGACCCATATCCAATTTAAGCTACTATCAAAATGAGCTGTTATAAACACAAAATGAGAAACATGCGTAAAATGTTAATTACGAGTTTTTGAAAAACGTAAAATGTTCTATTTACATATTTTTGAAACGTGTAAAATGTTATATTTACTTGTTTTTCAAAATTTCAAAATGTCATATTTACATGTTTTTGAAAAGGTACAAAATGTTCTAATTCCATGTTTTTCAAAAAGGTGCAAAATGTTCTACTTCCCCATGTTTTCGAAAAGGTGCAAAATGTTCTAATTCCATGTGTTTGAAAAGTGTAAAATGTTCTTTTTAAATGTTCTCAAGATAGATTTGAATAATTTTGTAGATAGTTGATATTGTTTTTAGCTAAAAATGGATATGGGTCATTTTGGTTCTTCATAGACGATATGTTTTACTTACTACAGCGCCAAAGATTTTTGAGATTTTTTGGACCGTTGTGAAGCCCTGGCTGGCTCCTCGAACTTTACAAAAAGTTCATGGGATTTATGGTAGCAATAAGGAGACGTGGAAAAAAGTTCTATTGGATCATATCGACCCGGACTGTTTACCCTCGGAGTATGGTGGCGCTATCACTACCTGCCTTCCTGTAATAATAAATATATAAAATTCGAACTTTGCTAATACATCTCTAACTAATTAATAGCATTATACTTTTGGTGATTTCACATTTTTGAAGTTGCATTTTGTGTGTACAGTTTACATTTAGCCACGGCCTAGACAAAGCCATTCCAAAATTTATAGTACACCCTGAGAAAGATATGAGCACGATCTTTATACAGGCAGGACAAAAGTATGGGATTGAACTTGACATGAAGTCTGGTTCAAAAATCTCATGGAATTTCAAAAGTGAAGACTGGGACATTGGTTTTCGTGTGGATTTTGACGATGACACTGTGATACAGGAAGTGATCAAAGCTTGTCGCGTGGATTCGCATAGATTTACACAAAAGGGATTAATTTCCTGCGAAAATAGTGGAAAGTGTAAGTTAAAATTAAAGATATTTATGGTAGTACTCACACGTATTGCATCATGCCTTATTCATTTTGCTTACTGTTTTTTATAGTTTGTAGAATTTAATGAAGCAGATAATTAGCTGAAATTGGGATATTTTTATTTTATTTTACAGACATTATCTCGTTTGACAATTCACACAGTAAGTTTCGGGGTAAAACAGTCAGGTACTTCGTAAAGACTTACGAGGAGAATGAATTTAGTATACAATTATTAAGTCAACTTTCAATCAAGTACTCGGTACTGTAATGTAATAACAAAGCGATGAATATATATTATGTAGTTAATAATTGTGTGGGTATTATGCAACGTGCCGTCACTATGTATCATATATCGTCTGTGAAGAACCAAAATGACCCAAATCCATTTTTAGCTAAAAACAATATGTACTACCTACAAAAATATTCAAATATTCCTTGAAAGCACTTAAATAGAACATTTTACACTTTTCAAAAATATGTAAATAGAACATTTTACACTTTTCAAAAATATGTAAATAGAACATTTTACACTTTTCAAAAATATGTAAATAGAACATTTCACACTTTTCAAAAACATGTAATAAATTAACATTTTACGCATGTTTCTCATTTTGTTTTTATGATATGCTCATTTTGATACAAGCTTAAATTGGATGTGGGCCACATTTTGGTTCTTCACAGATGATATGTAAAATGGGCTACCGCTTGATATAGTTTCCTGTCATTGAATCAAAATACTTATTTTTTTCAAAATTAAAGTTTGTACTGGGCAAACTTTAAATTTTTATACTTGTAAATAATCATATATATTTTGCTCGCACACATCCCGAATCCGAATTAGCATACCTAAGTAAATTTAGTTGTGAGTAAACTTTATTCTTTATTACTACAGTACAGAAGTCATTTTATTTTACAGAGATGGGTGTACTTAGTACCTATCTTATTCTACGTCCATAATAATCATTAAGAAAAAAGGCATCGCATCAGATGTTGGCGAACGTCAAATGGTAAATCATCTCTAGTGAAAATGCGATTACAACTGCAAGAAATAATCTAGATTTTCCATTTCTGCTATCATAAGGATTAAGGATGAAATATGAAATATAATAATTAATTACAAATAATATCTATAAGTAATTTATTTCTTACTAGTTAGATATGCCAGGAATTAGATACTATAATAATCCTGTTCATATATTTATTGCACTACTTTAAAGATTCAACTTCGAACTATGTAGACGTACCAAAGTAGGTAGCAGTCAGCGGACATACTATTAATAAACACCCCTAGGAAGTTGATTAACTTCCCTACAAAAGATTCTAATTAACTTCCTATGGAGGTATATTAACATCCCAGGAGTGCTGGGGAGTTAATCAACACCCCAGGTAGGTAAATCAACTACCTTCATCGCGCCTGCGCGGTGCACCAATCAGGGATCAGGTTCACCGAGCGCAATTTTCACAATTTTCGAGAGTAAAAACAATTTTCTATGTTTTGTAGATGAAACTTTAAAATCGTAGATGAAACTTGTGAGTAATTGAATTTTAATTATTTTTTATCGCGACGAGAGATGTTGATTTACCTACCCGGGATCTGTATTAACTTCCCTGCACATCAGGGATGTAAATATAATCCCCGAGGATGTAAATATACCTCCACAGGAAGTTAATTAGAATCTTTTGTAGGGAAGTTAATCAACTTCCTAGGGGTGTTTATTAATAGTATGTCCGCTGACTGGGTAGGTACCTACAAATTACACGAAATTACATCGAAAACGAATGCAGGCAAAAATAAGTCCAGATATAAGAATTTTAATTACCACATTTTCACAAAATCGTAATGGTCCCTTATCATCCTTCATCTTATCTTGCATTTTCAAAATTCCGGCGACAGAAACGTTCACAATTGGAGTTTCTATAGAATAGAATTATACAAAGGATTACATTTAGGAAAACTGAAAAATTCACATTCCCGATTCTGATGGATACAAAGCCGGAGCCAAAAAAGGACAAAATTAATTAGGTAAGTTTAAAGTTTATCAATGAATCCCTCTATTCATCCGGATCCGCGTCGTTCGTAAATTTAATAGTAGTATTTCTAACACAGGCACAGCACATCGTTTATTAGATAATACAGTCACGTAGACGAATTCCAGATAACAATTTATGCGGGCTTTGGATAAAGGCAACTAAAAAACGAAAAAGTCGAGTCCAAGTAAGAAGGATCGCTATCGCTACTTATTCAGTACATTGCTTACAAAAGTTCCTATGAGTTTCAGGTATTAGGGATCGTCCAAACATGACGTTATGGGTACGAACAATGTGTCTACTTGGGTGCTCATGACATCCCACGTTAAAAATTGCAATTTACGCAATCGCGTAAAACGTGATGACAGCAGGTTCATAGAGTTCTAAAAATGGGAATTTTTCAATGACGTCATTTATGGATGATTCCTTATCGGCATTTTATTATTATCAACCATCGGTACCATCGGTGTCGGTAGTATCAGTAATCAGTATTTAGCTTTTGAAGAATGACTGAAGGAATCCAATTAAATTCAATCTTCAGCTCCAACAGGGCAAGTACGTATTTAGGAGATAGAGAGATAAGATTAACCGCTTGGGGAACTAAAGACAACGAGAATACGTTTGACCAGGCAAAGTCCACTTAGTCCACTTCGGATTTCAAGAAAATGGGCCCTGCACTGTCAACTGTTTACACATACAGTGCAGTACCTACTTACTACATCCAAAATCCAAAATCATAAAGGTTATCACCCGTGCGTTCTCACCATCTCCTTGAATTTATCCTTATAACTTAAGTAGCTACTAGCCCTCGTCCCAACGATCAACAAATTACCAATCACGACTAGGATTTCGAAGTCAGTAATATTTGTGGTGTCTTGCCGTGTGGTGGCCAGGACCTGGATCTTTGAGCTGATCTTCCCTACACTTCAAATTCATCATATTTATATAGGATTCATAGTCACTGGAGGGCACAAATTAAGTTGAAATTCTACAAAAATATCAAAGGTAACTCTTAAGACTGCTTATTATCCCACAATTTTAATTTTATAGCATTTTGAATGCGTTGTTTTTTTTTATTCAATAATAATTGTGTTTAATTCTTTAGTAAGATTTATAAACGTCCATATGCTTAAAATAATGAAATAATAATGTTCTTGTATAAATTTACTTTTTAAAATATTGCATGTTGAAACTTTGTCCCAATATCAGCAATTATTATTATTTTTTATTTAAATTTTGAAAGGGCTTTTTCCCTCGCATCATCACTGTAAAAAATCCATCAGAACCTTTGAAACAAGCCATAAACACAGTTTGGTAGAATCCTTAAAACTAATTAGATCAAGTTCATAGTTGTATAAGTATTAATGCTCTAATATTGTAATTTCATAAAATTATTTGATTTGCTGGCTCATTTTCTGCGTCTGTCAATTGTAGTTTCATCCGAAGGAGCTGAACTCACTTTAGTGCGATGGTTGCAGTAAACCCTAAATTTATTCGGCTGATTGTGGACGATGCCATTGAATTAATTGTAAAATGTCCAAGATGTACTGCTGCTGCTGGGGCAGAGGTGAAGCATACATTGCGGGACAACTATGTATGGTATGAAATACCCCGCGACGTTGTTACCATCGAAGATATGATGACTGCAATAAAGGGAGATTTAGGCATTTCGGTTGGATTCAACATCTATCTTGGCCAATTTCTTCTACTACCATCTACCAGTGTCAAGATTCTTGAACTCAGCAGTAAAAGTTTCATCACGTAAGTAACTCAAAATTGATTATAAATAGTGTTTATAGTCATTAGTGCTGTACGATTATTTAACTGTATGCTCGTCCCCGCAGTAGTCCCTATTAACCACACTCCTGTGATTAACGCGGATGGCCGAATGCTATAGTTTAATTGTAAATGGTATTAAATAAACTCAAACTGGCATGCACTAATATTATGTATGTATTTTATTGTTGAAACAGTGTCAATTTATTTCCTTGCTGTGACGAGACAAATCCCGACGACGATTCAGGGCTTGAATTTCCCTATGGGCCTTTTTTGTATTCTACAGGCAGTGCAGGGGAAACTACGGCTCAGAGCACAAATAATATAGATGTCAGCAATTTGGACGCCCATGAAAGTTCGCGCTCAGCCATTTTGGCTATATCAACTAATGCTGAAGTCCCGTTAATAATGACGGCTGAGAATCGCGAACAGAGCCCGTCGAGCAAGAATACTAATCTCAATGAAAAATCCTCTTCTGAGACGATCGACAAAGAAGCATCTCCGCCAACGCGATCCATGGAAAATGATGTCGAAATGAACCCTGGTAATTCAGATGCTGATGATGGAGACAATCCTGGCAATCAGTATGAAAATGAATCCCAAATTGAATCAGGCCCCACTGTATCTGATAAATGCGGCACTAGCTCATGGACTGACACTGATCTTACTACTTCCTGTAGCAGCGTATTTGGAAATTCTGAAATGAATACAACCACTCGATGTACTAATGTAACTACTGCTAATAATGACATTGGGAAACTGGCGGAAAATTCGTCAGCATCTCTCAGCCCAGTACTACCGTCGTCTTCAACATTACCATCTGCAGCTCAGAGTCCTCGGTCATCTTCCAAGTCGAGCTCGGTGACCCCATCTACTTGTTTCGAGAACGAGATAGATATTGCAACTCCGACAGAGAATGAAGCATCGAGAAAACGAAAGATCCCCTTCTTTCCTGAAAATACCGACAACTTCTACACGTCAACGCCCTCCGTATCGATGACCGCTGTGAAACCGCCGCCATCAAAAATAGCGAAGGCAAATAGGAAGTCCACAAGTTTCAGTGATCTCATCAGTCCGCGCAGTTCCTCGTATTCTGACTCTGACTCCAAGGAAAATGACAAGATGCCACTAGCACGTGCTGAAACGACTAAAATTCTGGTGGACAGAAGAATTTGGTTTGAAAAACTTAGCGGGGATGATGATTCGATGACGTCCACGTCAGGCAATGATTTTATTGCTTTCTCATCGCCAGTATCTCGTCCCGGTACGCCAACACCTAAATCAGGGAAAGCACTCAAAGATTTCATGCCATTTCAATTATTTATGACCACAAAGCTCCCTCGGAATAAGTCTTCAGCAGAGGAACAAGAAGAAGAATTAAGTTGGCAGCCAGTCTCAGCTTTGGATCGAGAAAATGTGCCACATGCTTCGTACGTGCGTTTTCAAGTAAGTCAATATTATTTACAAAGTTTATTTCGTTGTGTTTTTGTTATTGTTACTAGTATTTATGTACCGATGTAATTATTTTGGTTCGCGCATTTTTCATGAAATTTAAGTACGTACTGGCCTGGCTACTGGTTCAATTAACCGTCAACCTAATTTTTTTAAATGTTTATAGTATGTTGTGAAGGAGAACTACAGTGGACCGAGTGTCCAAGAGTTTCCAGTGATGATGATCTTTGATGACTTTGTGTCTTTCGAGGATGGGGAAGGTATCCAAGGAAGAGGTGAGTTTATTATTATTTAATTAAAAGCGGTCGAAATTAATTAACATTTAACCATGTTCGTATACTTCGATTTCACGATTAAACGGAAGGTTTGTAAATATTTTGAATTTTTTCTTTTCAGTTATTGAAGAAGCTGATGTTTTCGTCCGTGATGACAATATGAAGTTCTTCAAAATGGACAACATTCAAAATCTTGCCATCTTTAAGTAGGTCCTCAGCTCAGTATGTTCTATGAATTAAGCAGAGTGTTCTTTTGTGTTTTCTATTTTCTATTTTGTATCCTTAATGACTTTATTTGACGTCAAAAAATTTCAAAAAGTTGATTATTGACTAAGCAGTTTATATAGCGAGGTACTTATTATATTTTTTTTCCCTATGTATTTTTTTTCTGACTTTAAAATGATATTTATTATTATTATAATAGAGGGACGTCATCAAGACATACGTAGTTTACGTAATAATTAATTACATTAACATCAGTAATTTACTAGAAGTAATCACTTAAGTTCAGTATCTTCGAGTTCGTTCCTACTGTCGTAAATACTATTTGTTCACAGTATTTTCACAGTACTATACAATTCTATTATATTATTATTTGCTCACACGAAAAATCATGTCTAGAGCCAGATAGTTTAATTAAGTAATAATTAGGAATTTCCTTTCCCCCCAAAATTTACCATTTCTTTGATAATGTGCTTTCCCTATAAAGATTGGTGCCATTCAGTCACCATCTACTTATAAAGATTCCTCCTTACGGATTGTGTATAGCATTGATCGAATCATGTGATCATGCAGTGTATCTTTTATGTAGGTACCTACTTCCATGCATATTTAGCAATAGATTTTGACACTGAAAATTAGTATGGAGAGCAAAGAAATTGTGTTTATTTATGAGTATATCAGGTATTGACTTGGTATAAAAGTGAGGTGTGTTTTTTACTCAGGATTATGTACGTCCGTAATAAGAATGTAAGATAATCAAGAGTATTTAGACCAGTCTCGATGTAGTATTGTTAGTAATTCTATAGAATATATCTATTGTAGTAATTTTCGTTATTATCTTATCTAATGTTATAAGTAATTTGTTATAAAATCGACATTTTTGAGGGAGAGTGTTCTTAAAATTTTGAATTCGACTTTATGTGTAGTATAACCACTAAATTACATTGACATTGATGGATCACTTTTGTTTTTGGTAGTTTGGATTAAGAATCAATAAAAAACTTTAAATCCTTGAATTTCAACTGTCGAATAATGTTCAATATTTAATATTGAATCAATGTGTCTAAGTTTTGAAATTTTTCATCGCCATGCAACATGATCATTGCGATCTTACCATGCTAACCTTATTTGTTTCTTTGTTTGTAGCGTATAGTTATAGTAGTTTGTACCTAGGTACCTACTCTACATTATTATATTACCCCAATCCGGATGTATACTATAGCCTATATCTGCACAAGCTAATATAGCAATAATACATACCTTAGAGGTACCTTACGTCAATAAGAAATTACTGAGTTTTATTTTAGATACTACATGAATATCGTCTGCGAAGAACCAAAATGACTCATATCCAATTTAAGGTAGAATCAAAATGAGCTATGTCATAAAAACAAAATAAGAAACATACGTAAAATGTTAATTAAGAGTTTTAAAAAACTGTAAAATGTTCTATTTACAAATTTTTGAAAAGTGTAAAATGTTCAATTTACATGTTTTCCAAAAGTGCAAAATGTTCTATTTAAATGATTTGAAGATATATTTCAATATATTTGTAGATAGTGGATATTGTTTTTAGCTACACATGGATATGGGTCATGTTTGTCCTTCACTGACGATATAGAGGTTTATACAGAGTCTCAATACCACTATGCAGGTACTTAAATAATTAATGTGCAAAAAGAAGCTGCAGTAGTGTAAATTTTGAAATTCTATCAAGTAGTTAATTATTTAATGATTCCACTTTCTCTCCACCTCATTTATATTATCAAACGTAGTTTCTAACCCATCGTCAGTTAGTATTTCCTTATTCTTGAATATTGTAACAAAAAATAAAAGTAATTTATACAAATTATATCTATATAGCTTATTCACAGAAAGTATTATAACCGTCCCGGGATCTCAATTTCATGTGTCGCGTTTTCATTTCTATAAAGCAATAAGTCTATTAATGTGCATAGTATAGGTTTTCTATAATTAAGCGAACTAAACATCTTTATTACTGGTGATACTGGCTAATTAGCAGATAGCATAAATAAAATCAAGCATTTTAATTAATTCTGACACATAAATAAACTTCTATAAGCACACGATTCTTGATTTGAACTATATCCTGCCAGTGCCTGTGCCAGTCAGTAATATAGTACATATATGGAGTATGGAACATGGCGTTGCATTTTGCAGTGTAGAGTTGCAAACTTTGTAAATTGTAATTAATTAAATAATTAAATGCAAATACTACTCAAATACTTCTCAAATGGCTCTGGATGGATTTAAGAACCGGCCTCGGAATTTATCAAATTATCATTATAATAATATTACGAATACTCACGGAATTTCACAAGGATACGTACAGCAGTAGTCAAGAGCTATATATACATTAAGTAAATACTAATTATTATGCACATAATAATAATTTAACTTCTATACATACATTATATTTTGCAATGCACGCTATATTCTGTTTATTTTAGTTTACTATGTATCACCATATACACAAAATATTCCTCTAAAATTAAATAATATTCCAGCAAAATATTCAGATGGTAGGAAAATTAATTGCTTGTGTCGTGTCGAACTAACAACTAGTAAGCTGCACTGTACTTATGCATGGGAGATTCATTATTAGAATTCACAAAGATTCACGTTAAAAAATTCAACTCGAAAATCGTAAAATTGGTTCTCTTTCTTATGTAGTTTCTTATATAATGGAAATATAAGACTAATTTTTATCTACTAAAAAAAAGGATGAGCTCAGTCAGTCAGTCAGTGTATAGTGATGGTATTTATTTGTACATATGCCTACACGAGCGAGAGGGAGCGATATATACTGCTGATAAATGCTGATATAAGCAAAAAAAATATATAATAAAATGGACTGCAATGACAATCGAATGAAATATGTGCAATTTGTAATAGTTCTCGTAACTCTGTATATTTCTGTTTTCTGTTCTTCTGTTTTAGCACAATGACACAACATACTTATACATAGTGTGTTGCTGCTGATAAAAAGATAAAAAGTTACAAGATAAAAACTCAAAACATGTTGCTTGTAAACTAGGTATAGAATGCATAGTAGAAAATATTCAAGAGTTTTTATTTGGCTCAAATAAATCATCGCCCCGTTCGCAGTAGTCCACACAGTGTAGAATTTGACTTACGATTAGTTACATGCTTAAAAAAGAACAATTTTGTTAGACAGACAGCTGATGAACAGAGGAACAAAGTTCATGATTTTCTCTACATATTTCAGTGTCTTTAATTAATTCGGTTTCGATTTAATATTTTTAACCAGTTAAGAAATATCCAAGAATAGAAATTACAAAAATGTCCTTTTTACTATACACAAGTTTTGCAGTGGAAATTTTAGGTTTAATACGATTTTCGATCTGGTATTTCCTCGCCAAATTGTACAGAGTTTTTGTTCCGCGGGAACCCAAGAGTTTAAAGGGGGGTGAAATTATATTGGTAAGTGTACTTACAAAAATTATTGCTTTTACCTGAATTAAAAATATATTTTGTATAGTAGTTTAATTAAAAATGATGTGCTTTACTGATTGTTCTAATAATTTTTCTCACAATAGGTTACTGGAGGAGCTAATGGAATCGGGCGTGAAATTTGTCGTGAATTAGTATTGGAGGAAGCAGCCATAACGATTATTATTTGGGACGTGGACGAAGCTAATATTCAAGCAACTGTTAAGGAATTAGAAGCAAATGCTGTGAAGAAAGCTGTAGGATACAAAGTAGATGTTAGTGATCGAGAACAGGTCAAGAATGCTGCAGAACGAGTAAGTTGTTTTTTCTTTAACAAATGTAAAAGTCACACCCACTAATTTATTAGCATTGTAGAAATTCGCTTATGAGTTTGCAATAACGTGGCAATTGCACAGGCTTTTATGAATGTTTTTTATTTATTTGTGCATTTCACAAAATCGAATTTCTGAAGGAATTGTGTAGCTTCATAAAAATACGTACTCAATATAAGTTGGTAAAACTAAATTATCATGCACCTATGCATACAGATCCGGAAAGAAATCGGTGACGTCACGATGCTATTCAACAACGCGGGGATTAGTGGAGAGACCGGGGAAGGTTGGACCATGAACCCGAAAGTGATCGAGAAGGTATTTGGCGTGAATATGATCTCACATTGTTGGACCCTTCAAGAATTTCTCCCCGCAATGATAGCAAAGGGCAAAGGTCACGTCATTGAGACTTGCTCCATCCTTTCATTTACATTCGTGGGAGGAGGATCCCCGTACATTGCGACGAAACACGGGGTGAAAGCCTATGCGGAGGTCATCAAGGAAGATATACGAAAACTTCCAGGAAAGCCGGATATTCAATTCACTTTAGTTTACCCACACTTCACAGCCACTGCCATGATGGACAAAGTTAATTTAAGATCCGCGTAAGTATTAATAATTACATATCATATTATGTACCTTCGGGATCGCCCATGAATGACGTAACGTTCGAAAGATTACGATTCTTATTCTTTTTTAGCAAATATCCCTTTATGATTCCAAATTACACGGCACGTGACGTGGCCCAAAAAACGGTGGATGGAGTTTTAAGGAATAAAGAGCATGTGTACTTTCCCGGCTGGTACCGTTTCACGCCCATGTTTGTGTGAGTTTAAATATATATTTCAATTTTGCATGATTTTAAATCTAAAAACAAGCTACTGTACTGTGTCTTAAAATCACGTTTCTTTTAAATTGTTCGAATTTAATTCTGTAGCCAAATGCTCCCACCTCAAATCTATCGTCGACTTCTTGACATTGTGGACTTACAAAATGATAAACCAGCTATTGCCAATTCAAAGTAATTCTGGAGGTAGGATCATAATACTTTTCTGATTAAAGTCGTGCCGCCGCCGCGACATAGAGAACAAGTCATCATATTTTAATAAAAATATGTAAACATTGTGTGATACTGATACTATGAGAAGATCAATGTGTAGTGATTAATACTATGAAACGTGTATTTTAATTGTGCGACAAATCAAAATAAAAAACTAAAGAAATAATAATATTACGCACAACTTTTATTTGTCTATAAACTACATGCTACATCATATAACGCGTTAAAAATATATAAGGTTAATTATTTATTATACATGATAACTTAATGCATAATATAATATTTTTAGTTTACTATTTATTCGTACAAATATCAATTTTTTATCCCCAGACCCTGACATAGTATTTATTGAGCTATGAGTTTTACACTTTCTTTATAACTGTTTTGTAGTGCTGTTTACTATATATTTGTCAAACTAAAAACAATGGGAAAGCATAAAATGTCCTTATTTTATTTACATGTTGAAAAATGACCAAAACGTATTTTTAAATGCAAAGGATAATATTTCAAATTTTACAAAAATGCAGATGGTTTTATGTACTGTAAGTACTGTAAGTACATCTATGTAGGTCGTCCATAAATGTTGTCACGTGTAGGGTCAATGGGTGTACTTCGATATTGATGACATCCCATGTTAAAGATATAGCCATTTACGCAATGGGTGGGCTGATTAAAGGGGGTCATAGGGTCCGAGAAATGTGAATATTTCGATGGCATCATTTACGGACGACCCCTAACTAAATCTTTAAAATTAAAAACATGCAATGTTTATAATTATCATGTTCTTCTTGAAAGCAAGCAAAATATATTCGGATCACAATTTCTAATTCAAAATAACTCAAGGCTACCTTACAAAGCCTTTTAAAATCGAGCCATGGATACACTTTTGCTACGATTAACACTAAATTATAAAGCCTTCAACTTTTTTGATGAATTTGAAAACTTTTACATATTGATATCTTACGACATTAAGTTGTAGCTCGCACATAATATGTAATGGTATTTTCCCAGTAAATATTCTACCAACTAAACTAATATTCTTTATATTGATATATAATTTAGATATAATAAATAATTAATTACAGCAATACAATAATATGAAATGAGCATAAAAGACTCTTCTACGTAGACACCATGAATGAATCTTTACAGATTTACAGAGATAATATTGCGCTATATATATATATTGATTATAAGATAGTAAAAAAATTCTTGAATTATTTTGGAAGGGCACATCATATTATGTATATTGCCATGCTTGGCTTAATCTTCGACCTTCGCTGCCCAGCAGGCGGTCAAGCTCCCTTACTTGGCGTATGCACCCGAATGGCGAAAAATAGCGTTTTCGAACGAAACTTACTAAATGTATTGTCAAACACTAAGGAATCTGAAACAGCGTATGATACAAATAATGTTAAATGAAATAATAAGCCCTTCTATAAAATTAACAACGTAAATAGATTTATAAATTTAAAGTCATTAAACTTTAATTACATGTTCCAGTGGCGACGCAGTCAATAAGTCCATCCTGTGTACACACATGCGAGTCCGCTTTCGCATATGGAAACAGTTGTTTCTCGTTGCATAGAATTTCGAAGCCAATGTCATACAATTCGGTCCGAAAATTGAATCTAGAAAATTTAAATTCGAAATTTAGTACAAAGCATTTAAGTACAAAAATAGTTTTAATTTGTTATCTAGGTAAACTGTATTCTGTGTAAAATTTGTTCTTTTTTTTCTAAAATAAATCAACGTACGACAGTCGGTCGCCAATGGATAGATCATAACTCTTAACCAATTTGTCACATGGCGGAATAATCACTTTGAGGAATTCGCTATCGTCAAAGAATTCAGCTCTTGCGGGCCAGTCCATCCCATGACTTGGATGGTACTAAAATTTTTAAGTAGTGTAAAAAGACCATTGAATTCATATGGCACAATCAAACAATTTTTAAAACTGCAATTTATCTAAAAATTCATGCATATCGTCTGTAAAGAACCGAAATTACCCATATCCATTTTTAGCTAAAAACAATATCAACTATCTACAAAAATATTCAAATATGTCTTGATAGCATTTAAATAGGACATCTTGCACCTTTTGGAAAACAACAAAATAGAACATTTTGCACTTTTTAAAAACATGTAAATTGAACATTTTGCACCTTTTCAAAAGCATGGAATTAGAACATTTTGCAACTTTTAAAAAACATGGAATTAGAACTTTTACGTTTTGCAAAAACTCCTAACTAACATTTTACGCATGTTTTTCATTTTGATTTTATGACATGGCTCATTTTGATTGTAGCTCGAATTGGGTATGTGTCATTTTTGTTCTTCACAGACAGTATATTCGTTTTTTGCATATAATTATATTTAATTTAATATGTCTTACAAATGGATGAGTAGCATTCGAGCCACCATACGGAGATGGGAGCTCTTTGTAGTCCATTAGTTCTACCAAAGCAGCTCTCCACTGTGCCGTGTTACTCCCGTAAATACTCACTTTGGACAGAGTATGTGTGTTCAAAACCGGTTTCAAGAGAGCCCAGAGTAATTCAAATATTTTTGGAGCTATAATTTCAGAAGAAATTAAAATAATGATGGATTATTTTACATAATTACATAGATTATTACAAGCAATTTTAAAATAATACTGCGCACTATAGCTATAGTACAAAGGGCCCGATGTGATAACCCGGATAAAATTATTTGAATTTACCATTAATCGCGAAGCCACGTTTGAGCGTTTCCGGATAGTTGGCTTCAAATCGGCGCAAAATTTCAATCATCATGCTAACAACTGTTAAAAGAAAAATGTTCAACATTTAACTTATTTTCCAAACACGTTAATGCCATTATGCTGTACATATTGAGGATTTTAAAAAAAATTACGAAAAACTATGATATTTTCTTCAAAAACTCCACGAAAAAATAGAGTAAAAGAATTAATTTTCAATTTCGAAGGAATTGCGCATTTTTGTTTTTCACGTGCTTCAAAATATAGGTAGAAATAAAATCGTTTTTAATAATAATTGGGAATTAGGTGTCTTACTGAACTTCTTAATTTTTTCTAACCTTGTTTAGAGAGGACTTGTGAGAGGGAAAATTGGTCAAAGTCAAATATGAGTGAGAATTGCGTGTAGATTCTTTCTCTCGTCGTATTTTTTTTCATGTAAGCAATTCCACGCTCCAAAATTTGATCCACGTAGGTAATGTATTGACGGGTGTAGCCCAATTCGGACACTCTCTTCAAATCCCAACGACCCAGTGGAATCATGCAAACTGTACAGAAAATTTTGGGAAATTACAAATTAAAATTCGAACACTTAATTCATTTCACATTCGACTTTAAGTCAAACTTCATTCGTAGCGTCATAATAATGCTCTTAAAAAATGTAGAAATATTATACAGAGCCGTAGAAAAGTAGTTGTAGATTTAGATCACGCAATACTTCAATATTATTTAATTACAAAATTTAACTTTGATTTTAAAAGCATGACACGACTTACCAACACAACCATCTCTGTCATGTCCAAAGACTTGAAATGGAAGTTCTCTCATGAGAAATTCTGGGATTTCCGCATCCAGGACTTTGTCCATTCCGTTTTCTTCCCGCCATTTCAAAGACTACATAAATAGATATTTCGAAATTATGTTGTGTGAATAAACTTTATTTTATTAAATTTGTAAACCTCATTTCGTCTGTGAAGAACCAAAATGACCCAAATCCATTTGTAGCTAAAATCAATATCCACTATCTACAAAAATATTAAAACGTCTTGAAAGCGTTTAAATAGAACATTTTGCACTTTTTTCTTTCAAAAACGTGTAAATAGAACATTTTGCACTTTTTCAAAAACGTGTAAATCGAACATTCCACACTTTTCAAAATCATGTAAATTGAACATTGTACACTTTTCAAAATAACATCTAACGCATCTTTCTCATTTTGTTTTTATGACATATAGCCCTTTTTGGTTGTTCACAGACGATTTGCACTGTACAGTATATTACAAGTATCGATTTAAAATAATTATAGTTTTTAAAATATTTGCCCCTTTAAATTGTAAGCTGTTTATACCTTTCGGAACATGTCCTCCGCTTTGTCCAAGTTAAATTCCCTAGCTTTAGTATTCACAAAATCACATATTTAAAATCATAGCATAGAATAAACCTATCAGATTCCAAATATCAAATATCAAATATTAAATAATATTTTATGTAAGTTTGATTCTATTAGTACCTCGTATCCATCTGAGCAAGTTAATATCATGTGACTGAAATGCATCCAGTTGATCACGTACATCGAAAATTCGATTTCGAAACTGTGGTACAATTTAAAATATTTTAAAAAAATTAAGAAAGCTCAGAATTTAAATAACTGCATTGTACTATAATTTTTTGTCACGTTTATTATATTTTTAAATATTTAGTGACATCGATTTAAAAAAATCCTCACCTGCTCCAATGCGTTCATTTCCTTCACCGTTAATTTTGCCAGCTCTTCCATCTCGATTAATTCAACCGGTTGAGGACGAAACCGCTTGAGAAATCTTGAAATTTTGATTTTATTTCACTTTCACTCTGATTTTTTCAAATCAAATTTTCAATTCTTCTCGTCCGGCAGTTGTGAAGTGACAGATGGGCAGATTACACTTTAACTTCTGTTCGTGGTCGTGGTCGTGGTTGTGGTCGTGGTGCGGTTGAACGAGTCAAATCGTCAAAAGGTTGTATGGGATTTTAACTGTGATCCTAATGGTCATCTGTAACCTATAGAACGCAAAATGAAAACAATTGAATGTACACACAGAAAAATAGCGCATCTATATGTAAACTAGACAAAGTCAATGTGCTTTAAATCCAAATCCAATAAAATGGTGGTAGTGGTGGTGGTGTTGTATTAAGTATAGGCAGTACATATTGCAGGATGTAGTTCGAGTTGATCAAACCAGTTTACTATAGTTTTATGCTTTATTATTATTACTCTCGTACAAAAAACTTACTCGTATTTTGCCCATAGCCACAATTCAGTACATACTATAACATATAATTATCCTTCACTCTAGGATTTCCCAATGTAATACATATTATAATGAAGATTTTTTTGGCAAAACGGGTCAAGCCCATCAAAGCAAATTTTATACACAGGAACAACGAATAATGAATAAAAGGCGACAGGATTTTTTTTTTGAATTCAAGTTTTGTCTGCAGGTACTGTAACTGACGAAGCACAAGTATGTACCAGCAGTTTCATAAGCTATAGACTGACTCTGGAATTGTTTAGAAAATTTTCAAAAATTTTAATTTTTTAATTTTATCCATTGACTCCATGACTTAACATGGAGGAAAACGTCCGTGAGATGAAATTTTAATCGTAACGAGTGAAACCAAACTTTTTTTAACTTTTAAACTTTTTCTTGCTTAAAAACATTTACGCACGGCAAATGTCTTCTACAAACTCAGGTCCGGATAATGTGGCTAGCGCAGGCAGCCCCCGCTGCTTGAATTTTAAAAAAACATGTAAATGAAACATTTTGCAGTTTTCAAAATATGTATAAAAAATACTTTGACTTTTAAAAAACATGCAAAATAAATTATTTTGTACATTTCAAAAACATGCAAATAAAATATTTAACATTTCTCTCAAAAATTGTAAATAAAACATTTTACACTTTTCTGAATCAAGTAAAAAGAACATTTTACACTTTTCTGAATCAAGTAAAAAGAACATTTTACACTTTTCTGAATCAAGTAAAAAGAACATTTTACACTTTTCTAAAGCATGTAAATAGAACATTTTGCTTTACCAAAGAAAACCGTAAATAAAATCAATATGGTGCTTTTGTATGGAAACAAATTGCTGCCTAAAAGCAATTCTTTCGTCCGGCCCTGTACAAACTATGAAAACATTCAAAAACGAAATTTGAATCAGATCAGTAGACTTGTCTCTTTTTTCCAAACAACAAAACGTTTCCTATTTTTAAAAATTGCTGTGGCTGAACTTTGACCTTTACAATTCAACACAGTAACGTATCTAGTTAAATAGTACACGTAGCGCAAATAATCTCAATTTTGAAAAATAAATGGACTTGACCCGTTTTTCCAAACAACTCTTCTTATATCATGTACACGTAGAAACTTTTTGTGTGAACGGTGTACACAGCTATACGGCTATGGCACAATACGAATCACATTATAAAGGTAAGTTTACTACTTTAAACTTGGCATATGTACTGCATTGAGCTTGCCTCAATGCCTCAATTAACAAAAAATTAGAAACGTGACTTTTTTTCTACCTGCATTAGCATTGACATTGGGACTGACTGACACTGACTATGAAACGTATAAACTTCTGCCCTTTTTGCCCCTTCCTGGACATATTTGGAATAATTAATATGTATATAGTACATCAGCTAGAATTCTGGATATGATATTTTATAGACTCAAGAAATTTTATCGCGGATATACATGAATAAAAACACATGCTTGAATTTCGCAACACAGTAATAAGACGAACCGCATGTACAATGTACAGAAACTGAGCACGTGTTAAATAGAACGCTCTCTGGTTCTCCTATACTATATGCTGGTATGGTGCTCAGAAATAAACGTAATTATTGCAAAATCGCTGGTAGGTAAATGGTCATGGCCATCGTCGTGTTTAATTCTTTTTTTTTTCTAGACTTAAAATTCATATTAATTAGAATTCACAATTTTGTAATGAATAGTTTCGTTCCTGTTTCTCAATAATTCTGACTGAATAAAAAACATGCTGGACCGACTACACGATATCATATGGAGATAGGGGGATGTCGATGTAATCAGTAATAGTAATCAGTCAGTACTTATCACATATTGTTGCTGGTGGTTGTAAAAAGTAAAAGAGTAGTTGCCTACCTGCCTAAGTACATATTGCGGACATTGATTTGATTCTATCGATGTTGAGCCTTTCATTTTAATTCATTTTTTCCTATATGAGTTTGGGTGTGTTTTGAATTGCCATTTACATATTATATAGACGCTCCTATTCCCCTTGAATTTCTCCTTCTAACCAATATACCAGTTTTTCCATATATTCTTCCCAATTCTCAGGAAATATAGAAAAATCTCATGCCGTTTTCTCGTTAGTTAGTTAAACTATTCTATTCATTATAACCTTGGTACAAAATTAAAGGTACTCCGCTGACCAATGGATTAGCAAATTAGCTATGAACATGACGAAATAATTATTACGGTTTTTTAAAATCGCTATTTAATTTTTTTTACTGAAATCTTGATTTCTAATATATAGCACATTTTATTGGGGTTAGTATGTGGATAAATGTAAAAACTGTCATTCTTTTTTATGTCAAAAACTTGTATCTTGTATCACTGGGGAACTGGAGAAATATATGTATATTTGTAATTTTCGCAATATTAGAAAATTTATGTAGTAATGAATATCCGAACTAGCGCCAGCGCCACAACCATAAACCCATTATTATGTAATGGCACTAGTTATTGTAAATGAAGGTACCACATCTGTTTAGCATTTATACGGCAGCCATCTTGAAAAACGTTGTATACGTTAGCATTACACTTAATTGGACATCCCAATTGAAAGTGCTACCGCTTGGCAGGGCCGGACGAACGAATTGCTTTTAGGCAGCAATTTGTTTCCATACAAAAACCACAATTTTGATTTTATTCATGGGTTTTTTTGATAAAGCAAAATGTTGCATTTACATGCTTTAGAAAAGTTTGAAATGTTTTTTTACTTGATTCAGAAAAGTGCAAAATGTTCTATTTACATGTTTTAAAAAAAGTGTTAAATGTTTTATTTGCATGTCTTTGAAATGTCAAAATATTCTTTCTACATGTTTTTGAAAACTGCAAAATGTTCCATTGAAATGTTTTTTGAAAATTCAAGCAGCGGGGGCTGCCTGCGCCGGCCGCATTATCCTGCCCTGCCGATTGGGCTCAAATACCATAAGGGCCCCTCCGGATTTTGTCGCTTTATTGCCAGTCCGTCACTGAGCGTCACTGCTTAACAGTGCAGATTTAAGACTGCGCTAAATATAATAATTCGGCGTTATGCAATAAGTAGTATAAGTGTCAACTTTACTTTGCAATAATGAAATAATAAAGGTAAGATAGGTTATGGTTATGGGTGAAGGGAATTATGAAACGCGGCGGCTAATAAGTTTGACTTTTATTGCATGATATACTTTCAAATTAAGCTAACTCAAACGATGTGAAGAGCCGTGAGCTGCTTCTTTATTTTCTTTGGCCCAAATTACACTAAAACAGTGCAAACGACACAGACGAATAGAGCTATAATACACCATGTTGAAACAATAATCTACATAATTTAAAGCTTCAGCAAGGGCATCCTAATTTTAATTTTGTCATTAGTAATGTTATACTTACACGTGCATGGTGTATAATGGCAGATCACAGTATATCTGAAAGATTCTACAAATAACATAAATGTACAATGTTTATTCGTAATTCTATTCTGTGAAAACCAAAATACCTAAGTAAAATATCGTCTATGAAGAACCTCAATGCCCCATTTCTAATTTATGCTAGAATTAAAATGAGCTATGTCAAAAAAATACAGTAAATAAGACACATGCTTACAATGCTAATCACAAGTTTCTAAAATGAGCAAATTGTTCTATTTACATGTTTTTAAAAAGGTAAAAATGTCCTATTTATATGTTTAAAAAAAGGTAACAATGTCCTATTTCCATGTTTTTTGAAAAGGCCAAAATGCTCTATTTCAGCTTTTTTTAAAAGTGAACAAAAAGGTGCAAAATGTTCTATTTACATGCTTTTTGAAAAGTGCAAAATATTATATTTATGTACTTGTTTTTTTTTAATCCACAAGGTTCTATAAGTTCTATTTACATGCTTTCATGAACATGTTATTTAAATTTTTTGTGTAGATAGTCATTTTGTTTGAAACTAAAAATGGATATGGGTCATTTTGGCTCTTCACAGACGATATAACTTTTGTACTAATACCTTGCTAAGTTCATACCTTAAATGCAATGAATCAAAAAAATACAATATATAACACCACCACCATATCCAACGACTGTGACTTTGAGATTGAGATAATGAGGTTTTTAAATCCTTTCGGACTCGGCATTATTACTCCTTTACTGTAATAATTATAGTCTTACTCTGAACATCTTATGTTGTACAACTTTTATATATTACTTATTATTTTATGAATTTTCTCAGAATAAAAACCTAATAATGATAATTAAATTATTGTTGTCACTGCTCACATTCCCAGGCTAGAGTTGGGTAAATGGAAATTATATGATCGTGATCGGGAAAGGGCAAGCAACAAAACATGTTAAGTAAGTTTCTTTTACAAGAAAAATATTTGTATATCATTCATGTTAGACGCCAAATCAAGGGAAGGAAGGATCCATATCAAAAAAGATGACATGAACTCTGTTCTCAAGAAAAGAATGAACTTAGCCCAGTTTGTAATTTAACAGTGATATGTTGCAATCACACGAATATAAATAATGACCGTCGTAAAGTCGTGTAATAATGACATAATTATGTGATATTCACAATCTACGTAAATAAAAATGCAGAAGCATAGAATATGAGTGTTATATTGCGCGCTACCTAAATATGAACAAAATCCCAAGTGTGAACGATGAAAATTTTTATCAAAAAGCTTTCCAAATGGCAGGATCAATAAGTCTACTCGGCTTCATCGGCAACTGATGACACCTCATGTTAAAGAAAGCCAGCTGATGATCGATGCGGTCGTAGGGTCCTAAACAATGGGATATTTGCATGGCGTCATTTACGCACGATCCCTGATAACATATTGCACTTTGTGAGCAATATGAGCAATTAATACTTTAATTATTATAATCATCCCAGCAATAATTAACGGCAGTCCATAATTTGCGCAAAGGTTTTAGAACTTAATTAAAAACCTTACAGTTCGAGTTATTCTACAGTATTTACTTAACTGCTGACTGCTGATTATTAAACCTGGGGTTCTGAAAGATTTTCTGGAAATGGGCGTGGGTGGTATACAGTAAGCCCGCTCATTTTCAAATTACGATTAAGATTAAATCAGTCCGTTTGTCCGTTATGGTTTTCCGTTTCCGTTTAATCCGTTAAATGGAAAATAGGTACCTTTCGTAATTCCTATAATAGTAGACGGGTCTACGAGGTTTGTTTGAGTAGTTAACGGGGTCTACTATTATAGGAAATACAGTGCCACCTTAAATAGATCTAATTTTGAAAATTGATTTTTACTAATCTCCAGCTCCATTTGTTGTAGTTTGCAATTATAATAATTAATCAGTTAGGGTAGATTTCGATAACTGTGGTAGCGACAGTTTTCACCAGAAAAACATTAGCAATAACAGTCAACAGGAAAGGAGTTTCTTGCATAGAAGAGCGAATCACATTCTTCGATGCAAGGTATTCTTTTAACGTCAGTTGTCAGTGTGCGAATGGTTTTCTGGTGAAAACTGCCGCTACCACAGCTATTGGAATCGGACCTGCAACAGTTACCCGACTCTACCCTACTTATCCTTATTAGTTAGTTCTACAATGTGATTAAAACTGACTAAAATTACACATACCTTCTTATTAATCTTGTCTCTGATTTTCCAATTTTTTAAAGCAGTGTATAATATGATGTATGTCCACAAGCCTCATAAGCACAAGGAATGAGAAAACTGAAAATTCTACGTGCACTTATTTTCAAACTTGAATGGGAATGTGTCACAAAATATAAAATAGAAAACCAACAAGTAAGTTGTGAGTTGTATTGGAACTTAATGTCGGTAAGTTAGTACTCCTTAACGTTTTCTTTTCTCCACGTCTTAACACCACCACGACTTAAACAGTACTCATTCCACGGATGCTTTGCTCGCATAGGACTCAAAATGGCTATGGGCATATATGTATTGAATGTACAATAATTACTAATAGAAAAAAGTCACAGCAATTTAAAGACTACTACAACTGCAACAATCGAATAGTATATAATAATATGCAGTTCTCAGCAGGTGGATTGGGAAAAAAAAATATGCACATGTAGCTGACAGGGGTTAATTTAGTGGTTGAAGTGTGAGCCTTTCTTGAAAGAGTCTTTTGAGACGGATTCGCTCAGTACTCTGTATATTATTGAAGTGCGCTAATCAATTCAAGTACAAAAGAGAGAGAGAGAGAGAGAGAGAGAGAGAGAGAGAGAGAGAGAGAGAGAGAGAGAGAGAGAGAGAGAGAGAGAGAGAGAGAGAGAGAGAGAGAGAGAGACAGAGAAAATACAATTTTTATGTTTTACCCACAATAATAATAATTACAGTGAACAACTCACTAGAAGCTTTAAGTCAAGTATAGTGTCTGTCTTTTTCTGTGATATATCAACGCACTATAACCTTTGTTTTCAGATGCAGCATATAGTACTGAAAAAAATAGTAAAATGAAAAGTGTGTTGTTATAGTAAGTGCAAAAACCTTTATCTTATAAATTTTGCAGGAAGGGTTATAATATAGAAGATATTGCATTGTAATCTGGATCAATGTTTTAACTCGTTTTGTTGGGGTAGAACAGTAGAACTATTTACAAGTAAAAAGTTGTACTAATAAAATGTATGTAAATATTGTTTTTTTCTTTGCTGTGGGAAGCTTGGACTTGGGACTTTGCCAAAATTATGAGACTACTACTTTACTACTACGGAGACCTTTTGCATATATATTCAAAAACGCCTATCTGCATGGATGTAAAAAAGAGCCATATTCAGCTATGCAGTCACTGTCTTAATTTAGTGGAAGTTAAAAAGGATTACATTATGCGTAAGTAAATCGAGATAAAAATTTGTTAGTTTAAAAATGTTTTAAAAAAGAACACAAAAATACTTTTATTGCATTATATTTAAACGTTTAAACAATAATGCAAATACTAATTTCTTCTTTTCTTTTAGTTTTTTGTAATCACTGCTAAATATTTTTAAACCGCAAGGGCAAATATGCATTTATTTTCATATCCGCCAAAAAAACAGGAATGTTAGAAAGGAAAATGACTTTATATGACTGCTATGAAATAAAGCTTCGTCAAATACAGATGGAGATATCCTTTTTTGTTCATTATAATAATTTGAGGATATAACCTGTTTTGCTTTCTTACTAGTTAGTAGATTTGAGGACTCCCCCTCGGCCCTCCCTCCCGACTGACTAGGTAGGTAGGTAGGTTTACGTTGCATTTTATTACTGTATTGTGGGGTCTCTGAGGACACAAGAATTAATTTAATGTACTTCCTGTCCTTTACGTGCTTAGCTGATAACGTGGAAACACTAGTACGAAATTACATATTCCTATTCCCATATATTAATCGCAAAATTTTTAACTTAATTTAATAAAATTATTTTCGTAATTCGTTTTATTCGTAATTACATTAGCTGTATATACTACGCAGGACTTTTAAACTTTGTATATACTATTTTATATATCTCCTTTATTTTTTTAAATCTATGAGGATGGGGTTGGAATAAAAAAGACACTATATGAGATGGTGATTAAGTAGATGGTGAGACTGATATGAAATTATAGAATGTTTGATCAATGACAAAGTTGTGCAAAATAAAAATGAATTTGCAATCCGCATTGAGCCCTTGTTCCCACTATAATTAATTAACTGAAGGGCCGCGTGAGTATAATGCCATTAATGTCTGCACATACCGACATACCTTATGTAAATAGTACCAAGAGTGTGAGTATATTCAATATGGTAGCTGGTAGGAGTAGCTAAATATTAAATTATGTAAATTAAATAGGTAATATATATGCTAAATAATAATGCGAAAAATTCCCAGAGGAAAAAAAACACCAAATGTTTGCTTTCATTTCAATGGATGTCTTCTACTTTTATTATTATATAATTATTATATTATTTTATTATTCCAAGTATTATTCACTTAAGTTTTTATTTATTGCACACGGGGTTATATCTCATGCACTGAACCGGTATCTCTAAATTTTAGTCTTACTTATAATTAATTAGTATAAACCGTTTTGTGTCTCACTGTATTATGAGTGTTGATTTTTATTTGATTTGGTATTTTTAGGAGAGGCCCATGAATTATTATTATATAGATCCACCTCTGATTATTGGTCACTAAATTTAAATGATTTTGAAGTTTGAAGACACTTCGTCTACTTACGTGAATTGGAAGGATTTTAATAATTTTTAATGCACTCGAATCCCACCAACTTTCCTACAACGCTCCCTCCGCTGCAGTTCTTGTACAAATCTTTTAAACATTCGAAGATTGGTCTTTTTATCCTTTGCCTAAACATCGTAATAATCAGCATCGGCATCGGCAAATAGAAAAATACAAAATAATCAATATCAAAAAAAGTTAAAATTAAAAAATAACTTTCTTGCACTTAATGCATGAAATCATAAAACATATCGTCGGTGAAGAACAAAAATGACCCATATCCATTTTTAGTTAAAAACAGAATCTACTATCTACAAAAATATTTAAATATTTTATGATCTTGAAAGCGTTTAAATAGAGCATTTATGCACGTATCAAAAACATGTAAATAGAAAATTTTACACTTTTCAAAAACATGTAAAAAGAACATTTTACACTTTTCAAAAACATGTAAATGGAACATTTTGACCTTTTCAAAATCACTTAATTAATATGTAACGCATCTTTCTTATTTATTTTGATTCTAGTTTAAATTGGATATGGGTTATTTTGGTTCTTTACAGACGATATGTGTAACTACATTTAACAAAATCAATAAAGTTAAAACGTAACTCTAAATTCTACAAAGATATGACTACAAATTCAATTTTAAGCATTGAACTAAAAGCAGACAGACAGAAAATCTCAAATTAGAAAATTAGAAGCTAACTAGCCGAGGTAAAGCTATAGGCTGAGCATGGCTATAAGGTAATGCTATCCTACTATTTTCTAACTTTAACTGTGCCTGAGAATTTGGACTTGGATTTAATTCTGAATTAGACCAATGTGACCTTTGGTGAGGGGAGTAATATTTTTGAAATTCCCGAACAACTTGAACAGCCTCAGTGACATTAATTCCATGAGAAGGAAAGCGCTTATGCCTATGCTCAAGTAATCTACTTTTACTAGCGTATTTCGCATGTTTAGCAGCAGCGCTTTGGTGTTTCCTTTTAGTTCGCCCCTTAGCGTTGCTCTCGATTTCATCCCCATCCCCATCCTCATCTTCCGCCCGACTTTGGGAAGACGGGGATAATGGGATGGAGAAGGAGTCATAGAAAGAAAGGTTATTTTCGCTATTTACCAATACTCGCTCATGAACTGTGGAGACATCCTCTGCTAAGGGATTCAGACCGCCCATGTAGTTCCTCAGCGCTATCTTTAATTTCATATTGTCCTTCACAAGCGCTTCCCGCCGAACTCCCAGCGCTGCTCTCTCGAGACTTACACGGTTGTGACGGATCCAAAATCGCTCTAGAATCGAAAATTCTTGCACTAGCTGTTTTATTCGAAGGGTCCAGAAGTCCAAAAAAATAAAAATATTATTTGATAAAAAATTCAAATTTGACACGGGCGATGCTATTATGGTATTATAATTAATTCATTAATTCATTCATTAATTGGCTCTTTTGTACTCACACTATTAGCAGGTACGATTAATCCAGCCTGATTGTTCTCGTCCAGTTCACAACTGCAAGGGTTACAATCGCAAGTCAGATCATGGACTAACGGAGGAACATGTAAAATATATTGACCGGACATTTCAACATCAGATGCAGCTTCGAGAACACTTAGTTTTGGCACTGAATCATTTCTGGCAAGTGCCGCAGTTGCGCCTCCATCCTCATCCCCCAACATGTTATTCAAACTCCATTTTAAGAGGAAAGGATCCAATTTTTCATCCATCCGCTCTTGTTTCCGACATCTCTCTATGAGGCGGAGGAGTCTCTCACGTTGGCTTATCATTTCGTCCATTTTCTGATCGAGTCAAGCATTCAATAAGTTTGTAAGGAGTAACACATTACATAAGTTGCATGAATAGTACTTAACCTTATTACAGTTCTTGCTTACTTCATGAACATTGCAAGTCTGTAGTGCCAGAAATCTCACTGAGGAATTACTGATGGTTACCAAAGTGCGATGACGAGTCATGAGGTCATCGTAATTATCTCGATATTCTTTTTTCTTCTTCCGTAGGTCATCTAAGAAACTTTCGAGTGCTTTTTCAAACATTGCTGTTTTACTCGTCATCTGTTTGATTCCATCCTGTAATAATACGTAATATATCCATGAAAGGATTTATAGTGTCAAAGTTCACGGTCCCGGTCAAGGTATTAAATTATGTCAGTTGGCCAATTTCCATGATATTGACAATATAATGATTTTCGTAAGAGTAATTTTGTATGCTATATATTACTGGGTTATTTTAAAATTACCCGTAAAGAGTAAAGCCTGCAAAATTGTGAGTCTATCAAAGACGACATTACGAGATCTTTTTCACGCTGGTCCAAGTATTCTGCGCGTTTTCCGCTCACGTTTACCTGAATATCAGTATTACAAAAAAGTTCGTTATTATTGTAAACAAAATGTGATCAAATATCGGGCAAAGGAAATGTTGACTTCGAGGTGTTGTAATCTCAATCTCATATGTTTTCTTTTGTAGGATTAATTACTTACATCGTAGGAAACGAGGCGATCATGCATCTCCTTCCACATGTCATTCATTCGTTGATCCATTTTAGATTTAATTATATGAACTTCTTCAATCCCCTAAATACATTTTTTAACAATAATGTACAAAAGTTATTACATATTAATCACATTTTTAATAAAACTTATCGTTAGTTGAAAATACATTAGCAGCATTCAACATTATTGTGATAATGATTAGTTGATTAATGTTTTTATTATTATGAGCTTTTACTTTGTTCCGAATTTCCTCTTCTCGTAAAGCAAAGTCTGCCTTAGCATCTGCCGCTTGCTCTTTGAAATGATTAGTAATCTTTGCCATTCCATTTCTTAATTGTCGAAGACTTTTTTCCTGATAGGATTGGATTTTATTTCGTTCTTCAATTAAACTAGACGTTAATTTGGTTCGTTCAAAGATGTAGGCATCCCGGACTTGCCCAAGGCGTGTTTTGTAAAATTCTAGGTGGGAAAATTAAAAAATACAGCATCGATCGATATGAAAATTTAAAATCTGATTGCGTTCATTAATTTACAAGTGGGTAATACTGTTTCCTCAATTAAATTTATATGTAGTGTATTATTAAATTACGCGATATTACTTCATTTAAAGTTGGTAAAATAATTTAATATTACTTACCCATTAGTTTGTCAATGTTGTACATATGACTGTCTACGGCTGAGTCATAATCGCCTTGATTTTTATCTAAAGAATCCCGGAGGTCCTTCATGAGATTGTGCTTTCGGTCAAAAGCTCGTTCGAATGCATTTCGCATCATCTAGCAGCACAGAAACAATAGTAATTTTTAAAGATACCATCAATTAAGGCTAAGAAAGCGAGCCCGCGTAGCTCAGTGCTTACTGCACTGGTGTCTATGAACCTGCTGTTTAAGCAAATGCTCGCTTCAGGTCTTGGTGATCGAGACCAGCGGCGGTGGCAAGTGTTTCCCACTGTGTTTTCCTTGTCCACAAGGCAGTGAAGGGCTCGGCGGCTCTGAACGTCAATGTAAAATGAAGTTCGCCATAGAAGTAGGCCCGACTAATGTTGGAAAGACAAAACCTGTGTGATGGCACAGTGCAAGAAGTGAATTTGAGGTCGGGCACCCTGTAAGAACTGCGGTTAAATCGGGGCAACCTCAAATTTATTTATTTATTTATTTAATTAAGGCTAAGAGTTATTTTTGGCCGACTTCGAATTAATTCACTTCTTATTTAATATACACGTACACCAGTGCCAGTAATTAATTTCAAAATAAGCTGTGTGCTCTGTACTCACTTTGTAATCATCCATGAGTTCATCAATCTTGAGTTTCCGGAGTCGGGGACGCCATAGGTCCAGTAATTTATTGGTATTTAATTTTATCAGCTCGTATTCCTTTTCTTTTTTGAGCTATTTTTAATCCGTAGATGATCCATACGTCAGAGTAGTTTTAATGTAAAAAGCATGTTCATTAAATGTTTACTAATTAAAATTATATAACATTTATACCTTACCTTGAGGAAAGCATTGGTAACATCACGGCGACGTGTAATTTTTTCTTGTTCAGCCAACGCTTTCTGCTCCGCCACTTTCTTCTTTTGCTCCTCCGTCAAAGTCTCCTTTTTCTTTCCTTTCCCTTTTCCTTTTTTCCCCATTTTTGTGCTGTATTATTACTGTTTTTATTTATATAATTTGGTTGTAATTTGGTGAAACTTGACTTTTTGAAATGACGCCAGAAGCGCAATAGTCTGAGTAATCTGTCCTCTGTTCGGTATGTCTCTTATAGTCTTGTATTACTTTTGTTAGTTTATTTTAATTATTCAAGAGAACTTCCACTTATATACGCAAACGTTGTTCCCGCTTTCCAAAATTATTATTAAGTGACCACAGATAATAATCGTAATTAATATTGTAATTCACTTTAATAAATTGGTAGCTGATTATACTGGCAGGCACTACAAATTAGTGATATTAGTATGTATGTATTAATGTATTCCTCAGTGAGTGTCACCTAAACGACTGTGTTCATACATTTGAAAATGAATTGTATACAACTAGGCCGACGCAACTTACAAAATACCAATAATACCAAATTACCAAGATCAAAATATTATTAAAGTTTTAAAAATTCAAAACTGGAAATGTTACGAATACGAATGATTATGCTTGATACCACAATGGCATGCAGGTCTTTCAACGTAGCAGTTTAGAGCTCAGCTCTAGTAGTTTTGATTTTGGCATTTTGTGGAGAACGTTTTGTCAATATTGCTGACAACCAATGGATTTTTATCTACGGGCAAATAGATACTTTCGTAAGGGGAAGCCAATGGTCTTATACAGTAACCATGGCAACTGTAGATTGTAAATAATGGAAATATACTGGTTACAAATAAATCTATATTGTAAGTTTGTAAGCATAGCACTGTATAATATAGCACAATGCAATCCAATGCAATAAAATTACATTAATGAGATTTGGATTAAGCTGAATATTTGGTTGAGGACTTTGTCACCTTACAGACGTAGTTAAACTTATATTTCCAGTACATATTTCATAAATGCAGATATAGAGAGACAACATTAAAATCTTAAATTAAATAATTACTGTAATGAAACAAATCAAACATAATATTATGGTAGACAGTAAATGAGCAAATTTTTCGCAATCAATTTTTATTTATTTCATGTAATTAAGAAATCGTTCGTAGTTGGAGGCAGCTGATGCTTTATCTATCTGCAATGGTCAATGGCTAATAATTTCTGAAATCAAATTTTTCGATGGGATCCATACCAGACTTGTCAATGATTAGCTGCGGCAATCTACTACTCAAATCCGTTACAACATCATCGAATATTTCGACGGTATCTTCATCGAAGAGCTCCTCCATCCTCTTACTATCCAGCAGTACTATCAATTCCGGGATGTGATTAAGAAATTCGCATATCACGTCATTGGTTATAACGGGATTCTTCACCATTCCATTGCCATTTTCAACACACGTCGTTTAGGGTACAAATTCACAGAAGCAGAGAAAAAACAAAATATAGTTGAAATTTTAAAATATTAAAGTCGTAAGTAAATCAGCTTTGAAATTTCAAGAAGTGCCTACATCATTATCATTGCAATATTTGAAGTATATTAAATTAACCTAAAGTCCTAAACAAAACAAAAATTCACCATATCAAATGTTAAAGATTTCAGGCTATCAATTCTTGACACGCCATATTTAATGGAATTGTCTGTAAGTAAAACTCCAAGACCGTTCTGCTTCAGTATCAACTTCCTTAGCTCTAAAAATAAGAATTTCAATTCCATTCTAATCTTCAAATAAAAATAAGAATATTAAATACTGAAAATAAAAATATGTAAATGTCAGAATATTTAAATTACTTTTCATGTCAAGAATACAGGGTGACCGACGTAAGTCACTGAATTCAAAAGAACTCATGGCTCTTTCGAGGGTGTGTGGATTAATACCCGTGAAAAAATCTTCAATACTTTCATACGTCTCGAGCCTCATGGCTTCTTCCGAGTACAGCTGAAGTTCCAATATTTCCAGAAGAGGAAAAATCCGAATCACTGCCATCACTAATTTACTCGGCATGGCTTCCATGGTCAAGTTTAAACTTGTTAAATTCGGATATTGAGCACAGGCAAAGTCCAACAAAGAGACGAACACTTCCACATTGCTCCTGGCCACTCTCACTCCAGCCCCTCCAACGGAGAAAGTCCCTCTCACCCCGAAATGTGTCACCTTAGGATGTGGCTGAACGTGAAAATCGTCATGGTTCTCAATATCCATTCCAAAATTTGACACAAGTAGCCTCTTTAAATTAGGGAGTTTCTCCTTTGTAAATGAATTAAGGCTCCCACGCCAGTCGTGAAGGAGCAAGGTCTCTAGTTGAGGGCAAAACGGGAGCTCTTGGATCCCTGCAGCAGCGGCTGCTGGAGCTGTGAAGTCAACACAGGATATGGAAATTTCTTTAATTGTAGTTCTGACTTTATTAACCAAATTATTCAGTCTTCGTAGGCTCATTCGTTGAGTCGTGTCGTGCCAGTACTGAAGTGCTAGAGATTGTAAATTTGGGAGGCTTGAGGAGTTGGATGTGAGGCTGTTGAAACTCCCTGGTTTACAGTCAATAATGTGCATATCGTTTAAATTTTCCAGAAAATGTTTGTTAACTAGCCCAGTAAAAATATCCGGATATTGGGTATTTGTGACAAGTTTTTTTATCTTGGGCCCGCTACTTAATATTTCAGAAATAAATTCCAGTGATTCACATTGTGTATTAACTTCACGCTCCCAGTATTCGAACGTTTCTAATAGTGGCAGTTTGAAAAGTGTGGGTTCTTCTGGTTCTGCAGGTTCTGCAGTAGTCGAATTTATCTCGTTTTCCTGCTGATGTTGCTGTTGCACTTCTTCAGTTTCAGTTTCATTATTGAGTTCAACATTTTCATCTGCATCTGCTACATTATTGGTACTACTAAACGTACCATAAACAGTTTCTGGAAATTCTGGACCAATGCCGCCGATGTTATTGTCATCGTTTTCAACATCTGGATTTGTCTCCGTGTTGGTGTTACCAATTTCAACGTTATTAAGAAGAATTTCATTATTTTCTGCTTCCGCCACTACTGTCTCAGCAAGCCCATCATTAACATTTGCATTTGCATTACCAACGGAATCATTAAAAACCTCAGTTTCGGTTTGATTTTGATTTTGGTTTTGATTTCGAATGGGAAGAGTATGAACAAGCGCAAAGATGCGACTGGGCTGCTCGTCCCCTCGAGGGTCATGGGCGTCCACCTCATCCTCAGCCTCAATTTCATCAGAGTCGAGGTCATAAACATAAATAATGTGACTCATCCCACCTCCATGTTTACTCAGAAAACTTCGAAGGACCTGTTTTGCTTCCCCGTCATTCGTGTAGATGGATCCATCCCTGTGATAATTAAAACCACTCACTAGAAATTCTGGATGTTCCAAGATTTTAGAAATGGACTCTTGTGGCTTCTCTCTGAAGTAGATGAAAAAATGTTTGAAGGGAGAGAAAATGTTGAGTTGTTTGGATGTTTTGATGACTTTATAGATGTCATTGAGGGATTCTTCAGATTTACCCCCAAGATGAACGTAGGATGTTTCGCGAAGAATGAGACAGACTTCTTCGTTCCATATTTTGCTAATTGAGCGGAGCTGGATGAGATGCTTGTGTGGAAGGAGCTTGAATAAGTGTTGTAAAATCTAGAATATAGTTTCTGCATGTTAGAAATTATCAAATCATTTTTTTTGGTGGTGCATGTGCCGTGGGCTTGAAACTGTATAGGATTTAAACTTAAGTAGCATTAAATGTGAATGTTTTATCACCTCTGAACTTTCAAGAGCTGGATGATTTTCGTTACTAAAACTCGTCCGTGATCTCAGTGAAATAGACCTTGATGTTGTTGGGGTTGCTTCCAGCGATTCCATTGAATTCTAATTTTGCATTAATTACTGTCTACATTGTTATAATATGATATCAGTTAAATTTTCAAGTTTCTTCGGATAAAATTTCTGGAAGTGGGATTGGTTTGCTATAACTAATCAGTACTTTCGATTTAGATACAGATTGCATTTTTTATTCCGATTTTTTTGGTTTTAAACCGGTTTATTAGTTCTATTCTTAATTAAATGTTAAATTGCACGAAATATAAAGAATTGCTCTTGAATGCATAACTTTATAAGGAAATTGCGGAAGTTTTGAAAAAACCAACTGCTTAGATTGGTTTGCTGCTACATAAGTCGTCCACAGATAATTTGGATACGCTGCTTACGTCACTTTTGGAATTTTTGTAAAAATTAGTAAAAAGTAATACAGTTTTCAAAATGCTAATTGCTAATAGTAGTAGGTAATACTAGGTAATATAGTAATTTTAAAAGTGTTTCAGTTTTCTGATATTATTCTTGTGATGTGCAGTATTGCGTTACAGCTACAGCTTACACGCGTCTGACTAATAACCTAACCTGCTCAACTGCCAACTGCACTGCTGAGTTCTCTTGCCATAATATTATTGGGTAGTTTAAAGCTAAAATTTTAAAAGTTTTAAGGATAATAATATTATTATCAAATTAATAATAATTAATTATTTTAAATATTTTTGTATTTGATTTTTGTTTTTCGAGTTTCTTCACAAAAATGTTGAATTTGTTACTAACAATAAGTCTTAATAAAGAACAACCTGTTTCTATGATATAGAGTAGCATAACAGGGCGTATCAAGATTCCAGTCAGCTCAGTCAGCTGTAGTGTAATTGAAGAAATATAGAAAATACATTACGCACATACATGGGTATATCTCATGTAACATTTTCTAGTATTTATTATACTATCAATAGTATCAATATACATATTTATATAATATTACAATATATTATTGCAAAATGCGTGTCATTTTTGCTGTTTTTGCTTATAATTCGGTATTATATACAGACAAAAAATTCTTAATTGCGAATAACATTGTTATATAATTAAAAGTGCGCAAAAAGTTGAAGCCAACCACAAGTTTGAGCATTAAATAATCATAGTGATACACGATACACTACTACAACAATAAAAATAATAGGAATTTAAAGTACAAGGAACTGGAACTGGAAATATACAAGTTAGCCTTGTATACATATTTGAGTTTTTAGTATATAGTTGATAGTTTTTAGTTATAGTTGTTTTCTATTTAATGATTCAACTACTCCCCCGAACAGGAGTTTAAGAATCGTTACAAAAATTAAATCCCGTCCATGTCCACTACCTTTGCATATGCATATAATATGATAACAATTAAAGTTTTAAGTTACTATACACAAAAAAAAACTGGTTTAAGTAATTTGTGTCTCACACTCCCTTTCATCACAGTTAACAACAGAGATGCGATTCAATCGCACTAATAAAGAATAAAAAGTTATAGTAATATCACTACAATTATCGTACGCTTATAATATGATTGCTATCATTCCCGTTCAAGTTCAAGTCATGCGCTTTGTCATAAGTTTGAATGACATATTTGAGTGTTTTCCCTCGAAACGTACTGAAGGAATTGTCAAAGGTGAGGGTGTCTGAAAAATAAAAAAGGTTTGGTTAACAATTTATACGAAAATTGTGTTTGCAGAAATGTTCGATAAAAAAACAAACAAATAATTTGAATATCTAATTAATTAAAAAAAAATACTTGGACATATGTATCAATTTAATACTTACATTTGCCACTTTCTTCGCAGATAACGCAACCTTTTTGTGTAACTTGCTGTGAGTCGACCCTATGATCTTGAATGACGGGCTGACAACCATCAAAATCAACTCGGAAACCAATATCACAACCTTCTGTTTTAAAATTCCAAGATAGCTTTGAGCCTCCCTTCATGTACAGCTCCACATCATACTTTTGACCAGGTTGAATAAATCTTGTCTGCATTTCCTCTTGGGAGTGATCAATGTAATTTGGGAAAATATCGATCCCTTGTTTGAAGGTTAACTGGAAGTATTTTATTTGATTTCAAAAGTTGATTAAAAAACATATCATTATCAGTAATACATATCTAATTTTTTCAATTTCTTGAACTTTATTATTTTAATCAGTCAACGAAGGGAATTAACAAGTTTTCTTACCGGCATACAGGTTGTGATTCCACCGCCGCACTCGGATACTAAATTATCTGGATCAATATCACTCAACAGAGATTTCTTCCATGTGTCTTTATTACTTCCGTAAATCACAATTTTATCGAGTGTCCGAGCACTCAGCATAGGTTTCACTACTGCCCACAGAATCTGGAAAATTTTTGGAGCTAGTCCAATGCATAAGACACAAAATATAGTTGGTAAGTTTGCTTATAATAATATATAGCCATTTAAATTTAAATACCTATATGTACATATTTAATTTTTAAAAACATTGTAATCTCTTATTACCATTAATCACAACACATTTTCCCAATATTTCAGGATAATTTGCTTCAAAAATTCGGATTCCTTCACATGTTGCTTCGATGACTAAAAAAACATAGACAGAGACAAAGAAAAACAATATTAATGTGGTTTTTTTCAAATGATACGTTGCACACCATAAAACAGGCAAGTAAAAAGACGATTCAAACGGACGCATTAGATGTTACATAGTAATTTGTAAAAGTGAAAAAAAACTGGTGTAGACTACAACGTACGAGCCCGCCCATCATCTATGTAACTACCTATGTTATGTATGCTGTATCCCAATATCCCATCCGATGCTAAAATCTAATGGACAAATTAGCAGACTGTACACAGGGGGAATTTGTAAGTGGCTAAATTTAATTTTTTTACGGATAACGAAATGATAAAGGGTAATAAAAACATAAAAGTAAAAATTCGAAACAACCTCTGATTTGCTTTGTGGAATTAATTGCTATTAAATTCTACAATTTTGCGATTGCAACCAACCATGTGCAAGTATTGCATAATTTTTACATTTAGTGTAAACTGGATTTATACCCTTTCATATAGCCAAGAGGCGTTTTATACATAGTATATGAAATATCATATAAGTATATAGTTTGCATACGTTAAAAAATACTTACCCTCTTTAGACATGACTTGTGCGAATGAAAAGCCTTCAAAGTTCAGGATGGTATAAACTTGACTCACGTATCTGTCAGGTGTAGTAAGTTTTGCCAAGTTGGACATTGCAAACTCTAACACTTTTTTTACGAAAAGCATAAACTGATCTTTCTTCCCCGACTCCATTGTTTTTCTCAAATCCCATTTACCCACATGAGCATAGGCAACTATTCCAACACATACAAAAGAAACAATTCGTAATCGTAATAAAGAAATTCTTGGGGAATGTATATTAAAAAAAGTGTGGAAGTAAGTACTCAAGTAAATAGTAACAGTAATTACCTATTTGATCATTTTTACTAAATCCACTAATTTTGATGGGATACTCCTCCTGAACTTCTGGTAGGAGTTGAGTATTATGAATATTATTGATGTCATTGTCGGTCTTCCATTGTAAGTTCTGCAAATAATAATTAAGAACAAAATAAAAATCTTACACGTGGACAAGTTTGCGTGTGTTTTTCAGTTTTCTCCTGATTTCCTTCTGATTCTATACAGTATAATACTAGTGTACACATAATAGTAGGAAATCGTTCTCCATTGCGTGTAAACGATAATTAATTGTTTAAGGATGAGTTGGTTATTTGACATTTGAGCCTAAATGCCATTGTACCTACACGTGTGTGTAATTTTGCACAATTATTCAGGTAAAATGTTTATAGTGTAAAGAAAGATGTATAGATGTACTAGCTCCACGTGTAATTTTTCTAACGTAGGATTTTCATTCATATCATGTCAGTTAAAGAAATTGACGAAACGTAAAAATATTATTTTTTATCTGTAGAAATAAATTTATGAAATATTAGGAAATGGCTATATAGCTGTGTCACACCTTACTATAGTTAGATAATGGAGAATATTTTATATAATGTTTGAACCTTTATAATATACAGTGGTTAATTGCACAAAGTTGTAGTTCAATTTCCATTACACGCCATGATTACGTTTATTATAATATCTTTTATGATAATGAATATTCAAATGGCTAATGATGTTTTGAGTTTTTCTGCAAGTTTCTTGAATTTATGATAAATAGTAACATTGACATTTTACATACCTTTCTCAACATATCTTCCGCCTTGTCGAGGTTAAGTTCACGAGCTATTCCAAAATAAAAGCAAAAAAATTAAAGAAATTAAATTCAATAATTGTAAACTTGACGTACCTATATACATATTACCTTAAGGCAACCTTTACTATGTATTTAAAAAGAATTAATGTTTATTATTTATTTACATGTGTATTGTTACACTATATCTTCTATGTACACAAAACAATATTCTAAGCCATGCATATTGCATGCTGTTAATTGTCTACATAGTTATCCGTAGTACTGTCTAACTAATCCTTTAAGTTGTTCCGCAACTTTTTTTACATTATGTAGGCACTAATCGTAAGTATATTATAGCAATATAGATTTTGCCTGCACTCGTAACATCGTGACGTGCATTAAAAAACTTCATTAGTGTACATAATGGAATAGAATCTATAATTCAATTGAAATACGCAATGTTTGATTTAAAAGCTGCCAATACAATAATTATGTGTTTATCGCTACAAAAATCAAAAGTTATTTTTCTTGATTTTGATTTATTTAAAGTTGTTAAACTTTAGCACTATTGATTTAATAGTATGACGTCAAACGAGCTAGCTGAATTTTGTTTTCCGCAAATTACAAACTAAAAAAAACCTGCTTAGTCAACCCGTACTGGTGTACTGGTGCTGTTACTGACCAACAATTAAATATCAATAAAGTAGCCTATACAAATGGCACAGAGACACTTGACACTTTTTAACACTCATACAACTTACCCCGTAAAAATCTCACCAGGCCCAAGTCATGACTCAAATATTTGTTAAGTCTTGGCAGAACATCCTCAATACGCTCTCGAAACTGCATTAAATTTCAAAACAAATTATTAAAAATTTAGTCAGGTACTGTACATCTTTTAAATAAATTGCTTTTTTTTTATATGGCACTTGAACTTGACAGAGCTTAATTCTACCTACAAGAAATATACTTACAGGTAATAATTGAAAAGCACGTGAATAAAATTGCGGCATTAAAAAATAATGAAGATTTGTAAGTATTTTGTAATGAGACATTTTGACACTTCAAAAAGAGTCGTGTAAAAAATTACGACTTTTGTGAAGTTTTCAAAAATGCTTTAAAATTAGTTAGTTTAGCAAGTTAGACATTTGTTATGGAAAAGGTGTGAAAGATAGATATAACTTTTTGCATTTATTCATGATTTACTACAGCAGCAGGGAGCAGGTTCAAGTTCTCACAAATCTTCAAAGATGTTTAACATGCTTTTCCTTGTTTTACCTACTTTTTTTCCTACAGTATGCAGTACTTTCAACCTGAATTGTAAGAGGTTGTTAATTATAATTATGTAATATTAGACTTACAGCTTGAACAGCTACAACTTCCGCTTTGCTCAGTCCTCTTGTAGAATCCATTGTAGTGTAAAATTGACTGTATTTTTCTTTACGATGATAACGTCAAAATTCGAAAATTTATCAGTAAAATTGAAGTACAGAATTCAGAGATATGTAAAAAAAATGTATTGATTTACAAATTCAGTTTCAGTTTTCTTCAGGTCTACACAGATATTTTATGGGGCAAGGAAACTATATAAAACCAGCGACGCTGAAATAAAACTATACACACGATATCGAAACGAAACGAAACGAAAACGCGATGGTATAAAATTAAATCAGGTGTTTCTGAGGAGCGAGTGTTACTCGGACGAAGGGCTCAACAATGACTACGGATGAATCTGGGCTGTGCGGCAAGGTAATATAAATATTATTATAAAGGATGATTCCTCGTCTTCGTCTTCCCTTCCATCTTCCTGTCCACCACTATGTATCCAAAGTATCCACAAAATTTACATCGATGTGGTCTCCCTATATTCGGTATGAAGTACTGCACTCATATGTACACACGCTACAAATACATAGGTGTAATTAGGTAGCGCAGAATATATTATTATGAATTCGTGCCATACAGTCAACAATACTAAAACTCGTAATTGTAATAAAAACATTGTACCTACAAAAAAATTAGGAAAAATATCTTTGATGTAGAAAGTAGCATGTTATACGTGTAGAGTACATAAATTGTTAACCTTGTTTCATATAATAAGAAAAATTATAATCATAAAAATTTTCTGTAAGGTATACTTACACAGCACAGGCAATGGCAATCCACGGAGGAATACAGTCACAATCAGAGACTGTTTGTCCCAGTGTCAGTGCGGTCTCCTCTGTCTGGTTTGTCCAGTTTTTTAGGACGAATTTAAAAAGATATGTATGTTGTTGACATGAAGGATGAAAGGGCTATGCTGTGTGGCTTTGTTGTGGTGTGGTACGATCAAGATTTTGCGTGAATTTAATGAGAAGTTCATAATAAGCAAAGGGAAGAGTATTGCGATTACATGGCCCTAAGCACTATGAAATCTTGAAATTCTCTAAAAGCCCTCAATTTTTATATCTATAAGAAACAAAAATACTTGCAATTTATCATTTAGATAATTATCTATCTATATTATTTCCTCGCACAAACTAGGAACTATAAACCCCGTGGCCTAAATATCAGCATCAACTATACATATACAGATAATTTCATAATTATGACACGTTCAACGACTGATCACATTATTTTGTTTATTTTTCTAGCTACGTCGACGTCGCTCACTAGCTCACTTCGTTTTCTTCCTGTTGACTACCAAATCTCCCTTTTAATATTGAATATTTTATTGCTGCCGTATTTAATTACTGACAAAGTAAAAAACTAGATACTAGAAAACATCAGACTAATAATTACGATTCCGATTTACGATACTAAAAGGAAACCAATATAACTTGTTATTTGCTAAGAAGATTTTCTGAAACGCAGTAGTATGAAATAGAAGATGTATTTTGATTATATAATTACTGATATCACCTACTGTGATTGAAATAATGGATGTGAGATTTTTTTAGCGAGTAAAATAATTTACTTCCTTTACCCTTTATTTGTGTTGCTACCACAGATGCAAAGGTATGAGGGCTACTGCTTTGTGAATCAGTAATCATTTCAACTAAACAGCTTACATAGTTAGATACATATCGTCGGTGAAGAGTCATTGTGGCGTAAATCGAGTCCAAAGCTAAAATCATTCTGTCACAAGTCCATCGGATTCTTAAAATCACGGTGTCGTAAGTCCATTCAATGAACATCTTGCAAAATTACACGCCCTGGCGGAGCAAAAGTGAAACAAGCAATGAAAAATCATACGTATTCTTAAATCACTTAAATGGCTATATTTCCAATATGAGGTTTATAGGCGCAAATTAAAATATGCACAATTAACACTTTAAGATCATTAAATTGGTAGTACCATGCCTGTGGTGACCGTAAAATTGATTCTCAGGTCGACGTATGTATTTCTGTATGTACGTACCATTTTTATCTATGTTGAAAAAGACATAGATAAAAATGGTACGGGGTTTTCGTTGAAATACATACGTCGACCTGAGAATCAATTTTACGGGTACCACAGGCATGGCACTGCCAATTTAATTATCCGAAAGTGTTATTTGTGCATTTATCTTTAATTTGCGCCTATAAACCTCATATTGGAAATATAGCCATTTAAGAATACGTATGATTTTTCATTGCTTGTTTCACTTTTGCTCCGCCAGGGCGTGTACTTTTGCAAGATGTTCATTGACTGCACCTGGAGTTATTAACTGAATGGACTTGCTACATAGAGTGACTTTAGGAATTGTATCGACTTCACGACACATAATGATTTTAGCTGTGAACAGCACTTTCGATAGAATGACACTTCACCGACGATATGGTATAACTGTAATTACCAAGTAACAACAGAAGATTACCATGTAATAACCCGAAAAAAATGGTCTGGTCTGGTGCTGGTCAGAGAAAGTCGGATCAAACGAGATTTTTTCGGACCAGACCAGACCATTTTTTCTGATGTGAAAAATGTACAGAAAATTTGTTAAACCATTTGTATGCATTCTAAATTAGAGACCCATTTGTTATTAAATGTGTTGTCTCACTAGTCAGTCCAGTGGCTGAAGAGCAAGTCACCTATGTCGGTGGAGGTTATTGGTTTGAATCCGACTTTTTAATTTTAATTTTTCAATTAACAAAACTGTTCAACAGGATTTTCAGTTGCGTGGTCTAAACGTTTTCTTGAAACTTAATATACCGTATTTCCTCTAATAGTACGCCCTGCGTTATATTCAAACTCATGCTTCGACTCCCCCCCCCCCGCGTATAATTAGAGACCCGCGCACTACAATTTAATACTGTGTTAAATAGACCCGCGTACAATTCAAACTAAGGCGACTACACCCCGCGACCCGCGCATTACTAGAGACCCGCGTACTATTAGAGGAAATACGGTACCTAACTGCAGTATCGGTAAATTTATAACCGAAATTCGTGTTGACCGATGGTGCTGTGGATGAAATTGCCGAGTAACAGGAAAACCAGTTGTCAAATGCTAAATTGGTCCATATCTTTTTTAAGTGTGCGAGTGGAATAAAGTAAACCAGGTTTTCTTAAATACTGAGCTTGAGATATTTTACATTTTATAGGATATCCGATAATTCCGATAAAATCAGATTTGCTAGAATTATCAGCAGTTGACACGCAGGCTTTAAAATTCGCGGTTACATTATTGTTTGTAATCTTACGTGTGGCTAAAGTGTGCCCGAAAAATTTGCTCAATTAAATAATACCTACTTTAAATTGTTGACAGTTACACGCACTGGTTTCCGTTCTGATTTTCTGATTCACACACAGATTGATTAACAGTTTCAACAATGGGTTATATACATTTCATTTTGAGATCGTATTCGTCTTGAGTTCACGAGTCATGAATGAAAATATTTAAACTTTGTTGTTTTTGACGATTACTTTAATAATAATATCCGGCTCTTATAATAGGTTATTAGGTGTCACGAATCACACAAAAGATATCTTATTTCGTTTATTTTGCTATGCATGCGGTAGGGCAGGAACTTGTACGATTTAAGCCTTGAAAGACCTCGTCGTCTTCATGCTAGCACGATACATAATATTAAACGTGTTTTCCTAGTTTCGACAAAAATGTTATTGCAAAATAATACGCATGATTATATGCACATCTACTTAATTGTGTATACTTGTTGTGTGACAGCGATGAGTAAGAAGGTGAATATGTGACGTCAATAGAACTGTATATGTGTACGTTCGGTGCTCCCGTGATTGCCGATTGGTTGAACTCGTATGAGTATATGCAAAAACCTAATTTTTGTGTCTTATTTCTAATTTTTCAATGTCGTTAGAATTAGCTGTCACTGTTGTAATGGTGTATTGTTCGTATAACTTGTGATTGTAAATGGGGTAGAATGCACGACACGGCTTGTGATGAATACATTACGTATTTACCTTGACCTATGTGTACTTACTAGGATGCATGTAAGGTTTTAGTAACTATTTTATTTCAACTTTTAACATGCAAAACAAGTAGTAAGTTGTCTACATGTTGTATACAAAATAGTTAATAGGTATTCGCTGTACCTATTTAAATTCGTATTTTAATTCAGAATTCTAAGTTCTAATGTTTCTACTGCACCATTGAAAGTCTAATTACACAAAAAAGACAAATTCAGAGTATCGCGAGTAATCGCGACCTAATGTAGAAAAAACCCCTCCATGAAAATTGCTGGGTCCGCCATTGAATTCATGAATTCTTCATTTTAACGATTATATTGCTACGATCTCACGTCTCGACCCCGTGTAGCTAAACGGGAAACTCAGTGCAGCAGACAGTGTGAGAAATTTTGAAAATTCTCTTATTTGAAATTTTCAAGTTTCGGCGTGATGAATAAAATCATATATCGCCTGTGAAGAATCAAAATGACCCATGTCCATTTTTAACTAAATACGAAATGTACGATCTACAATCAATATACAAATATTGTGTAATCCTTAAGGCATGTCAATAGGACATTTTAAACATTTCAAAAAAGTGTGATTAATACATTATGCACTTTTAAAAAAAGTATAATTAGAACATTTTACACTTTTCAAAAACATGTAATTCGAAAATTTTACACTTTTCAAAAACATGTAAATCGAACATTTTACCCTTTTCAAAAACGTGTAAATGCAACATATTGCACTTTTTAAAAACTTATTATATGATATTTTGCGACCCTAGTACTTTTACAGTTCTTGTCCGATTTTGATGAAATTTCGTTTTTTGGGATCCTCACGCTTTTTACTGAAAAGCAATTTCAGGATTTTGAAAAATTCGAAAATTTTCATTTTTTTGAAAAAAATTCAAGAAATGAGTATATTTGAGGCCCAATTTTTTAACACCGTTTTTTCAAAAAAATGAAAATTTTTGAATTTTTCAAAATCCTGAAATAACTTTTTAGTATTAACCCAAAGGATCACAAAAACCGAAATTTCATCAAAATCGGATGAGAACTGTAGAAGCTACAGGGCGGCAAAGTATTAAAATTTGAATTTTTTTAAACTTTGGCGGGCTATTGTGACCGAACAACGCAAAATGCAGTCGAGTTACTTTGGATCCCTACTATTCAAAAGTAGCCTGATTTTTGTAGCCATCACTCTTTGAAATCGACAGGTTCCATGTGAAACCATTCCCTTGTTAGTGCACATCTAGGAAAACTTCATGTCAGTCATGCACCCAAATCATCATCATGCGTGATCAATCTCAACAAAAACACTAACACAGAGACGTCATCGGACTGGATTTACACAAACGGGGTGTTTAAATTTTGCCAGTGCGTCACACAACACCTGGCAAAACCTTTTATATTTCTGGTTTCTGGAGGTTACCTTTTTGTCTTGATATTCTCTACCAGGGGGACGGACGGACTATGCAGTACCAGTTAAACAAGTTGTGAATTAACTTAAATTTTATGATCTATAGTTGGAATATGTAATTGGAATCTCGGAGGTTAGAAAAACTGGAACTATACAACCGTTCAACTATTGAACGACAGCACTGTTGGGCTAATGTATGCTGGTTTCGTAATATTATACAGGCACAGGCTAACCCAAAACTTTTTGTTTACTTACGTATTAACATTTAAAAGTACCTACAAAACAACTACGCTAAGCATTTAATCATAAATCTAGTTAGTTTTTTTTATTTTAAGCGAATCTACTAATCTACTATAAACTCAAATCGACTATAGTCAATTAAATACAAATTCGAGTTGGTCAGTCATTTATTGAAGTAGCGGCAAAATCTATAAAAATTCTTAGTGCCAAAAACATTGATATGAAAGTAGCAAAAGAATGAACAACGACATTATGATGCGTAATTAATCTCAATACTCAGTACATTACTAGTTTTATTAAGGAACAAACATAATATTTGACATCTGAAACATCATTATTTTAGTCTATGCATAGCTAGTACATCACCGAATAAAAAGTCAGTTGTAATTTACATTTTTAGACTGGAAATTATTTTTAATTTTGATTTTTCAAGTCTATTAACATTTTACAAAGTCAGTTTGCTACCGACACAGGACACATTCACTGTAGGCTATTACACACTTCTTTGGTTACCTACTTAGGTACATTTTTTTCTACAGCACTACAGTACACTCGCACTACTAGAACCGAACCTATATAATTTCAAGTACCTACCTAATTATTTGTATTTACACATGAGTTATTACTTAGAATGACAAAATTAGTTCAGCATTGATTGCCGTTAAACGTATAGTGCAATTAATTATGTAGGTAGTAATACAACTACTAATATAGTATTCAACACCTTAGCCTTAAATCCCTGTATGTAATATGAGTAAAATTCGTCATTATAAATCATATTTACATAGGAATATATTTATTTGGTTTAATAACTAAACAAATTACAAAAACACAAAAAACAAAACAAAATCACATGAAGTTGATCACCACAAGTGTCTTCCTTGACTAGGAGACTATACACGCTATAAATGGCTGAGTGGACGCTTTAGGTAGTAAGTCATATGACGTTATTAATAACACAAATTAATAATTACAGGCATTTCATGTATACAGATACTACTATCAGTTTTATAATTTAGAAATAATGATTAAGCACGAATTTTTCTATCAGCTGACGTGTAAAAATACTTCCGAAGAAAATTTTAAATTTTTGAAGGCGGATACGGTGGAAGGAAAGATAGGATAATGAGGTATAGGTAATTTAATAAGCAATCTATTTTCTTCCATAATTAAATTACACTCCATTATATATATACCTTGTACTATACTCTTTAAATAAAATCGGTAAGGATATGTTATGTAATAAAAAATTATGTAGTTTTTTTTTACATAATAAATTTATTAGGATTTTTGAGCGAGACTGCGTACTTGAGCGTCTTTCCTCGAAATTTACTGAAGGTGTTGTCAAATTCAAGCGTATCTGAAATAAAGGTAGAGGAAACGATGGAAAGACGTTAGACAATTTGAAACATATGACATATATTACATAGTAATCAGCATATCGTATGTGAAGAACCAAAATGACCCATATCAATTTTTAGCAAAAAACAATATCAACTATCTACAAAAATATTCAAATATTCCTTGAAAGCATTTAAATACAACATTTTACACCTTTCAAAAACATGGAATTAGAAAATTTTGCACCTTTTCAAACCCTCTTATTAACTTTTTACGCATGTTTCTCATTTTGTTTTTATGACATAGCTCATTTTGATTGTAGATTAAATTGGATATGGGTCATTTTGGTTCTTCACAGACGATATAGTTTTGTTTGTAAGTATTAATTAACAGCAAAAATCAGAAAATAGACGAAACTTACATTTCCCAGCCTTTTCACAGTAGATAGCCCCCTTCTGTAGGAGAACGTGGGAGTCAACTTTAGTTTGGTCCAAAACAGGCTCATTCTCCTGGCCTTCTTCATGATGAAGGGCAAAGCCAATGTTATTATTTTCTGTTTTGAAGTTCCATGCGATCTGTGTCCCTGCATCTATGTCATGTAAATCTACATTATATTTTTGTCCAGGTAAAACTGTCACTGTCTTCATTTCCTCTTCGGGGAATAATTCGTAATTTGGGAATATATCAAATCCGTAAGAGAATTTGTACTAAAGAGATTAACAGAAAACACATTTGTAAATAATTACACACATGACTTCGAGGCTGTTAGATACAGAGTTAGCAAGGTTGAAAATAATATTTTTGAAATTATGTCCCTATTTGCTTACATTCAAACAGGTAGTAATGGAGCCTCCGTATTCTGAAGGTAATTGGTCCGCATCGAAATTATTTAGCAGGGCTGTTCTCCATTCATCTCGATTGCTCCCAAATATTTGAACTTTATTCAACGTATGAGCTGACATTAGAGGTTTCATGAGTTTGTAAAACATTTGGAAAATGGCGGGAGCTGGAAAAAAAATTAAGCAAAAATAAAACATTTAAATTAGGAGGTTTTGATTTAGTAGTTTTTCTAAACTGTATCTTTAACTAATGAATACGAATTGCAATGCTAATGCTAGTGTTAAAGTTGAGTATTTTTTACATCAATTATCTAAACAGTAGTTTCTTTCTGTAAACTTACCGTTGATCACATAAGCTGTTTTGAGTGTCTCTGGGTAATTTGATTCGAAAACTCTTAAAATATCCAGTACTACTTCCACCACTGTAAAAAAAGTAAAATTTAGCATAAGTTTTCATTGAATAATATTTTTAAATTCAAGTTACGATACATTTTTCGAAAGAACTGCGCATTGTAATAACAAATGCTAAATGATAACTAGCTGACGTACTGATATTTTATTAATTTGAAATAATTACCTTCCCGAGATGCAACTTGTCTAATTGAAAATTCTTTATAGTCAATAACTAGATTGAGTTGCGTCAAACATTTTTCCTTGGTACTCTTCAGCTTGCAGAATGACAAAGCTTGTTCAAATATTTGCTCAATGTACATAAAGAATTCTTGACGATATCCAGCGTCCATAGCACGACGAATATCCCATTTACCAAAAGGAATACAGGCAACTGTGAGAAAAATCAAAACACATTGTTTTATAATTAAAGTGCTATTATTCAGATTTTAATCAAAACTAAAGACATTATTTACACAGGTAAAAATAATTCAAACATTTTTTTGAAGAATTTTATGTAGTAAAATAAACCGGTTATATTTATAGCGTACCCAAACATCCATCTTTATCGAAGCCGCTTGGTTTAAATGGATAGCATTCTTCAATCATCTCGGGTAATCTGACTGATCGAATATTATCAATATCATTGTCTTTCCTCCATTGTAGGTTCTAAAAGTAACAATGAAATACATTAGGTGAGTTTTAATCATCTGCACAAACATGTTTTATCGTGATTTTGTTTCACTCCACTATAAAAACTATCAGTGCCTAGTTCTACATTTTTTAAATACTTACTAATTTCGTAAATAATGTCTAATTTAAATTTTTTAAGAAGGAAAACATGAAAGAAACAATATTTTCTGTATGGTTTTATTATGTTTCCAGATCGTAAGTTTTCTTTGAAAAAATGATACACACAATTATCATGAAAGCTGAAGCAAACTTGTATAAATAAAACTTTCTTACCTTTCGCAACATCTCTTCCGCTCTGTCAAGGTTTAGCTCCCTGGCTAGAAACAGACAGTAGAAAAACAACGTTATTACAAAAATTTCTTTTTTTATGCTAAAAAATTGCAATACTTTTGATTTCTAAAACATCACAGTATCAAAAATTGACACACCCAAATTTTTAAAACTTAAGGTTTTATTCGAATCCTTGTAATTTTTTCCAAAAAACGTATTTTCAGAATTTATTGGAATTCGACATGTTTTTAAAAAATTCGATATATTATTTAGTGACCCAATTTTTTAACACATTTTTCAGAACAATATTTTTTCGAATAAATGTAAAATGTTCTATTTAGATGTTTTTGAAACATGTAAAGTGTTCTATTTACGTGTTTTTAGGAAGTACAAAATGATCTATTTAAATGCGTTCAAAATCATAAAATATTTCAATATTTTTGTAGATAGTGGATTTTGCTTTTAGCTAAAAATGGATATGGGTAATTTTGGTTCTTTACCGACGATATGCTTTTTGTATAGTCAAAATTTCAAATAGCATTTTTAAGTGCGCAAGTAATTTAATAAGCAGATTTAATATGAGTGTTAAAATGAACTAAAATACAATATGAGGCAGACTGTGGTCATTGCTAATATCTTGAGCAAAACAATTCATTCATATTGTAAAATGACATCATTACTATTATTTGGTGTTATAAAAACCCAAACTCACGCACACACCACAATTTTTATGAGAATTTTGAGACTAGGGAAGAATACTAATGACTTTATGTGAATTTCAAACGTATAATTATTTGGAGATTGACAAGAAATACAAATAACTATAAAGAACCAGGAAACGGTAGTTCACAAGATATAGGAAGTTAAGACATATCCAGCATATAATTACCATACCATGTACCTACGTACATACATTACATGTAGGGCAATTTAATTTAATGAAAAAAAACATAATTTAGATGCTTTAATTTCAAATTCCAATAATGCACGTAGCACGCGGCCCCTACGTAATACAATTCACAGATTCTCATAGTTTTCGCAATTTATGGCATCTCGTACGATCTTACAATCTACTTACGTCTACGTCTACGATCACTATATTATTAGGCACTATAATAAAACCATTGCAATTGCACTAGAATTTGAGCATTACGTTAGTACCTACTATAGAGTTGAAAAGCATTTTGGTCAACAGTACTCAGCAGGAAAAAACAATAGTGCTGACTGACTTGTTATACTCTGCACATCAGCAGATCAGATTAAATTAAAGCACCATATAATCCAAGAATTATTATTGCACTTTAATCCAGAAAAAATTCTCACCCTGTCCCTGTCTTCGGTATCTGTCTTTTTAGATATATTATTCTAGACTACGCAGGCTTATAAAAAGGTTTAAATTAAGAAGTTATTAGGTTGTACGTGGGTGATGGAAAATGTTTAAATTATCTGTATTAAGTCTTATGAGGCTGCGCTGGGAAATACTGATACTGAATTAGTTGCCTCGCGTTGAGTTTTCTATTAATCTTCAACCTCTTCAAATTCAAATGAACTTTACAACGTAATTGGTCTTGGTCAGATATAATTTACATACTACGTTCATCTTTTTTTTTTACTACTTTCCTGCTCGTAGAAAATTTTAATTGTGATTTACTGTGAAATATTTTATGCCATATTACTATCTCCATCACTGTCCAAGTTCATGGCTCGTTAGCGTTCATGGCCAAACAATGCAAAAAATGCTTGTAAATACATACATTCCGTGTAGTTGACGTTGAAATATTACAATGTATTTCGTAACGAAAGTGTAAATTGTAATGATTATATTATTCTTGCAGCTTTATAGTTACACACGCTATATTTCTTACTGCCACGCAAGCCTGTACGGATATGTACCTAAGTTCATTTGATTATTTGAATTGTAAAGAATTTTCTTAAAAACGCGTCTAAATTCTACAGTATGTAATGGCAAATTAAATAAAATATTTTTCAGACAGTTTCAAATAATAATTATGAAATCTTTTTGTATATGTCGATTTCAATGGCAAAGTCAACTCGCTAAAAATTGTCGGTACAGCAAATAAATACATATGTTCCGAAATTTTCTATCGAAAACTAAAAAGTTTCAAGTTTTCATCGAAACCTTTAATCAAAATGCCTATTTAAATTTGTGTGAACGAATTAATTGGAAAATTTTGTACGATTGTAAGTGCAAGCCTGTCTAATTTGTGTTTTTCACAATAAAAAAATGGCAAATTTTTTTAAAAATATCGACCTAAAACAAGCGATGCTTGGCATAACCCGTTGAAATACTACATGATAGCTGGTTAGAGATAGCTGTACTTACCACGAATAAATCGTAGAAGGGTCAAATCGTGCAACATGTAATCATCCAATTCAGCATTCAAATCCGCAATCCGGTTACGAAACTGTAAAATTTTTTTTTTAAATCACAATTACAGTATACTATTAATTTGCCTACATTGTGAAAGAAATGCATTCCTTTTAACTATGAAATATTGTCGTATAAATTTCTAATATTTTCCTCTTGAATTTTGAAACTACTGCTCTTTGTCTTGAAATTATTCTATTCTTACCAGTTTCAAAGCGGCACGTTCTTTCTCATTGGGAGCAGCCATCTTAATATTAATCTAGTATCTGAGAATCAAAGTTGAAATTTCGTAATAAAAAAATCCTGTCGATATATTTATCACCCTCTTAATCAGTATTTAGCACAAAAACGGGAACACGAACAGAAGAACTCAACGGAAACTTTGAACTTTACTCAACAAAAACTAATATTGACAATTCTAATATGTGTAAGTAATAGCGTTTACAAAATTCGCAATAGGATCCCAAAACGTTTCCTGTTCAATTTCTTGGATCTCTTTGCTATAAATGACTACGGAAATCTTGACACAACTCAATTCAAAGATGAAAATCAATAATAATCAAAATCTGCTTTGCCTCAAGAAAAGAAAACAACTCAAAACTTTGAGCTAAATTCTCTACTACTTGAATTTCCAACGAACGAACCAACCAACTTGAAAGCCAACAAAGGCAGGATTGACTGACTCCGTTCAACTCAAGTCACTGGCTTTTTATTGATTACGGGCCAACACATTCTAACAGTGGTAGTCGGTAGTATTCGTAGAAGCCAAAATCAGATCCAAACTTGTTTCCCTCTATGCCCCGCGTCCATCCTACATACAGCTAAAAGTGCAGAGATACATGACTTCGGGCTGTGCAATTAATTGTTGTTGTATGGTTAACTTACTAGTTAGTTGTATGTATGGTGCGAATTCAAAAGTGCACACAATAACATTATTACAACGTATGCCAATTACGTATGCGTGCAATGATATCTTATGGGACAGTGGGCTTTGTGAACTGTGGGAAGTGAGGGAATTTTTTTCTGCGTCACCTTGTGTCGTCGTCAGTTCTGATTCTGGTTCCGGAATTTAAAAATGTGTAGGAGACGCAGTAAGTGGAAGAGCTCCTTTTTATTTGCTTTCTTTAATATGCAATTATTATGCCTGTATATGCTTCTATTTAGAAGAATCTAAATTCTCTCATACACCGTACGATATAATTTCTTATCGTTACGTACTTACGATTAGTTAGGTTTGTAGATTGGTGTCTAAAAGGTATACAGGGTCGGATAATGTGGCCAGCGCAGGCCACAATTTTAGGCCACAACAACAACAAAAGGCCAGAATTTTCAAAATACATGTAAATGGAATATATATAACACTTTTCAAAAACATAAAAATAATTTTTTTGCAGATTTCAAAAGCACGCAAATAAAACATTTTGCACTTTTCAAAAACACTTAAATAGAAAATTTTGACCTTTTCAAAAACACAACTAAACATTTTGCACTTTTCAGAATCAAGTAAATAGAACATTTTGACGTTTTCAAAAACACGCAAATAAAACATTTTGCACTTTTCAGAAACACACAAATAAAACATTTTCCACTTTTCAAAAACACGCAAATAAAGCATTTTGCACTTTTCAAAAACACACAAATAAAACATTTTGCACTTTTCAGAATCAAGCGTAAATACAAAATTTTTAACTTGTCTAAAACACGTTACTGGAACATATTCGTTTACCAAAGAAAAGCTTCAATAAAATCAAAATAGTAGTTGTTGCATGAGAACAAATTGCTGCCTACAAGAAATTCCTTCGCCCGGCCCTGAAGGTATACATTCTTTCTTGGAAATAAATAAATAAAAAATAAAGCTAGATCAAAACAACAACAAAATTATCATTAACTCCACTATGGTACGAGTATAATTCACAGGACAGTAGGCATGCAATTTTATTATGAGTCAGATTACTACGACTTGGAAAGAACAGGTCAAAGCTATAAGCAAACTAAAACAATGACAACTTTAAGTCAAAGACAAAGACCAATTAAGTATATTAATCAGTCGCGTAAAAGTCATTAATGCTGGAGTGGCGTTATTTTCTTCGAAACCACTTTCAATATCTAATCTTGTGTATAAGGAACATGCAACGACTTAAGCGATGCGACACAGCGACACGAACGAAGTACCTACTCCTATAGGTACATAATAATTTCAGTTAAGTAACAAAGGCGTAAGAGCATCTAACTTATAGCTTTATGAAGTAGTTGTGTTGTGATGCACTTCTGGATTATTTTTCAAAAACTATACTATATCTTTAAATATGCAAAACACGCTATATTTATATTTTGATTGAATCATGAAATTCAGTCCCGTAAAAATATTTGGATTTTAAATTTAAATCAGTTCACTGCTAAGTATATTTTTTATAAGTACCTATATTAATATTAAGTAATCTCAAATTTAGGAACCTTAGTTCTCAATTTCCATGGCCATGTTTTGAACGTCTTGTGAACTTTGCTTATTGCTAGTTAAATATCTTCATTTTACACCTAATAAAACTGAAAACTATTAGATGGCATGCTTTGAAATTAGAATGGAATTATGAACTGCTTGGTTTATCAATCTCCTTCGCTTGTTCATACTTACGATTAGAATATGGCTGGATCACTTGCGTTATGTTATAACTGCGCAGGAAACGCGACACATGAACATGCAATTTTAAAACTATTTTTATCTTTTATATCTTTCTGTGTATTTCCCATGACAAGCGACAAGCACTGATCACTCCGTACTCCAATTTGTAATTTCCCGCACGTTTCTAACTTTTTAAATGTGAAAATATGAAATGATAATTTAGTATCATAAATCATTAGAAGATCATCGACTATGAAGAACCAAAATGACCCATTTCCAATTTATGCTAGAATTAAAATGAACTACGTCAAAAAATACTGTAAATAAGATACATGCTTACAATGCTAATCACGAGTTTTTCTATTTACATCTTTTAAAAAAGTCAAAATTTTCTGTTTAATTGTTTTTTAAAAGTGCAAAATGTTCTATTTAAGTGTTTTTTGAAAAATGCAAAATTTCCTATTTACATGTTTTTTGAGAAATGGACAAGGTTCTATTTACATGCTTTCATAAACATGTTATTTTAATTTTTTCTGTAGATGTAGATAGTAGCATTTTGTTTGAAACTAGAATTGAATATGGGCCATTTTGGTTCTTCACAGTCACATTGTCACATACGATATGAAATCCGCCATTAGTAAAAATGATTCATTTCCACAATTTTGATACCAAGCGAGTTCATGTTAGAACTTATCAAATTCTGACTAATTTTGTAGTCTATATTCTACACACTCACCGATTTAACAATTTCATACACGTGATTAGGTTTTCCTGTAGTATTGTATTCTCGTTCTCTGTGATAAAATATCGACTTTCAAAGAAACCAGGAAAACCTTATTGATGGCAGGCCTTTATTGGCTTTTGAGTCTACGTAAATGTATCAAGTCGCTAATTTTTTCTGTCAAAATTAAATTGTACTATTTACATACAAGATTAAGATAAGATCATATTTCATTATTTCATCGCCCATCATTTAACAATAATTAATCAATTCATGACATCGAAATCATAGTTATCGTAGTCACTTAAAACTGCTTGTTTTTCATCATCTGTGTAAAAGCGATGTATATGCCATCATAATTAACTTGTACATCAGAACTATTGATAGTTCTTAATATCTGTAGACCAAAAATACAATGATTATTTTGTGTTCAGTATAGACAGTACAGTGCGGTGTTACTGATTTTACATGTCAAAGTCCTTTAATTTTGTTCTTATTTCATAAAAAAAATGATTATAGTAGGCTCTGCTTTATAATGGCTGAGGACAGACATTTACGGTAACTGTAATGTTAAGTACTCAACTGGTTTTTGATTATCCTATACACTCGTAACCCATGCAAGACATAGTTATTGCATATTGCATTGCTATGATTTTATTCACATGGAATGCAGATTAGATTATCCGTATTAATTGCTGATCGTGAGTTCAACAGTGTCGAAAGTGCCGAATATAAGAAATTTATTTTGCATTTTCTGCGTGTCTTATTTTTACACTTGTGCAAGTGTGCGAACCATGTTTTAATTTTCATCCCAGTACTTCTATTGAAAAAATTGGAATATTAAATTAATGTTACCCTTGTTCTATTTAAATCACAGTTAACATTGCAAAATTTTGTGTTCCAGGTGTTCCCATTCCTTTCAAAACTTTGTTGGATTCCTTTAAAATTTGCATTGCCAAAGTCAAAGTGTTTAATATTTTTGGCATAGGTTTATGTGATGACAGAACATGGCCGAAAACCCCTTACAATGTTAGCTTACATTAGTATACTAAATGGCTTCCATAATTTCAGGGAAATACAGATATTCAAAAAATTATGATTTAAATAATTAGGTACTGTTAAATTACAGTCATGCACTATACCTAATGCAAACGTCATTATTAGTTAATTTCCTGAATATTTTATATATAAGTGTGGAATTTTTATTTAAAAATAATTTTCTGCTTCAATTATTTTGATAAGTTTACCTGCACTGACCTGCAATGGACATAAACATTACGAAGACAAAATGCATGTGACTGTTTGAAACTTGTTAGTTCACGATTGTCTGTTGTTTTTGCTACTATGTATTTATGTATGCTTCCATACCTTTAGTTATGGAGGTGAGGTGCAGGAAGTTTGTAAATTGTAGCTTACACTTGAAACATTTTCGCAGTTACATACAACTCTACAACTTGTAAAATGGAGATAAGAAATAATAAGAATGCTTTATTTTAATAGAATATAACCTTGCCCAGTGGTTGTGGTTGTTAGAGCAGATTAGTTGCTCTTGCTATGCTTGCTTGTTGCAGTGGCAGTTCCGTAGTTTATGGTTAGTGTGCAATTAAATACTATGCTGGATACGAGATACGAAACTATTGCTTGTACTCCTTGTTCTGTTGTCGTGATGTGATTCTGTAGTATGCTTTATTGTTCCTTCTTTTTTTTATTTTGTTATTTTCCGTGTAAGTAGTACGTTTACTTTCGATATTGTGTGTAGACTTGACCTTAGACAATATCAAACAGCTTTTGGCTCGTCTGTACATGCAGTTGAAATTTTTTCCGTTATAACATGGTTATTATTTTTCCTAAATGTACATCGTCTAAAGCAGAGGAAGATATTTTTTAGTTCAAATTAGTAGAATATAATTTTCAGATTGCGGAACTATTTATGAAGCTATGTTGATGCGGCTAATAATTTGAACGATCACAGTAGTCAGATAAATTATAAATTATACCTTTTAAACCACTTGGCTTTCTTACAAATAATCACTATGATAGGCACAGGCGCTGCACAAATATTGCACTGGATAATTGGAATTGGAAGGAATGGTTCATAAATGATGTCATTCAAATTGTCTCTGTTTTTGGACCCACCCACCGGCCATCCCTATGGCATCACTTTAACCACTACGTAAATGGCTACCTTTAACATGGGTTGTCATCCAAACCGGACTAGACCCACTATGACCCTATCGATGACATCAATTATGGACGATCCCGAATAGGGAAACAAAAGGGAGGTACAGTGTTTGCTTGCGCAATGTTTAATCTCTACTTCTAACTGGTTATTACGTGTTGTTGTTTTATTTCAACTGTTTATATAAGCAGTAGCAAGTCAGGAGTCTTGTCTTACTAGTTTTGTTGTTGTTATTGTTTTTCAATGGAAATGGATATGATTTTTATTTAAGCGTTCCGTTTGTTTTGAAGACAAAAAAAAACGATAGAACCAAGTATTTAAAAAAAATTAAATATTTATTCAAAACAAATACTAATATTAAACGATGGCACAATATGTTTTACATTTTTTGGATTGCAATATGTACTTACTCCTACCAGTACCAGTAGTATATTAATAAATTATTAATTAACACTATATACAAAAGTGGCAAAAAGAAGCTATAGCTATATACTAACTAGTTTAACACAAAATTTTATTTCAATTTACCGACCAGTGCACAATATACCACAGTGTTATACTATTAATGCTTTAACATTAAGCCCTGCTGAAATATGAAGGCGAAGAACTGTGCTAACGATAAGTACTGCTAATACTTGCATCTACATAGTAACATAGCATAATAGCTCTGCATTTGCATTTACGCTAAATTTTATCATTCTCTGTTTTACAGTAACAATACTTTCGCAGGTATGACAAATCAGTTCTATGAGCGACACAGTCTGCCTGGCTCCCATATTTATTAATGCGGCTAATGTCCGTTTCCTAAAAAAGAAATAAATAAAATTAAAAACATGCGCAGACGTAATTGAAAAAATGCTTGATGTCTTAATTAATTACAATAATTAATTATTTAAGTAGTACCTAAATTGAATTTTTATTTTTGGTGAAAAAAAAAAATAAGAACAGGGAGCTGACCTTGACTAGAAATTTTCCTTTGTACCGATCATAGTCCATGGTAACTTCATAATGTCCCCCACCTGGGGTTGTTTCCACTTTTAATTGAATGATTGAATTACTCACTTCTGTACTATCCCCCATTTCCGGTAAGCGACCATCTTTGTCCGCACTTTGATGAAACTGAAGAAGTTCCTTTGATGGATTTAATTTGACGGCACTTAGGATGGTTCCTAATTTAAGGGGTGTGCACAATGATCGGTGGGGCTCCGTCAATGAATTTAGCATGCTTACAAATTCCTGTTATTGTTAAAATTCAGATTAAAATTAAATTGTATTCAAGTAATTAAATGGATATAGGGATTTTTCCATGACATCGACGTCATTTGTGAACGATCCTTCTAACAAGTTTTGCATTTTAATTACCTGCGCGGCCCTTGTAACAAAAGCGTCCGTTATATCCAACTGCGTCTCCTTCAAACATGCGCACCAATGTGGCTCAATATCCGCATCCTTGCACGTTCTTTCTGGCGGGATTTCCCGAAATAAACTCATGCCTCGTTCGCTCAATTTATTCGGTGAAATGAAATCTTGATCATGTAGTTCGTCGCCTAGTAGAGGAATATCTTGAAGTGTTCTGTGAATATCGAATGGACTCACAAGGCGGTCAGCATTTTTGAGGAAATTCCCGTAAGCTATGGGATAGAGTTTCAGGAACCAAGTCGGCAGTGCAAACATGAAAGCTGGGAGACGCTCTTCAAGTTTCCCTTGTTGAGATTCCCTTAATTTACACAGCATAAATTGACTTACTATTTTATTCAAGAAAATTTCAATTACTAGCAATTGCCACCAGGGCCGGATAATCCGAATAATGTGACCAGCGCATGCTGCCCCCGCTGCTTAAATTTTCAAAAAACATGTATGGAAGAATAATATTTTGACTTATCAAAAACATCCAAAATAATTTTTTTGTACGTTTCAAAAACATGCAAATAAAACATTTAACACCTTTCAAAAAACATGTAAGTATAACATTTTGCATTTGTTTGAATCAAGTAAAAAGAAGATTATATACATTATAAACTTTTTTGAAACATGTAAATACAACATTTTGCTTTATCAAAGAAAACCATGAATGATCAATAAAGTCAAAATGGTGGTTTGTGTATGGAAACAAATGGCTGCCTAAAAGTTACTCCTTCCCCCCGCCCTGATTACAGAGTATGGATTCCGTTACTGTGTGCTAGACTACATGGGGGTTAGTTAGTTTATTTGTATACATACTACATATTTTGGTGTTTTTCTCTAATTGTATAATAATATGTACCTGATAGCTTGAAATCTTGCACCGTGATCACTCATCACAATAAGAATGGATCTATTGAGAACATTGCTCTCATACATATTGTCGAAAAACTCTTTCAGATCCTGATCCGCTGCTTGAATAGCATTAATATCATTGTGTGACTGTTCCGAGCGGAATGCAAAGAGGAATTTTGGAACTTTGTCATACACTTTGAGAATATTTGTGAAATAATTGATGATGACTTTGTGTGTGGGAGTATTTGCAATGCAGTAGTTTGGCCACAAGTAGCTGAATACTTTGGCGAGGACTGGGTACAAGAAACTGTCCACAGCTAAGAAGTAAATTCTCATGTAGAAATCTGTGGGTGTTTTATCAAAGCCTTTGTGACGATGGCTGAAACATCCTGTGGTTGGCTGGTCTTCGAGGAAACCTGTTGAGAGTGAAAACCGTATAGACCGTAAGAAATAAATTCAGAAAATTAATTAAAGCTAAGTTGTATCATCTGTTGTAGTGGAAATTGAATTATAGTACATTAGTAATACGCGATTCCGAATTGCTACGCGAGTCGGGGAGGTTCAATAAAATAAAATAAAGCATTCCATTACCTGTCAAGTAGCCCCTTTGCTTGTACTCATTCCAAATGAATGGATACACATCCACATGTTGAGCCTTGTCACCCATTTCCGAGCGTGCTTCCGGAAGTTCTAACTCTGTCTTCCCGGTTAAAATTGGTGTAAGAGCTTGCGGTGTTCCATCTCCGACAATATTGTAGCCTTTAAGGACGATGGCAAACATATAATTGTTGAGGTAGTCCCACGTTTGGGGTAGTTTCCGGATGAACATGAGTCGAGAGATTGAATCTTGACCCCATATTAAGGCGTTCAAAGGCTCGTGCTTACGATTAATATTTCCTGTTTCTACTGATGGTTTCAGATTTTTTCGGGGTGCTGCAAGGTATGATTTCCATCTAATAATAAATTTCGTATCCAGGCAAAAATTGCCATTAAATTATCAATTATAGCTAATAAGAATAAGAATTATTATCAGCAAAGAAAAAGGGACTATTATCCAGGATTATTTGAAAACTTATTGGTAGATACTTCTGCTTACTCAGTCCTTCCTTTTCCAGTACACTTGACTTCAACATAATCAGTATTTTCAAACGTATAAACCTCATTTTGTTCTAAAGTTACAGTCTTTCCAGAAATTGTATTGTATTCGTCCTGACGTAGAAGTTCTGGAATTTTTATTAACCAAATTTAAAAAAGAAGTTAACAGTACAGGTTGGTCAATGTTCATTTAAAAAATATTTTTTTGTTTCGTGCAGAATGGAAATTAACCTGTATAGTCACATTTGACGGGTGCATATAGGGATTTTGCCAAGTTTGTGACGTAGGCAGTTGACCTCTCCGTCACAACCCAGTCTTTCCCTTTTTCATCACATTGAAGCGGCGTCTGTTCTTCGAAGAATTTGTCAATGTCTGGATTATGTAATGACAGGGTGGGATGTTGACAAGCTAAATTAACAACACTACCACCACCACCACTTTTACTGTTCTTCTCAGAATCGACATCATCGTTGTCGTCATTGAAACTTCCGCTCTCACCAGGAAAGTGATCCTCAGAGATAAACTGAATGGTTGGTAATTTGTTTGAGAACCTCGACCAAGTTCGTGTCCAAATGTTAAGGAGTAGGAGAGTAATTATAAAGAATATTATTACGCCGCCAACCACACGCCTATTCACTCGTATTGTCTTCATCTGCATTTGGGAAATTATTATTAGGTAGGTAAGTACCTTAAGTAGGTAGGTGTACTAGGTATATAGTTTTTTTTATTTGACTTGGTTTTGAATTAGTTCACATTCCTTTGTAATTAATTATAGCAATATAAATGAGTAGTAATTTAATAATTATTTTTTTTACAATTATTATAATTACGATTTACGATCAAACTGTCTGTAGCTGATGAGGCCACACGCGTGGAGTCAAAAGCATCAAATTTGAATTCATGTCGTCACTATACTTTTTTGACCACAGAGTGTACACAACTTACACAAGCCACTTTTTAAAAATTTATTACGATCACGATATTATTATTCTGACTGTGATGACTGATGGCGGCACATTTAGCCCATGTATAGTGCCTTATTCTCCCTTGAAAACTCCAAATTATTAGTTGTTAGCACGAGACAGAGACGGACGAAAGGGGAGTTTATGACGCTTCACACTTCACAGGTTTCCACTCTGCATATGAATTAAATTTAAAATTCACATGAAAACGTGTTCAGTTTAGCTTCACACTTTTAAATTAGATAATAAAATACCTACGTAGTTGGTATGTATTGCAGTACTTACAATTAGTATTAAAAATTTTATTATTGTTTTTTTTAGGTGCAGATGTTTTTGAGTTCAAGTCATATAAATGACAGCAGTGCCATGTGGGAAAATCAGAATCAGAGCGTCAGCAAAATAATTAAAAGTTCTTGAACATTTAAAGACAAGCGAGTGTATAATTTTCTACTATACTGTACTGTAAAGCATACCAAAATAGATTTTAAAATTTAATCACTCAGTAAGTACTAAACAGACATGTTAATAGACAACTTTGCAAAAATTATATCCGCAACCGCACTGACCGCAGTAACCGCATACAGTTTGTGGCGAAAATCAATTAATTTTTCATTAAGTAAAATGGCAATATTATAAATTACCCACTTTGCACTTTCAAGAAAAATAGAATATTATTAAAACAGCTATGTATATGTTTACACACACATTATCACAGTTCTTATCAAGGTCCGAGTCCGACTGCAAAATATTAATTTTTTGGCAATTGAAAAAGTTTATTTTATTTTACATCAATATTTCAGAAAGCTATTTTTTTAATTTCAATACAAAAGGAATTGTATCGTTTTAACTATTTTCAGCCTCGTCCTGGTTTCTATAGAACTGCACACGTACAAATATTATTTAATAATAATTAATTATTACTTATTACATACTACAATGATCGTTGTACATAATATGTATAATATGCTATAGTGTTTGATTTGAATTAGTCATACCTTTTTAGCAAGTGAGTCAGGTAGTAAGTACTCAACTAGTCATAAGGTTTATCTTATCTTTAATTTATCGTCCCAGCGGCAACAATGCAATGTTATTACATAATTTACTATAATCTTGGAATTTACTTACAGTTCACAGTCTAGATAAAACTACAGCTATTAATTGAGTCACTTCATACTTTACCTATCTACTCATATAGGTACACGAATAACGTGTGTAAATGCAACTTTATGAATCACGCCATTTACTTAGGTAACACTTTGACGTTGACTGCTGCCCGTTGTATTTCAAAACTTTGACTGGTAATTTGACTTTTGACACTCCATGGGACGCGACGGTCTAATAATTGTACCTCTGCTACACGTTCTACCGTTACCCTAGAGCAAAAATTCTACTTCAATCAAAGAAATTGTAGTACGGTTATAGGTAGGAGGTAGATTAGGTATTGGTATATTTGTGGTTTTCGTTTGCCTTCCGTAAATTCTTTCCTGGTGTCTTAAATATATCTATTTATATTTCACACAATGCGGGAGGAAATAATAGAAGAAAAGAATGGAATACAACTTCCTTCATAAAATAATTTAGAAGCGAATATTAGAAATAGCAGTCATAGCTAACTTCGTAAAAAGAATTACACTATGGGCCAAGGGGTCTGTAAGACCAAAAAGCTAATATTGTCATGATAATAATGTTGTGTAATCTTATCTATGTACATATTATGCTGTAGAACTGAGCGACTGAACACTTACTCAGCCCGCAACGCAGTACCCAACCGATTATTTACAAAAATCAAAGCACTACTGAAGAATAGTTATTGTGTTCCTTGTTACCGCTTTGTATTAATCATAATACTCTTGTCTCACAGCAGTCACATCTCACATGCTTAAAAGACTGTACACGTAACTCAATTTATTATTTTTACAAGTATTATGATTTTATATTCCAATGTGTGTTTTTCCCATTGTACTAGTTTGACTTTTGGTCTTCTGAATGATCTGAATTGAATGCAAAATACTTGGGCTGGCTGAGTCTGATAAAAACGATAACTGAATATGCAATATATAGTATGTACTTATATAGTGTAGATTGTAGATACTCCTTTTTGTCTGTTGACTATTGTCACAAAAATACAATGAAAAAGGAAGATATCTGCAATCTGCATCTATATACATGTACCTACTTTGCTTCCTTACTTCCTTCAAATTTCTATCAAGGGCCAGGGGTACCAGTACCAGACTTACAGAGAAACTGGCCACAAAAATATATCTCTGTATTTCTTTTTGGTTTTGATTTCCTTTTTAGACTTGATGACGATTTCGGGACCGACAGGGCCAACTCCGTACCTATGCTGTCACTGTCACTGGCACTGGCACTGACACTGGCGACTGCTGGCTCTATTATTTCTCTTATTTTCCTCTCGACTCTCGATCGCCTTTTCTTGAGGCAGCTTTCCCCTTTCGATTTCCTTCGATCGCGATCGTCAATCGTCATGTAATTTGGAAATTGAACTGTCTCCGTTGGCTTGTCTTGTCTCATTCCCATTGTCATTGCATTGTCTTCTAGTGCCATAGGACCAGGACCAGTACCAGAACCAGCTCCATCACCAATTTCAAGTATCACGTTGTCCCTCACTTTGCTAAAGGAGAAGTGGTGGATCCGTGGATGGCAAGTAAAGGCACTTGCATATTCAGTGGATTGTCTCTTATGGAAGAAAAGAAAAGCCGAAGCGAAGCTGGGGACATATGGAGCTGATTTTGGTTCTGGTTCTGGTTCTTTCTAACTTGAGAGTCTCTCTCTCTCTCTCTCTCGTTGCATCATAAAAAATTCAGCAGAGCCTTATGTTTATTCCATTTCAATTCCATATTTTTCAATCCATTATTCTCAATTTTATTTGTAGTTTTACGATTACTTGTACTCTTGGGTCCTATATTGTACTGTGTATTTTGTAATATGTACTTTAGAATATAATTGTATATTGTAGATATTACATATTACACCTTCTTCCCATTCCCCCCATTAAAGTAGGAGATACAATTTTAGCATGCGTTTACAATTTTACATGAAACATGCATAATACACATACCTTTAGGTATGCGGGTTTGCTTGTACATAATAATATTATGTGCACCTATACACGAATAGGTGGAGGGCATATTCCCAATTTCAAGCGCGATTCGATTCGGATTCAGATTGCATTTCACACCGTCGTTGCCGTCGATATGGCATCTTCAGCAATCTCGTATTCCTATTATTAGATTTACCTATAGGTCGGTTCGGTATATTATAAAAAGGTATTTATATTAATACTATCATATGTATGTAGTAGTATAGCCATACCATAGCACTAGTTAGAGACGTTGAGGTCTCTGTACTCTATGTGCCTGGGAGTCGTGTGAGTTTTGTGAGTGACGTATCGAATTTCCCTTGTCAATAGTCAATAAACAGAAACGAATGGGGAAGTGAAAATGAGCATATAAAGGGTGGTTGAAAATTGGAAATTGGAAGGAAGTAGGAACTGGTGCATCCTGCTTGCAGAATATTGCCTTTTGAAGAACAATACCTAATGTAAGGGAAGCAATATTTTAAGCATTTCAAATTGGGAAACTGTTGATTTAATTATTCTCTGTGAAAGAGCTGAAAAATATTTTTTAATTCCTTGAATTTGTAATTAGGTAATTTAATTTAAGACCATTTTCGAACCGCGATGAAACATATCGTCTGTGAAGAACAAAAATGACCCATATCCAATTTAAGCTAGAATCGAAATGAGCTATTTCATAAAACCAAAATGAGAAACATGCATAAAATGTTAATTAAGAGTTTTTGAAAATTTCAAAATGTTCTATTTGTATATGTTTGAAAATTTCAAAATATTGTATTTGCATGTTTAAGAAAAGTTCAAAATATTGTATTTGCATGTTTGAGAAAAGTTCAAAATGTTGTATTTGCATGTTTGAGAAAAGTTTAAAATATTGTATTTGCATGTTGAAGAAAAGTTCAAAATATTGTATTTGCATGTTTGAGAAAAGTTCAAAATATTGTATTTGCATGTTTGAGAAAAGTTCAAAATGTTATATTTAAATGCTTTTAAGACATATTTGACTATATTTTTGTAAATAGTGGATATTGCTTTTAGCTAAAAATTGAAATGGGTCATTTTGGTTCTTCATAGACGATATGGATAAAACATACTAATTTTTCGACCGTTTTGAAATACACAAAAACACGTGGTTAGAAGAATGCTTTACTAATATAATATTTATATTAAATTGAATTTTGAATAAGTAGGCCAGGTGGTGTACAGAGGTGGAGGGTGTAGAAGTGCTCGCGAAATTATCAGTTTTCTCTTATAGTTAATTTTAACAACAAGTGCGCAATATTGTGTTCTTGACTAAACTACTAATTAATTAATTATTAAATAAGTACATGCGGCTGATATTGTATCGTCAAAAACTGCATTCCATATTGCATTACAAGTATTATGCATTATTGACGGCATGGTATATGGGAATATCAATTGCAATAACATCTGCCGCCCTCACTTTATTGGTTTTTGAAATGGTCTTAGGCTTTGCGGTTATTTGAATGTCAATAATTGCAAGTGAAAATCAATATCAATGTACTTATCTCCTGGTTTGTATATTATATAATAATATGTAAGTATATTTATTTTTAGAGCGAATTGAGTAAAGGGTAAATATCTCGTCAATTTTTAAAGCCAATAATATTATACGAACGAATAATACGTAGAACAAGCCAAAGCCAAGAGTGTGCTTGTCTACTATAGCGAGTATTTTTAAAAAGAAATAGGTGTAGTAAATCCTATACATCGTGAAATCACAGATTGTGACTTTCAAAATTGACGAGATATTTACCCTTTACTCATGTCTCATTTCTTGTATTGATAGCTTTCGTCTTGCGCCTTACCTAAACACGGATATTTTTAGAGGGAAGACAATGCTCACATTTATTACTCCTATGTATTAGTTTTGGTTTCTGCATTTTTTAATGCTGATATGGTCTTTAGTCCTACAGTTCTTTTTATGTACATATAGTCATATAGGTACTAGGTACATTACATAATATGTGAAGAGTCAGGTTTTGTCTGCTTTACCTGTGTTTACTCATCAAACACTCCATTACCACTCCCATATGATATCGTATCTGTCTAAAAGTGTAAAGGCAAAGGCAAATAGCGAGCGTGTCAATAAACAGGGAAGTCAAAGTGTTAAAAAACAGTGCTCGGGACATGCATACAGGAAGAGTGAGAGTTATTAGTCAGCTTTTTGAAGCGCGTGTGTGAAATTCTCACTTTGTAAGAAGATGTGTGGTAAATTTTAGTGTTTTGTCATAATAGATAATTGTAGGGCATATAGTCTTGAATCGTCGCACCACACCGTCATTCGAACTTCGGACAGTAATAACATGTCCAGTGTCTGACTATGACGATATGCAGGGCCGGGTAATGCGGCCAGCGCAGGCAACCCCCCCTATTGGAATTTTTAAAAAACATGTAAATGGAACATTTTGCATTTTTCAAAAACATATAAAAAGAATATTTTGCACTTTTCAAAAACATGTGAATACAATATTTACCAATTTTTAAAAACCATGTAAATAGATCATTTTACACTTTTCTGAATCAAATAAATCGAACATTTTACACTTTTCTAAAACATGTAAATGCAACATTTTGCTTTAACAAAAAAACATCAATAAAATCAAAATGGTGGGTTTTGTGTGGAAACAAATTCCTGCCTAAAAGACATTCCTTCGTCCGGCCCTGACGATAAGCTAACTTTTTTATCTTTTAAAAAAAGTTTATTTAGCTATTTAAACGAAAATAGGCCCACTGACATGTCACTTCAAAAATTATGCATGATTGGAAATTATATTACGAATTATTGTCATGTCTGAATTCTCTGAGGCCTATAGTATGTTCCTTAATTTAAGTTAACTACAAATAATTATCGTGAGATTGCTTTTGTTATTTACCTGACTTAACATTAAATTCCACTGTATGTAATATTATACTTGTTTTGCTGTCTATACTTTCAGTCGTCGATTACTTTTCGGTTTCGTATCAAATCTCCCTTTTATATCCTCTTAAATTTTTGATAGTGACTATTTAATGGGGGACCACTAAATTGTAGATGATCACGTGGTAATTATACTTCAAATTTCGTATTTCTTAGTAGTGATAAATTTAATTCCAAATGTGACTACATTTACATACAATTCTATAATTGTAATAGATTACTGCCAGAGAGTAAACTCCAGCTCCATGATCGACGATCAGTAATTATAAATAATATTATACAATTAACTTCCTGAATTAATTGCCAACTGGCGCGAACGGTTTAATTTTATTAGTTTAGATTTTATATCTACGATCAGGACCACAACACTGACACTGCTGACGCCGACCGACTTGGATTTGAATTTTTTAGTGAATTGTATTTTGGAGGCGTGTAGAGTGTAGGATGGTTTTAGGCATAATTTTAACAAAATTTTAACAACTTTATTTAACGTCCGATACATAGGAAATGCTCTTACAGACAGTATTATTGGGAAATGTGTTTTGTGTTGTTAGAGAGAGAGAAAGTAAAACTTTATTTACACTGATACACAATCGTACTTGCCAACACCCCAGCCGGCAGGGGGATTTCCTTAAAATATCCTAAGAATGTACACTGCGGATTGAATAACATCCAGGGGATATTTCCAAAAGTTTAAGTGGACATCATAGGGATGTCCGGACAATCATCCAATGTCTCAAAATAGGATGTGCGCAAAACATCCCCAAATTATATCCCCTTAAGAAACGCACCGGGTATTTGGGATAAGTTCTGGACGTTTAAAGGATGCATATAGGACAGGCTTAAGATTATTTCAGGATGTGATAAGGATGCAGTATGGACTTTTCATAATAATTGATCCTGCATGGTAAAAAAAGTGTTATGAAGGTATAACGAGAACAGTCCTGGTATTTTAATATTTGTAGTAATTTATTTAACACTCAGACAAAATAAATAATTATTAAGTAGTACACCCAACTATTGATACCAAAAGCAGACGACTTTGTAATTTTTAAAATGCACTTATTGATTGATAAACTATGGTAGTAAAAACCTCGCTATTTGAATTCATAGTTAACAGTTTACTTGAGGCAAAGACCTTGAAAAAGAACGCGAAGGTGACTGAATTAACTGTGCGTTAATCATTAGTATAGACGCCTGAGCTACGTGTAGTCCGGTATCGTTCAAGCTGAGATTCATTTTTTTGGTTTCAGAAAGTATAAGTTCGAACAACTTGGCTGCCTCCGTTTCAATAACAAAAAAAAAACAAAACAGTAATTATAAGTATTTTACAAAAATGGAAAGCAATTATGCACGATCGTTTATTTTGGATTTTGGTATGCAGAAAAATTTTTTACCCATGTTGAACCAACTAACCTACAATAATATTGATCCGTTCAGCCGATAATCTACTTTGAATCTTCCAAGTTAATTCCAGCCGTAAAGAATTTTCCCAAGTTATCCAAAATTAACGCACTGACTGGTTTTTTAAATAAATTATTGACACTGACAAAGAAAATTAATTATTTATGTAATTTACTAATTCAAAGTGTCAAAAAAATTAAGTAGGTTCGGGATTGCACTTGTGATATTATTACACCACAAAGTGTAAGTAAAACTAATTTCAGTTTTACTTTACAAAAATAATGAAGAAAACTTTGTACTGGTCTCCTAGTTCGTGTTAGTACAATTAAATATGGCTAGTGAGCTGTGCTATAGGAAAGAAATGAAATGATAGGAAGGTGCACAATTTTCGTCCGCCCAAACATCATACATGTTTGTTTATCACACTTTTTCAATCAAATAATGCTTCAGAACTGGGTTACCACAACAACTACTAATATTCTGCTCAGTATTACTTAAATGTGTTGAATTTATATTTTAATAATGTCCTTAGGATATCTATTCAGGATTAAAAAAGTCGTAGACTTTTAATATCCCTTTTGGATATTCGTAGAATATATATGTGGGATAAAATGTTCAGGGGATGTTTTCCATGGAATTGGGGACGTCCCTTCGAAGAAGCCTGCCGGCTGGGACGACACAGTAAAAACATAATACAATTTTTAAAATGATATTACAGGGTTTTATTTAGTATATTTATTTTAATCGCTAATGAATTAGAGACATTCAAGTTGGAGTAATCGAATATAAGTGGTGGTGCGCAATTCTGTGTGTCCCGCGAACCGCTGCCAGAATAACTTCTTTGACCATGGCGTATGGTAGTATAAATTGTTTCCTATTTTAATTTAGTCGAGAATCTTTACCCAACTCTGGACACCCCACTATACACTACTCTCAGTGACACAACCTCAGGATCTACAGCGTGAGTTTAAGCCTCGGCTAAAACCTTCGCTTTCTCGTTTTGGATTTCGTTTTATTTGTTTTAGAGTAGGCACTGATATTCTACAGAGTTAGTTCACGCCGCTGTCCACTCGACTCAACGAGATTAGTTTTTAAATACAAAACAGAAGTTGGATTACAGATGTTTGAAATTAACAGTTGAGCAGTAGTAGAACCAAGTATTGGCAAATGAAATAAATTCATTAGACTCCATTCGTGCTGCAGGCACATAAAATAGAAGGATCGATATCGGTACAAAACTCAACTGAAAAATACTCCCTATAGTAATACATATTATGTACATATTTGAAATTATAATTTTTGCATGTTTTGTTTATTGTCTGTACACATTTTTGACCGGATGATACTCATAATGATTATGATGGTGATGAACTGACAATTGATGAAGGGGCGGAGGCGGAGATGTAGAATCGTTTTAGAGATGAGTTTGGCCGGAGCCGGATATGCCTATAGGGTAAAGATAGAGCTAATAAATTCTAGCTGCTATTAAGTTTGGTATACTACTAATGTGTTTATGTTTAAATGAACCGAAGTAGAATACACATACATGCAGGTGGTACAGCCACGGCTATAAAGCAACTCAATGACACATTGGCGATGGCGAATTAATGGGAATATGGAAAAACGGCATATGATTTGATCTGGTGTTCTGGAAAAATTATGGTATTGAATAACTTGCATAGACTACTAAAGAGTTATACGCTATTCAAATTTTAAACTTTAAACATAATAAAGTATCTACCTATAATTATTTAGAGCAAAGGTTTCCCTACGTATTATTTTTTGCTTGTAAATGATCCTAAATGGGAATTAGCATTGAGGTATCAGTTTTTATCAGTATAATACAGTTGCTTTTTTCGTCAACACAACAGCATCATTCACACAACTTAATCCTTTCCTTATTGTAATACATAGGCGCTCAAACATTTTCATACATGCAGTTAACTACATAAAAAAAGGGAAAAAATGTTTATTTTAAATTTTCCTTAGTACATATTTCAGTGTCCAGACACATTAAGTAAATGAGTGCACATCGCTATGAATGCACGTAACTAGGTGTAATACTATGTAATATATAGCCTGAGAAGAATCAAAATGACTCATATCAATTTTTAACTAAATTCAAAATGTACTATCTTCAAACAATGTATGTATGTATGTATGTATGTATGTATGTATGTAGTGGTATTGTACTTTCAGGCAGCTGCCTATACACACCATCTTCAAACAATGTAATATGAATATCGTGTAATCCTTAAGGCATGTAAATAGAACATATATAGCTTTTCAAAAACGTGTAATTAGAACATTTTACACTTTTAAAAAAAGTGTAATTAGAACATTTTACACTTTTAAAACGTGTAAATAGACCATTTTACACTTTTAAAACGTGTAAATACAACATATTGCACTTTTTTTAAACTCATAATTAAAACTTCACGCATTCAATTAAATAAGTGATTTTTATTAAGTAGCTCATTTTAATTCTAGCGTAAATTGGATATGGGTCATTTTGGTTCTTCACAGACGATAATATGTAACACGTTGATATTTGCTAATAATAGGGCTACTAATAAACTAAAGTCCCTACATAGGTACATTATGATTATGATTGAAACCATATAAGCAACGAATTGCTACAGTAGTATATATAGTTTATGTTTGTCAATATTGTATAGACTACATCTACACAATGTAATACATAATAGTTACAGAGAGTGAAATAATGGAGGAAAAATGCAATATCTGCTGTAGTGGCAGCAGCCTTATAAATATAAAGGCTTCTGAGGAATCATCACGCGGATGATGGAAAGCATTGTTGGTTTTCTTGGCGAGGGTTATAAGAATGATTTGTCTGACTTGCAACCGTGGCCGTGGACGTTTGTAACTGGAACTTTCTTGCTGATGATTCCGTCGGAAGATGAGGTTTTTTCATGTGGGGTGTTATTTGATTATGGTGAGTAACGAAATATCCAAGAACAAAAACTCCCTAAAATGTATCACACAATTAGTTAATACTGCATTTAACTTGCATATCGTCTGTGAAGAACCAAAATTACCCATATCCAATTTAAGCTAGAATCAAAATGAGCTATGTCATAAAAACAAAATGAGAAACATGCGTAAAATGTTAATTTATTAGGAGTTTTTGAAAACGTAAATTGTTCTATTCATATGTTTTTGAAAATTGCAAAATGTTCTATTTACACGTTTTTTGAAAAGTGTAAAATGTTCTATTTACTTGTTTTGGAAAGTGTAGACTATTCTATTTAAATGCTTTCAAGACATGTATCAATATTTGTGGATATTGTTTTTAGCTACAAATACATAAGGGTCATTTTGGTTCGTCACAGACGATATTTGACATTTTATTGTGATTTAATTAGAAAAAATATACTTGTACAGATTGAGGAATTAAATTACCGATAGTAAACAAATGACACCGTAAAAACCAGCACTTAAAGGATAACTACACATTTCGACCAAGAAGCCTCCAGTGAATGAGCCGATGGCTAGCCTATAATAATTGTTATTACATTTATTATTTATTTTTTATTGAGATATGGTTTAAAAATAAGGTTAAATTTTTCCATGTTACTGTATTGGCAACAGTAGAGTTAAAATGAAATTTTGCAGAAATTTAACGTACCCAGCGGAATTAACCATGGAAATCAAACTTGAAACGATCGCATAAGTGCCGATGTTTTCCTTGTGTCCAGCCTCTCTATTTAATTTCAACACATTTTATGAAGCTTCTAAAATAGGATATTATATTAACAATTGTTTAAATCACTCACATCGTGTAAAGAAGTGTGGCTTCAATTGCAGGTATTCCAGCAATATTAATTGCAATCGTAATTAGAATCAAGCATATAACGTTCAGCCAAACAGAGCTGAAATTTTTATAAATGTTACACTTTTTCAATTAACTGTTCAACAGTAGTACTTTTTGTATTGTTGCTTGTAAATAACTGTGTTATAGGACTTACTTCTCGAGCCCAAGAAAAGGGAGAGGTCCCAAGAATCCAAAAAGTAATCCAGTCAAAACTAAGCCAGTCGCACACATTTTCCACGTTTTTCGGACATGATCTGCAACCCATCCACAAATTGGGCTTGAGATTCCATAAACGACAGATGTCATTAAAAACAAGAGATTTGTCTGAGTTTTTGTGAGTGCGAGCTGTAATCATCAAAAATTAAGATTCAACAATAAAAAAAACTAAACTTAAGGCTAAAAATAATAAAAATGGAACGGGTAGTTACGGGTGCTAAATGCGGCTCAAGTGTGTAGTTGATGAATGACCAACACACTGATGTCATCAAAAAGGTGAAAGCCATTATCATTGTCCTTGGAATTTGAAGCAAATGCCAAAGTCTGAGAGTCTTAGCTGGAAGTTTTTTTCTGCTGTTAAATTTTGAAGATACCACCACTACTTCACTTGATTTCATTTGATCGGAATTTATCACAAAAATCTTATTGTCCATTATTTGTTTTGTTGATGTTTCATTCGAAACTTGAAACATTTTTTGAGTTTTTGTCTTAAGTAAAAATGAAGGATCCAACTCTGAGGCTGAAACAACAGGCATTGAATTTTGAGAATGCATTTTAAATGAGTTAATGTACTCATCCGGGTTAGGCTTCACATGATTCTCGTAGGTTGGAGACAATGAAGGATCATTAGCAGGAATTGAGTCTCTCATCATTTCTTCATCAGTTGGCAAGAGAAAAAGATTCAGCGGGATTACGAGCAAATGAAGAAATCCAAAGACAATAAACGGAAGTTTAAATCCTCCAAACTAATCATAAGTTAATATTTACAAAAAATGACAACAGGGTTAATTTATTTGGCAAAAAGTGGCAGAAGTCAAATGTTAGATAATATAGTACTGACTTACAAAATTTAAAGGACTTACTTCATGCAAAACAGCTCCGGGTAAAAGTGCAATTACCTCGGCTATGCCTATGTACAATTCTGTCATTCCCTTAGGAAAATAAATCAAAAATGCCATGAAACCCATACGTTCGTATTCTGTAATGAAAAGCGTGTACACAGTGTACACAGGGCCGGATAATGCGGCCAGCACAGGCAGCTTGAATTTTCAAAAAACATTTAAATGGAACATTTTGCAGTTTTCAAAATTATGTAAAAAGAATATTTTGACTTTTCAAAAACATGCAGAATAATTTTTTTTCTACATTTCAAAAGCATGGAAATAAAACATTTAACACTTTTCTCAAAACATGTAAATAGAACAATTTGCACTTTTCTGGATCAAGTAAATAGAACATTTTAAACTTTTCTAAAACATGTAAATACATTTTGCTTTACTACAAAAACCATCAATAAAATCAACATAGAGGTTTTTGTATGGAAACAAATTGCTGCCTAAAATCAATTCGTTTGTCCGGCACTGCTTGTACAATTAATTATGTTCTGGTTCTGATGGCATTATTTATGGTAAGTTAGAGACTTGTAAAAATTTTATAATATTATTGATTACCAGCAACAGAATTAAAAAAATGTCTTTAACTGACTTACTGCAACAAGATTAAAATTATCAGGAAATAATTTAGCTGCATACACGAGAGTTGCAGTATAGATGGTGGTGTTGCCGAAAGACACAAATCCAGTGCAGATAAAACACCCAGTGGCGAACCAATGAGTAGACTGAACATCTTCTAAACATCTGAATGCAAACCGGAAGCAAATAATTAATTAGTTAAATAGGTATTGCACTACAGTCATTCAATGGACAAGGTCCAGATTAATTAGGGAATTTATCAGATCCTTCTGAAGGGAGTTAAAACTGAACTCCCGGGTAGTTAACTTTGACCTAGTCATCTGACTGTTAATGGAAAGTCGAAAGGTTTGTCGAATGATTACCCAAAGAGGACGCTAAACACACCATTGAGAACCATGCCAGTTATTATCACTTTCTTTGGCCCAGATACAGCAATCTACGTAAATCCAGAACAAAACAAACTATACTTTCATGAATTAAAAAATATTAGACACAAGCGCTTTAATTTTTCAATGTTTACAATTATTGCTAAGAAGTACATATATCGTCTGTGAAGAACCAAAATGGGCCATATCCATTTGTAGCTAAAAACAATATCAACTATCTACAAAAATATTGAAATATGTCTTGAAAGTTGAAATCATTAAATAGAACATTTTGCACTTTTAAAAAACACGAAAATAGAACATTTTACACTATTTGAAAACATGTATAGAATAAAACATTTTGAACTTTTCTAAATTTAAATAGAACATTTTACACTTTTCAAAACCTCTTAATTAACATTTTACGCATGTTTCTCATTTTGTTTTTATGACATAGCTCGATTTGACTAGTTAAATTGGATACGGGTAATTTTGGTTCTTCACAGACGATATGATGATATAATATAATTACAATGGCGCCCACAAATGGTGATGTAATCAGTCCAACCACGGCACTAGCCCCAATAACTATTCCAGTCAAACTGCTTGAAACTCCGTGCCTTCCTGCCTGATTTCATGATTTTGAATTTATTTTAAATAAAATAAATTATAACCTTGTGTTGAGATGAAATTTTCGATGAAATAATAATGATTAGAAACTAAAAGCAGGTTTTTCGCCATTCATTTTTTTGGATTAAAATTTTCCTCACCTCTGATGGGAAGAAAGGCGGAACTAGTGTATCCGGGCAAAACATTGTGATATAGCAAATTGATAGCGTAAAAAATACGCGCCTTTGCTCACTTGTAAAACTTGTGAACACCGTGCCACATGACTTGAACATTGTTACACAAAATAAAAAGTGTGGTATTTGATGATTAAAAGTGAAATTAAATATGATTTAATACAAAACTTAAAGCTATAATAGTTAAGGTTCCATATTGCACTCTGCTGCAGTAGTGGTCAGCAGTTCACCCACGATACTATATAGTTCGTCACATAATGTGTATTTGAAGCAATAATCCTTTTCAGAACTGTACGACATTTATAATTTACGTCTATGCTATTCTGCAGCCCTATAGACTGCTGCACTTTCGCTATTTTATATTGTGGTAGATAAAATTATTCAATTTGTGGTTCTATAATAAATAGGGGTATTCACGATTACGCTACAACGTCTGTTGGTGCTACTTGCTGTTTGTGCTACAGAAAATTAGAAATAACGTGTTATAGCACACTGTAGCAATTTTTGCGTTGGTTGCTACGGATACTGAGTTTAACTAATGAATTTTATATTTTTACGCTTCGAATTTGAAATAAAAAGTATGTATTATGTACACCGTAAAGCTCCAAATAGAAGCTTGGTCTCCAATATAGTTCGGGTCTCAAATAGATTGCGGGCCTCAAATAGATCGCGGGTCTCAAATCGAGGCCGAGTCGCAAATAGAGGCCTGGTCTCAAATCGAACCCGGGTATCGAATCGAACCCTGATCTCAAATATAGACCGAGTCCCCAATAGAGCCCGGGTCTCAAATAGAACCCAGGCCTCAAATAAAGACCGTGTGTGACATGTTAAGACGGGCACAGGATCATGCTTCAAATAATAGCCTGGTCATCTGTTTGAAGTTTTACGGTACTAATATATTTTATTTTTTAAATCTTTAATAACCATGGAAACAGTAACATTCGACGCTACAGCATGTTATTTAAGGTGTGCTCACAATTCTGGACGATTTTGGTGCTACAACGCAAACAGCAAGTAGCACTAACAGACGTTGTAGCGTAATCGTGAATCCCCCTAATTTATTATGACAATTTAGTCGCGGTTTGTGGTTTCAAACTTCAATAAGTAAATCGTTGTACAACTGAAAATATATTTTTAAACAAATTCGATCGATGAACCAAAACTATAAGTGATTTGTTATTCCATAGGCTTCTAAGCAGGGTTTTTGAACGAGTCAATGACTGAATCCAGGATCCAACTGAACAAAACAAACATGATAAAACAATACTATAGACAACTCGTGTCATAAATGCAGCATGTGTCATCTCGTTATACCAGTAAAACAAGCATTAAATTGGCCTTGAAAATTATTAATGAAGATTTAAGACGATACCAATAATAATTTATTGTCATTCTCTTGAAGTGCGCAAAATAAAAACAATACTACTAATTGATATTTTTATTGTTTTCTTAATTATTCTATTATATTCAAATTTTAAATGGGACATTAATTTGCGGGGTTGAGGAGTGGGTAATTAAATAGTGCACGAGATGCTTCCATGTCCCAGGACAGTTACATCAGATATTTTATTCTGCTACTACGCATGATTAATTAATTATAGTACATATTTTCATATACTTGATTTTAAAACACCTATAAAAAACCCCGACATGTGACAATAATTGTGATTTTGCGATGTATTATCTTAATCTTAATATATTATCTAATTGATTTAATCGTCACAGTCAGTGCCATACGTTAATAAATACGACTTATTGCATTAATTAAAAAATAGCGCAGTCTTAATCAATAAAAGACTTAAACCATCAGCTTCAGTGAACAATCCTAGTTATATTTACAATACATGTTGTAAAATAGTTTTCTCAGGGTTTTTTAAGTGCAGCTGTCTTATTCGGACATCGGATACCATCATAAACAAAGTATACTAACACGATCGCCCCCTAAGTAAAAAACAAATTCAACAGCTATTAATACAGTTGTGAGGCATCATCTTCATGTTAAGAATAAGCTCAAAATGCAATTATGCTAATGCTACTGTGAGACCCTTAAGATAATAGAAGTAATATTAATGTCTAAATCTTATTTACAAAATTTATTAGTTCAGATTCCAAAATATTAAAAAAAATATAAAATCTTTTAATCACCCAAACAAAGCAGATATTTCCACAAATTCCGGCGCTACTGGCATAGCCTAAATTGTCCAAGAGAAAGCCACCTGCAAAGGCGCCACAGGCAGCACTATAGATACACGATACGCAAATGCAGAATAAAACATAAGTAAATTCATGTGCACAAAGTTGCGGCTATAAAGATACTGTAATTACCGTACATCCACATCCTATAATGACACTGGATGACTCTGTTATGGCGATGTTTTTAAACTAATAGATATGTAAATATAAATAATAATGCTACGCTCACCCCGCATGGTACGAAGTTGAAATCAAGCTGGAGACGATGGCATACGTTTCAAGATTATCATTGTATCCCGCTTCACTACATAAGTACATCGAAGTGAACGAAATGCACAAAAGAAGTTGATTAATTTTTGTAATTCATTTTCTACACTCGAATTAAATAATTGTTTTGAAGTTTTTTGACTAAAATATTAGACATTACGTCCATTTCAAGTATACTTATATCTAATACTAGGATTTTAAAAACAGGACCAAAATTAATGATAATTTTCTAAGGATTTTATTACATGGTGTACAGAACCATGGCTTCACAGGCAGGGATCCAAGCCGCAGCGAGTGTGACTGTGATGACGGTAAGACATACAATGTTCAGCCAAACTGTACTAAAGAGTTTACACTGCATTAAATGAATCCGTCTTTTACATAATATATTTTAAATATAATTAAATTAAATTACTGCTCACTTTTCTAGTCCAAGAAAAGGGAGTGGTCCTAAGAATCCAAAAGTAATTCCAGAGAAAATGAGTCCAGTAACCATAAGGATCCAAGCCTGCTTCTTCATAACACCTGCGATCCATCCCGAGAGGGGACTGGAGAGCCCATAAATAATGGATGTGAGCAAAAACATAAGATTTATTTCAGTCTTGGTCAGATTTAGCTAAAGAAAAAAAGACGACGAAAATATATTACGGCGATATATTGCCCCCTGCCGTACTTTTAGCCTATATGTAATTGAAAGCTTTAAATATCTGCGTACCGGTTCCAAATGTGGTTCCAACGTTGTCACCACGAAGGACCAGGAGATACCCACGACAAAAAGTATCAACGTCATCAAAACTGTTTTGGGTATTGTAGCCAAGTGCCATAGTCTGAGATGCTCAGAAATTTTCTTTCCATTTTTAAGAGTTTCAGCTTCTACACACTTTAATTCCTCAGAGTACAGGAGTTTTTTAAACGAAACTTGCGAGGAAATAGGGATATTTTCTTTTGAAGTGGTTTTGCTGGTCGCAGGAATTGATTCTTGTAATAAATTCAGTCGAGATGTATTTTTTACGTCTTTAATTCTCAAAGTCCTTTGTTTTGACTCATTTTCAACTTTCTCATCGTCATCATCGGATGGGATAAGAAGAAGGTCCAAAGGAACAGCAAGCAAATTTAAAGTCCCAAATATAATGAATGGAAATTTATAACCGCCTATCTATTTAGGAATATGAAATTAGAAAGTGGAAACAAAATAATAGTAATTTTGTAGAACAACTTAAAATTGTGTATATTTTAGAATTTGGGTTAAATGAAATATTTAAAATGAGGCCATGAGTTCAGATTACGTCTTGGAGTACTCCTCCAGATAACAGAGCGACTACCTCTCCGATAGAAGTGTACGTTTCAGTAATTCCCTATATAGAGCATGACCCACGTCACCAACAATAGTCGTTTTTTTAGAATTTGAAGAAATATCGAAAAATATGTTGTTAAATAAAATATTTTCATTTCTGACCACAACTAAACTGATGTTTTCCGGAAACATTTTGGTAGCATATGTTAGAGTTGCTGTGTAGATGGCTGCCCCACCAAATGAAGAAACACCCAAACAGATAAAACAGCCGGTGACAAACCATGTGTAAGACTTCACATTCTCTAACCAGCTGCACTGCGCATAGAAAATTGGGTTTAAGTTTAGGAAGGTCGATACAAAATTAATTCGCTGGCCTTTCTTAAATATTTCTTACTGTGCTGTCTGTACTATAAAACTGTGTGGTTGTATACTACAAATAATTATTCAAACATCCATTACATAATCCTAAAATATTAGAATCAAAATGCCGTCTGTGAAGAATCAAAATTACCCATATCCAGTTTTAGCTTTAAAAAACAATATCAACTATCTACAAAAATATTCAAATATGTCTCTTGAGAGCATTGAAATAGAACATTTTGCATCTTTTCAAAAATATGTAAATACAAAATTTTATACTTTTCAAACACATGGAATTAAAACATTCTACTCTTTATCAAAAACATGGAATTAGAACGTTTTGCACCTTTTCAAAAACATGGAATTTAGAACAATTTGCACCTTTTCAAAAAACATGTAAATAAAAATAGGACATTTTGCATTGTTGAAAACCATGTAAATAGAACATTTTACGTTTATCAAAAACTACTAATTAACATTTTAAGCATGTTTATCATTTTGTTTTTATGACATAGCTCATTTTGACTGTAGCTTAAATTGGATATAGGTTAGTTTGGTTCTTCACAGACGATACGTTGTACATATTACCCAAAAAGTATCATAAAAGCTCCATAGAGTCCCATCCCACTAATTATTACTTTTTTTGGCCCAAATTTTGCAATCTAAATTAAAATAAAATAAAAAATTACCTCTATGGAAGGTTTAATCGAAATTCACATAACTATCACGTAATTCACGTATGATTTTATTTTCATCGTGTAATCTAACGACAGGAAGGATGATTAGTATATTTTACTATTCAAAGTTTGATATTTTCTTACCAGAACCCCAATAAACGATGAAGAAAAAACGGCCATAAGATCATATACACTGAAAATAATTCCAATGACACTGCTAGAAACTCCATGTTTAGCACCCTATATATTCATTATCGGTTTTTAAATATTATAAATTATACTTTCGTAGTTTTGAATTTAAAATAATTATGAATTTATTTAATCGAATTTAAATACCAAGTCACTTATGTGTTTTTGTAAAATAAACTATTGAACCTAACTAGATCTAAAGTTACCTCGAGTGGTAGGGTAGGTGCAATTATTGTTTCTGTACAATATTTGGAAATGAAACTGAAGGACAAACTCCAAAAAATTAATCTCTGTTCTCTGGTAAAATTTAAGAATGTCCTTTTTCCAGAGGGAGAGTCATCTGACTCATGCATTTTATGTTCTGCTTTAAACCTACTATTAGGTTAAAAGCGTTCTTAATTATTTATATAATATAATGTTTCAAAAACTTTGAAAAACATTATATCTACCCTGTCATGCTCCAATTACTAGATAATAAAAATGTGTGGAAATTGAACTAAAAATGACAATGAGTCTGTTGGGCTACCCTCGTTGGAGGACTGTAAACCGTGTTAGGTTTGTTCGATTGAATTAAGTTACGTTTCTCTGTTAAAAGTAATTCCCGTTTTGTATTAAAATAGCATCCGTGAAGTAACTGCTATATATTTTTTAATAGAATACCATTTAATCAGTCGACATATATTTTTTTAGTGCCCCCAATACTCAATATACACATGCCTACATTAGTAAGCACAAGTCGAATTAGTGGAGTCTGATCAATTTTTACACTATCCTCGCTAATTATTTGCTGTCTTTTATAGCTGCTTGCGGAAATAAATGAATTACAAATTAAGTTATAGGTGTATGCATAAGGAAGAAACGTGTTTTTGAGGAGACCTACTTGAGCGTGTTCAAAAATATGAAAATTAGTTAGGGAAATAGTAATTCAGTATTGTACTTTACACTTATACTAATTTACTTTTACAAGGGCAAAGTAAGGAGCAATAAGCATTTCAATATCGTGCTAAATTTTTGCCCACACCTATGACCTAGGTTGGATCAGAAACAATACAATATTGGCACTACATGCATCGTTCTAACTAAGACTTTAGAGAGCCTGATTTTGAAAAAAATAACGTGTAACTACAGATAGGCAGAAAATCCAATTATATACCAAGTCCAACTCGAAACTTTCATTTAATTTAATGTTTGAACAGGTTAACAATTAAGTAAATGCAGCAGCAAACGTTTTCTATTTAACAAAATTAGTTTCATCTATAGGAATCTAATTGTAAAATGCAGATATCTTGTATTACAATCAACGAATTGACAAGAATTTCGGCGACCCCAAAATTGACATTGTGTATTTGAAGAAGCATATTATTATTCTTGGTGAATTTTCTCATGGTGTTTTATTTGTGGATTTCTTATGAGGCGCTGCTTGTTTATCACATAGTGTAAAATAGCTGAGTACTACCCCTCCCTGAAAAATAAAAAACAAGTCAGAAAAGAACAATATTATTGAGCATCCATTTTAAATTAAATGTAGGCATGTAAACGACAATATAAAATTCGTTGCCTACCAAAAGTAAACTGAGTACACCGTATAGAGAAGCAGTTACGGGGAAACCAAAACTTTCCACAAGAAAACCACCTGCAAATGCGCCAATCGCATCTCTGCATAAAGATTTTAGAACCAATAAAATTTACATTTTTACCATAATTAATATAATTAAATGATAAATACATTCTCATAAGTTCATGACAATTATTGATGTGTTCCCTTAAGTTATCTAGCTATTTGGATATACTTACATAATTTAATTGTAGGAATATTATTTTTATTTGGTACTAAAGTTCAATCATAGAATGACAAAAAAAAATGGCTCACCCGGCATTGTATGCAGTCGAAATCAAACTGGAGACGATAGCATAGGTTTCACGGTTATCTCTGTGCCCTGCATCACTAAATATAAACACATCCATATTTCAAAATCCTTTACGATTTTGAACGAAATTTGGATTTTTAAACATTAATCATTACAGTTTTAGTACCCATTTAGCTATATCGAAATTGAGATATTTGTATCATTATAATTTTTTTACACTTACATGGTGTACAAAATGACGGCTTCACAGGCGGGGATCCCAGTTGCAGCAAGTGCAATCGTGAATATCGATAGAGTTACTATATTCAGCCACACTGTACTATTTTAAAGGGATGAATAATAATTACCCGTTTAATTTCCAATTTTCAACCGTCCTCATCATTTATAAACTATCTGCTGGCACTATGTAAATATGTACTAACTTCTCCAAGCCAAAGAAAGGAAGAGGTCCCATAAAGCAGAAATTAACTGCAACCACAACTAGGCCAACGATCATAAAAATCCATGCCTTCTTCTTCAGTATACCAGCAACCCATCCACAAACTGGACTGGACAGACCAAACACAACCGATGTTAACAAAAACATTAGATTCGTTTGAGTCTTGGACAGTTTTAGCTAAAGAAAATTATTTGAATAAGTAAAATTACATGTTAATGCGTTAAAGCAACAGCATATCGTCTGTGAAGAACCAAAATGGCCCATATCCATTTTTAGTTTAAAAAAAATGCTCTATCTACAGAAAAAGTTAAAATAACATGTTCATGAAAGCATGTAAATAGAACCTTGTGCATTTTTCAAAAAACAAGTAAATAGAATATTTTGCACTTTTCAAAAAGCATGTAAATAGAATATTTTGCACTTATGTAAATAGAATATTTTGCACTTTCCGAAAACATGTAAATAGGACATTTTACACTTTAAAAAAACGCTTAAATAAAACATTTTGCTCATTCTAGAAACTCGTGATTAGCATTGTAAGCATGTATCTTATTTACTGTATTTTTTTGACATAGCTCATTTTAATTCTAGCATAAATTGGAAATGGGTCATTTTGTTTCTTCATACACGATATGTCAGAAATGGTTTTTAAAAAATTTTTTAATTGTATCTATGATATGTATGTAATTGAAAGTACGGAGTACTTCGTGGTCTCGGGGTGAACGGCTCACATGAGATACGGAAGGCAATGAGTGAAAAATATATGTTTACATATATATACGAGCTTTTCTAACACGAGTACTCACGGTGGATCATCCAGCTATGTCTTCCCCAGTGCTGGCATGGGAGTGGAGGGAGGGTGGCGGTGGAGGGGTGCATGGCTGGTGGTCGGCGTGTGGGTGAGTAGTGGTAGTTCTATGTGAATCGCAAGTCATGGGTTGACGCTGCTCCATAGTACTATCTCTCTCCTCCGCTGCCGGCTCCCGGCCTTGTTTCCCTTTCACTCCCTATCCTCTTCCTACTCCCATTGCCTCAGCACGGACCGAAGCATGTCTCATTGGAATGGTCTGCCATAATTAGAATGGTGAAGATAGACAGAGCGCTCTTTGGCTGAGAATATTGATAACTTCTCGGAGACTGAGTAATACTCTGAACTATGTAGGCCTTTAAACAGAATTCACGTCTCCATGGCTGGAGCTTAATCTAGTATCTTACAGAGGGCGATAGTAATACATCCCAATCAATAGCTAGAACTTTGCAAATAAGTTAGTATTAAGTTACTGGCAGCTATCTCGACGAGCACATCTAGTTAAGCATACCACCAAAGTTAAGCATACCACCAAGCTTGACTAAATATAGTGTGTCTCAAGAGTAGCAAGCCGAAAAGTAATACAGTGTACATGGGCGTCTGCCTGCGAGTACAATACTGTTACATACATACATACATACATACATGTAATTGAAAGTTCCGTAAATAGAAATATTTACTGGTGATAAATGGGGTTCGAGCGTGGACATCAAAAATGACCAGCAAATGCCGACATTGATAAGAATGAGTGTCATGAGAACGGTTTTTGGGATGGTAGCCAAATGCCACATTCTGAGATGTTCTGGAAGCTCCTTTCCATTTTGAAGGGTTCGCTTTACCACTTCCCCCTTCCGTTCCTCCAAACTAATTGGCACTACACTTTCACCTGTTGCTGCTGCCACTACATCTCCGTCTTTACTTTGCACGTCTACAACTTCCTGTTGATCCATTTCAATTTCTTGGGACTCCTTAGGAATTTTCTTGTCCCGCGGTAGGAGGTAAATGTGCAGAGGGACGACGAGTAAATTGAGAGTTCCAAATAAAACGAACGGAAGTTTATATCCACCTAGCTACCGGAAACGATGAAGGGAATATTTTAAAAAGGTACAAAATCAAAATTTTTGTTGCAGTAATGACACATTGGGAAATTTTATAATTACTTCTTGTAATGGTCCTCCGGATAAAAGAGAAATTATTTCTCCTATAGCCACGTATGTTTCAGTGAGCCCCTACATTATATTAGATGCATTTGGAAAAGTTATAATTTTGCGGAATTTTTTAATTAACTTAGCTATTAACTTCTCACTAAAAACTCACCATAATTAAACTTATATTATCCGGAAACGTTTGAGCAGCATACGTGACAGTTGCTGTGTAAATACCTGTCTTACCAAAAGATGATAGGATCATGCATATGAAACATCCAGCTACAAACCATTTGTAGGAATCCACAAGTTCCAGTAATCTGCTCTGCGTGCATAAAGTAGTATTCAGATTTCTTGAAAACAGTGTGTTGTTTTTTTTACAGAAAATAATCAATGCAAAATTTAGTACCCGAAAATCATCATGAAGGCTCCAAAAAGTATCATCCCACCAACTATGACTATTTTCGGCCCAATTATTGCAACCTAGAAACCATCAATGAAACATTATGTGGATAATATATACATTGGGTCGTTTTATTTCTTTTTGTTTTATTGACGTTTCTAACATCATAATACACTAAATTAATGTATCTATGTAATCATATTGTTCATTTTTAATACACATTGTCTGTGAAGAACTAAAATGACCCATATCCATTTGTACCTAAAAACAATATGCACTATCTACAAAAATACTGAAACATGTCTTGAAAGTATTTAAATAAAATATTTTACACTTTTTAAAAATATGTAAATAGAACATTTTAGACTTTTCAAAAATTTGTAGATAGAACATTTTACAATTTTAAAAAACATTTAAATAGAACATTTTACGCTTTTAAAAAACGTGTAAATAGAACATTTTAGACTTTTAAAACACATGCATAAAACAATATCCACTATCTACAAAAATGCTGAAATATGTCTTGTAACCATTTAAATAGAACATTATGCAATTTTCAAAAACGTGTAAATAGGGCATTTTACGTTTTTCAAAAACTCTTAATAATTAACATTTTACGCCTGTTTCTAATTTTGTTTTTATGACATAACATAACTCATTTTGATTCCAGTTTAAATTGGATATGGGTTATTTTGGTTCTTCACAGACGATATTATAGATTTAATGCTATAACGATAATAAGTAAATGTAATAGTACTTGTAGGATTTTTTTTTCTTACCAAAACGCCAACGAATGGAGATGCAAAAAAGGAGATAATGTCACCCGAACTGAAAATCATTCCAATGACACTTGTAGAAACGCCATGCCTAGCTCCCTATATTTATCAACATTATAGTATAATATTTGTAACCCGGTTCTTATTTGCGCTCAGCTCTTATTAAATCATTTGGAGTGCCCTGTGCTTATTTGAGACCTGGCGCTTATTCGAGTTATTTTATCAAGCCATTATACTGCATATAGGTGTGAAACTTGTAATAACAAAGATAATGAATTTAAGTACCTCAGGTGGCAAGGCAGGTGAAATGATGGTGGAAGTACAAAATATAGAAACATATCCTATGGATAAACTTAAAAACACAAATTTCTGCTCTCTCGTAAAATTTTTAAATACTAATTTTGTACTTGGAACAACGTCTTCCTTCGACATTTTTTCATCCGGTTATTTCTAATAACTGGATCGAAATGAATTATGCTTGAAATTTCACTCCACTTTGTTAGAAAACGATTAAAGCTAGAAATGTATTTTTGTTATGTACATAGAGCACGCAAGAATGAAGATTACTAATATATCTGTAATTTCAACTAAATATCTGTATTTAATGACAGTAGATCAAATTAGTAACTAGAAGTAATTTTTCTTAGCGATAAGAATGCTTAATTTCGATAGCAGTGTAAATGCAACATGTCTATTATATGGTACTGTAGATCCGTACTGGAAAAGTGGACTTACTTTGTCGGGAAGAATTTGGGCAGTGCGTAAAAATGTATAATGAAATAAATAAAACCATAGCTACTTACTAGTTATATTTTGGAATGTAGTTCAAGAGGCAATAAGATCGTAAATCGTAAATCGTATAGCGTGACGGTTGCGTTTAAATATCCGTATAATGTGTATGGAGAAACTATTTATTGTAAGAATGATAGTTCAATTCAATTACTTTACATGTTTATAAATTCCCATTTAGGTACTTATACACGTTTAAGCAAAAAGTCTCCCATGATTCCGCGTGTAGCTCTATTCAATTTGCCTATGTAACATATATGCATTATAGTGAAGACTTATACTTGACCAGCAGATGAACATCCAGTTTTTTCTCCAAACAAGGTCAGCTTTTATTTGAAAGTAATAAGAGTTTGTTCATTACAATTCTTACGCTTTATAGTGTAAACAAAGTACCCAACTGTTTACATGTGTGTAATATAAGTAGCTATATTCATGGATCTGCAGAAAGATATAGAGAACATGTTTCAATTTCAGCACACCCAAATAATGCCAAAAGCCAGATTGACTATAAACATACACAAATCAGTGTACATATTATAGTGTATTGTGCATTTGCATATTTCAATTTACAAATAAAAGTATATAAATAGTGATCGTAAAATGTACTGGGGGTGTATTTTCTGTAATTTAATGCCTTCATGATTCGTCATGCCAGTCGTTAAGAGACATAGTGCCAAAAAATCACATGCTCAATCTGTTTTAGTACAGACCTACAGAAAAATAATATTGTAGTTATTATTCATTTTGTGTATTTATAAATAGATATTGATTCCATAGTTTAGGAAATTAATACGGCCTTGTCTCTTGTCCTTTGGTCTGGGGCATTTTGATCTTTCAAACTTTGTTGTTAAAATAAGCTAAATATTTTCAGGGCCGGAAGAAGGAATTGTTTTTGGACAGGAATTTGTTTCCGTACAAAAACCCCCATTTTGAATTTATTGAAGCTATTCTTTGGTAAACAAAAATGTTGTATTTACATATTTTTTATAGAAAAGTTTAAAATGTTGTTTTTACTTGATTCTAAAAAGTGCTCAATGTTCTATTTATCAGTTTTGAGAAAAATGTTAATTGTTTTATTTCCATGTTTTTGAAATGTACAAAATAATTTAATTGCATGTTTGTGAAATGTACAAAATAATTTAATTGCATGTTTGTGAAATGTACAAAATAATTTAATTTTATTGCATGTTTGTGAAATGTACAAAATAATTTAATTGAATGTTTGTGAAATGTACAAAATAGTTTAATTGCATGTTTTTGAAAAGTGCAAAATGTTCTATTAAGATGTTTTTGGAAAATTCAGGCAGCGGGACTGCCTTCGCTGGTCCCATTATCCGGCCCTGAATATATTTAATGTGAACATAGCTGTCACATATTCTTAAAGCGAGGTAGGAAGCAATGTATTACATGAAATTTAAAAAAAACAGTGTAATGGCAACAAAAAAAATGAAAGAAACTTAAACAAATTATTCGTGCAAGTCATACTGTTGTCGGCGTCGGCTTTTCAACATTATTAGCGTCGATCTCGATATCGACGTTCCGCTTGCATCCTGACTTAAATCCTGTCATCCTTCCTCTGCCTGCTCTGCCTCCCTGTCTATTTGTCCGTCAAGGTTTAAATTCCAAACTTAAGTGGTGAGCTCCAGCCCAGCCCAAATTATTACTTACTACTGGCAACAAAGCAAAAAAAACTAAATTCTGTTCTATAACAATAACAATAAAAGTGTAAATGTTAAAGTCTAATAATTTTACACACTAAAATATACAAGAATATAAATTGGATTCATTCTCTGGTAGTAGTAAATACTATAGTAAATTACAATTTTTGTAATAATTGACATTTTTTCATTACTTTTGAAAAGCCTAAGCTCAGTATACAACATACAAAAATTAAATCAACAAATGCTAGACGCATCATCAAAATTTGGGATTTTTCGACGCATAGTTGGCGTGGGTGTAGTTAGCTCTATACTGATTTTATGGTTCATGTTGTCGGGATTACTGGAGGTTGAGTTGAGGTGCTCAAGTGGGATTTGAGCTGGAGTAATGGAATTACTCAATCGGATGCTTCCACCAGTGCCTGCTCGGTTACATCTAATAATTCCATCTGAGTCCGATGCAGGCTTATTGCGTGGTGTCGGTTGGTTATGGAAGAAAAGGAAGTAGCAGAGTATGACAACCCCCTTAACAATCAAATATTAAATTAACATTTAAATTGTAATTTTATAGCTTTTAATAATGTTACTAGTGTTTTGTCATTGTTGTTGTAGCAGGATAGGTTAAAGACGTATTTGACATATAAAGTAAATTATATGTTTTAAATTTACCCAAGTGAAGCAGACGCTGCCACAGAGACCCGCACTAGTGGGATAGCCAAAATTCTCAAGAAGATGACCTCCAGCTAATGCACCAATTGCAGCACTGTAGAAAGCAATATGGTGTTAACAATGCATTTAAATATTTGTCAGTCTTTTGCTTTTTTTATGTAACACATTCAATAAGGTTTTTTAAAAATTTTACAGATATGTGTGTGAATTTATATCCAATACTGGGGAGGATTTCATTAAATATCGTCGGTGAAGAAGCAAAATGATCCGTATCCATTTTTAGCTAAAAATAAAGTTCACTTACTACAAAAATATTGAAATATTAGATTATGATCTTGAAAGGGTTTAAATAGAACATTTTGCATTTTATAAAAGGTGTAAATTGTTCATTTTGCACTTTTAAAAACAAAGATATAAATAGAACATTGAACACTTCAAAAAGATGTAAATAGTTCATTTTGCACCTTTCAAAACCATGTAAATAGAACATTGAACACTTTTCAAAAAGATGTAAATAGTTCATTTTGCACCTTTCAAAACCATGTAAATAGAACATTGAGAACTTTTAAAAATCACTTAACATCTAACGTGGCTTTCTTATTTAGTGTTTTTATGATATAGTTCATTTTGACTGTAGCTTAAATTGGATAGGGGTCATTTTGATTCTTCACTCACGATATGTCACACTTTCAAAACCACCTATTCAAACAGTATATATTATTATGTATAAAAAACAAGGGCTAAAGCCCTTGTTTTTTGGTAGCCTTAACAGTAATATGGGGTATTACTCTTTAATGCTAAAATCGGTATGCAGTGGACGGCGTGGAGCGAGTGTAATTTTATTTCATCATTATTTTGAACTGCATCTTTTGGTGACCAATAGTGGTAGTATGTGCAATTACCATTTGTAAATTCCAATGTTTGAATTTCCCGCTTAAGTTGTAAAAATAGTGTTAAATGAAGATTTCGACCGGTTACTCAATGAAAATAAACTAACTTGATATATTATTCGAACGGTAACAATTTGGCAAATGTAAATAACTTAGTGTGCACGCACGATTGTTATTAGTTTTTAAATGGTTTTGAAATAACATAATTGCAAATTAAAAAATTTTAACGGATTGTGTCAAGTGATATATCATTGGAAAGCTCTTCAAAAATAAGCAGGGACCTTTTTTTCGTTTTTTGATTGTGACCCATGCAACACATTTTTGGCGGCATTTAAAAATTAAAAGACCGTTATTTTGAAAACGTTTTGTTATAATGGAGGCCCGTTCCAAAATTTGAATTCTACTGGCGATTAGCTTTCCAATGATATATGGCTCGATGAAATCGGTCCAGTATTGCAGAATTTTCAAAAATCCGGTAAATTATGTTGATAGGTAGGAAAAAAGACTCACCCAGCATAGTATATTGTGGAGATTAAGCTGGAGACAATGGCGTACGTTTCAAGGTTATCCTTGTGCCCTGCCTCACTAAATAATATCCAATTAAATTTCAATTTTCAAAAATAAATCATGTATCGAAAATTTATATCTTATAATTTAACAAAATTTTGAGAACTTACACCGTGTACAGAATTGTGGCTTCACAAGCAGGGATAAACGCTGCTGACAATCCAGCTGTGACCAGTACGATACAAATTATATTCTGCCAAATTGTACTGTGAAAGTTTTAAGTTGGTCATGATATAACTTACCCATAAGCATGTACATAAATCAGTATATTCTATATAGTATGCATAGTAAAAGTGATTTGTCGAAGGCTCACTTTTGCAATCCTAGAAAGGGTAATGGCCCTAAAAAGCAGAAGGAGAGACTGGTCAGAGTAAGTCCCAAAATGATGAGAATCCATGACTTGTTCATTCTGTCTGAAACCCATCCAAATAGAGGACTGCATAATCCATACACAACGGACATCAGTAGGAACATTAAAGTCGTCCCAGTCTTCGTTAGGTTTAGCTAAATATTTGAAGCAATATAGTAATGAAAGTACGTTGTTATTAGCTTGAGTTAAAAATATAAAAAATAAAAATGAGCTCTTAAAGAAATATCTTGCACATTTGATGATTACAGGTGATAGATGAGGCTCCAACGTAGACGCTAAGAAAGACCAGGAAACACCAGTGACGAAAATCACTAGAGCCGCGAGCATAGTCCTTGGAATAAAGGCCAAATGCCATAGTCTAAGTTGGTCTGGAATTTTATTTCCGTTTTTCAGCGTGGGTAAACTCAATTGATTTGTTTTCTCGTCCAACTCTAAATTCTCCGCTGATTTTGAACTTGGCATAGAACCCTTCGTAACTATGTCGTCTGGTGGCAGAAGAATCAAATCAAGAGGAATTACAAGCAAATGCAACGTTCCAAATAATACAAAGGGAAGCTTGAATCCACCAATCTGTGAACCACACAACAAAACTACAATCGGATCGGGTCATTAATCAGACACAAAAGTAGTATGTTCTGAACAGATTGAACACCTTTTCCCGCCGTTTCGGCGCCGCACGGCGGGTTTCGCGCCGAAAAAACCGCACAGAAAATAGCCGAAAAAACCGCACGGCGGGTTGCGAATTTCTCGCCGAAAAAACCGCACGGCGGGTTATCGATTTATTGATTTTATTGATTTTTATCCCGCCGTTATTGATTATCTCGCCATCTCTCTTGACAGGTGTTGGTTCCGGTATGTTATCGATCGGACGCCTGGTGTTGGTTCTGGTATGATATCGATCGGGCGCCTGGTGTTGGTTCCGGTATGTTATCGATCGGGCGCCTGGTGTTGGTTCTGGTATGATATCGATCGGGCGCCTGGTGTTGGTTTCGGTATGATATCGATCGGGCGCCTGGTGTTGGTTTCGGTATGATATTGATTGTTTGGTGTTAGTCCCCCGCCACAACCGACAACTCTACAGTCTTTATGCTATTTCCCGCCATTGTGTCTGCTATTTCCCGCCAATGCATCTAATGCTATGTCTCCGCCACCGCAGGCTGTCGCTATTTCCCCCCAATCAATACTATGTCCCGCCATTGCAGGTTGTAAATCAATACAACATTATGCATTTTCTACGATAATTATTACAAAATTCTTGCATTTTCTCTCAAAATCAATAGTAAATTTAGTTTTTTTCTGGAAATCAATACAAAATTCTTGCATTTTCTCTCAAAATCAATAGTAAATTTAGTTTTTTTCTGGAAATCAATACAACATTATGCATTTTCTCTAAAAATCAATGGTAAATTTAGTTTTTTTCTGGAAATCAATACCAAATTTTTGCATTTTCTCTAAAAATCAATAAAAAATTTAGGTTTTATCTGGAAATCAATACAACATTATGCATTTTCTGCGAAAATTAATACAAAATTCGCTGTAGCTGCAGGCGATGGGGCGTGCCGCAGCCCTAACCCCGCCGCTCGGGGCTCTACCGCTGTCCGGAACCTGCCGCTCGGGGGTCTGCCGTCGGACTGAGGGGAGTCTGCCCCTACCCTAGGTGGAACTCGCTGTTGCAGTGGGCAGAGCTCTAAGCTTTGTCGTGCAGATTAGGTACACAATTGTCATGTGTGAAACATAATATAGTATAAATAGAGCTTGTGTGTACCCTCACTGCTCATTTGAAGACCAACCTTCAAGGTGAACACATCTCTTATCATGGATGTCAACAATATTTTTGAGGAAGAACCAACCGTTTACGACTCGTCTGAACAGTCAGTGAGTTCAAACTTGAATTTAGTAGAGCTACCGCCTACTAATGTAAGTGAACTTGCAAGTACAGACTATATCCAATGCTTGTCCTTACTAAGTACTAAGGATAACTACAACCCTCTTGAGTTCAGATGGATATATGACAACTACGGATCGCTACAAGAATCTATGCTAGGTTGAGACGTGAGAATTGTCAAGCAAGACGGTACGAGTTGCGAAGCAACTGATGTTGTAGCTCCAACCAACTTGTTTTTCCATGCGCTGTTTTCAAATCTGCAATTGTATTTAAACGGAAAGCTGGTACTGGATACATCTAATTTTTATCCATGGACAGCCTACTTGCAAAGAGCTTTGGGAACAAGCCAACTTGAAAAAGATGGATACTTGAAAGATGAGATGTAGTATCCAAATACTATGCCTAATACGTTTGCAGTCACTGACGCTAGATTTAATGCAAGATATCAATTAACACAAAACTCTACACAGTTCTATTTGCTTGGATCTCTGCTTGGAAACTTTTTCAACCAAAACAGATATATTCCAAGTGAGACAGAGTGTCGGATTGTCTTGAAACGAAGCGATCCATACTTGTATTTGGATTGTGCAAAAAACGATAAAGCTGGATTTTCTGGATGTCCGTATAAAGCAGAAATTACAAACGCTGTTTTTTATGCTGCTCAGAAGACAATTTCACAAGATGTTGTGGATTTACATCGAGAACAGTTATCAGACGATGATACATTTAAATATGTAACAAACGAATTTCAAATGAAAGCCATTTCAGTAGCAAAAGGAATGACATCAGTAACTTCTGGCGGAATTGTTATTGGAAAAATACCAAAAGTAATGGTATTCTGCATGTTAGATACTGAAGCTTTCAATAGAAATATGACAAAATCAGCATTTAATTTTGAAGATTTCAATATAAGTGAGCTGAATGTCACTTGGATTGGAGAAAATCGTGTTATCCCATACAGTTTCAAAGGTGACGACGCGACAGCTGGTGACAACTTTTTGCTTGCTCTAAGAACGTTGCGGAAGACAGTCCCATTTAAAACGTTGGGAAATGGAATCTCGAGAGATAATTATCTCAAAGGTAAAGTATAACAAACACATTTGATACTTAATAGCATAGCTAGCGCACCCGCAGCCTAGCCGTAGCCTAGCATAGCTAGTATAGCATAGCTAGCTTAGCATAGCTAGTATAGCATAGCTATATAATTTATGTGCTTGTACTTTACAGGTAATGTATTCACTGCTGTGGAACTTTTGCCAAACTTTGAAAATGCCCTGTCTGTAAATCAAAAAGGTCAAGTAAAAATTGGATTGAAATTCAAAAAACCATTGGACAAAGCCATAACCGTACTCGTCTATTGCTTGTACCAAGGAGTGTTTGAACTGGATAGCCACAAACAAATACATTTCGAGCATTCCATGGATTAGATGTAAACACATACTATCCAGACAACAATAACCTAAACTTTAGTTTAACCTTTACACATAAGACAAATAAAACGTTTTTTAAAAACACTAGGTTAAATAAAAGAAGTAACAAAACAATTTAAATATAATTAAGTTTGAACAAAGTTTAAACAAAACCGTAGTTTGTAAAACAAAATAGTTTGTAAACAAATAATATAGTAAAACATTTTGTTAACAAAAACAAATTTAGTATGTAAAAAAAATATTTAAGTTTGTAAAACATAATAACTTTTTAAAACAAAGTAAAAATTATTTAGTTTGTAAAAAAAAATAATTTGTAAACATTTGTAAAAAAAAAATTTAAGTTTGTAAAACATAATAACTTTTTAAAACAAAGTAAAAATTATTTAGTTTGTAAAAAAATAATTTGTAAACATTTATAAATTGTAAACAAAATTTTAAAACTGTAATAAAAAAAAAACAATTGGCATTTTTTAACATTAAACGAGGGTTTATTAAATAAAACATTTTCATTGCTCACACAAATTTCATATATAAAGCATACAAAATGCAAACGAATCCCCTAGGACAACAGCGAGCTCCACCTAGGGTAGGGGCAGACTCCCCTCAGTCCGACGGCAGACCCCCGAGCGGCAGGTTCCGGACAGCGGTAGAGCCCCGAGCGGCGGGGTTAGGGCTGCGGCACGCCCCATCGCCTGCAGCTACAGCGAATTTTGTATTAATTTTCGCAGAAAATGCATAATGTTGTATTGATTTCCAGATAAAACCTAAATTTTTTATTGATTTTTAGAGAAAATGCAAAAATTTGGTATTGATTTCCAGAAAAAAACTAAATTTACCATTGATTTTTAGAGAAAATGCATAATGTTGTATTGATTTCCAGAAAAAAACTAAATTTACTATTGATTTTGAGAGAAAATGCAAGAATTTTGTATTGATTTCCAGAAAAAAACTAAATTTACTATTGATTTTGAGAGAAAATGCAAGAATTTTGTAATAATTATCGTAGAAAATGCATAATGTTGTATTGATTTACAACCTGCAATGGCGGGACATAGTATTGATTGGGGGGAAATAGCGACAGCCTGCGGTGGCGGAGACATAGCATTAGATGCATTGGCGGGAAATAGCAGACACAATGGCGGGAAATAGCATAAAGACTGTAGAGTTGTCGGTTGTGGCGGGGGACTAACACCAAACAATCAATATCATACCGAAACCAACACCAGGCGCCCGATCGATATCATACCGAAACCAACACCAGGCGCCCGATCGATATCATACCAGAACCAACACCAGGCGCCCGATCGATAACATACCGGAACCAACACCAGGCGCCCGATCGATATCATACCAGAACCAACACCAGGCGTCCGATCGATAACATACCGGAACCAACACCTGTCAAGAGAGATGGCGAGATAATCAATAACGGCGGGATAAAAATCAATAAAATCAATAAATCGATAACCCGCCGTGCGGTTTTTTCGGCGAGAAATTCGCAACCCGCCGTGCGGTTTTTTCGGCTATTTTCTGTGCGGTTTTTTCGGCGCGAAACCCGCCGTGCGGCGCCGAAACGGCGGGAAAAGGTGTTCAATCTGTTCAGAACATACTACTCACAAACTGAAGCCACGAACAACATAGCAGTACATTGAATTATTGAATGTGATTAATTGTATAGTGGTGACAAATATAAGTTATAACGTCGTGTAAAAGGCCTCCAGAGAGAAGAGCAATTATATCTGCAATGGCTATGTAAGTCTCCGTCAGTCCCTAAAAAGATTTGGAAAACAGAAAAAAACAATTTACATATACGAAATTAGTACTTCGAAATTATTGCATAAAAGAAGGGGCAAGACATAGTTTATTAGACGAATTTACGAACCACAACAAGACTCATATTGTCTGGGAACATTCTTGCAATGTATGTTAGGGTGGCAGTGTAGATAGCTGCTCCACCAAACGATGATAATCCCATACAGATGAGGCATCCTGCAACGTACCATTTGGTGGACTCTAGTGGTACATCTTCAAGTAATCTACTCTGCACGTTACATCAAAATTTGAATGGACCTTTAGTATTGTTTATATGCACGTTTTCGAATAATTGCAAAATCAAAAAATAAAGAATTTAAAAATGTTTAAGCATTCAGAAGTAAACACCAACTTTAAATGAGTGTATGAGTTTGCCTGATTACCCAAAGAAAATGTAGAATAACCCATTCAAAACGATTCCACTAATTATGACTATTTTGGGTCCAATGGCTGCAATCTTGAAAGAAAATAATTATAATAGTTCATGGCAAGTACATTTGTGGACCAAAGTAAATTAATTTGTTTGCGTTCTCTCCCTGGATTTAAGTATAGCCTCACCAAATGACCCAGAAAAGGGGACACAAAAACTCCCACGAGACTACTCACACTATAACACAGTCCAACAGTGCTGCTAGAAACACCATGCTTTTCTGCCTATTAAAATTGTATGTAAAGATTAAACTTGATTAATATTTTTGTTTTGTTTTAAATTTACCTGAGTAGGTGGGATCAGCTAGGGTTAAAATGAGTTGTGGAGTTTCGAATATTTCGAGCGAGGTATATTACAAAAATCTCACCTCAGAGGGAAAGAAAGGCGCAGTTAGAGCAGCAGGACAAACCATGGTGTGATGTAACCAACGGACAATGTTAAAAATGCCCATTTTTGCTCGTTAGTGAAGTCCTTGAAAAGGGATTGGATTTTTGATATGGGTTTCGAAATCGACATTCTACTTATCGCGTGTTAGTTAGTCAAACAATCAATATCTAATTATTGTTGAGCTGCACTTAAATTCCTGTATTCTTGTAGTATTGAGTATTATTGTGACTTTAAAATAACATTTTGTCCAATATATTAGTACTACGTTTACGGAATTTTATCTTCTTTGATTCTTCAGATTACAATTTTTGCTGAATCTTTGCCCAACACTTTGTTCTTTAAGGCCTATAGTAAGTACCGTGGAAAAACATTTATTTAAATTTATGTACATATATCGAATATTTCGTAGAGGTGGTTATTTCAACTGTCAATAGCCGAACTAGAGCGTGAACTTTATACAGTTCTTAACTGATACTATCACCATTTTTAGCAGTAAACTAAAAAGGTGGGATAAATATTTAATAGGAAAACAGGTTTTCTATGTAAATTAATTCACATTTGAGGGGTCTGTCGTAAAATTTTTGTATACTGTTTTTCTACTTGAGGCACCTTTTAGACGAAATTTTTTATCTGGTACTAAACTGGATCGAAAATGTGTTTGAAAATTTAGTCCTACGCGTGCTTCAAAAAGATCTATATGCTAAACTAAAAACGCTTAATAGTATGTAGAACACATGAGAATGTACATTAAGAATATATTTAATTATATTAGTAATTTCGACTAAATCTCTATAATTAATAACACTAGAACAAATTAACGGTAATTTTTCTTATCTAACTGATATGAATTCAGAATCCCAAAACATTTAAGCACTTATGGTATACAGTAGGTTGCTGATCCGACTACGACAATGTAAGACGCAAGAAGATCGTAAATCGTAGTTTGTTGGCTGTGCTTAAATATCCGTATAATTTGCAAGGAGAATCTATTTATTGTAAAAACGATCACCCTATTAAATTGCATTATTCCATGTATAAATTCACATATACCGTACATCCTATAATAGTACGCCCCGCGTACTATCCAAATTTGGACCTCTCAGACCCGCGTACTATTACAGACCCGCGCACTGCCGTTTAATAGCGTGTTAAATTGACCCGCGTACTATTCAAACAGAGACCTCTCAGACCCGCGTACTATTACAGACCCGCGCATTATTATAAAATATACGGTAGGTTACATACATTTAAGCAAAAAGTCTGTGCCGTGTTGACGCGTAGCTTTATTCAATTCATCTCTGTACATAGTGAATTATCTGTATGCTACTTTTACTTGGCCAGTAGATGAACATCCAGTTTTTTTTTCAAGCAGGGTCATTTTTTATTTGAAATTAACAAGAGTTCGTTCATTAAAAGTTTTACTAGTGTGGAAACCAATACTCAAGTGTGGACATATCGTGTATAATAGGACTATATATGTAATTTATTATTCATGGGGGTCCACATAAAGATTTTCAATTTCAGCACCCCCCAATAATAATAACCAGACTGACTAAACATCTTCAAACATCAGCGTATGTAATACATATTATAGCGTATTGTGCATTTGCATATTGATCAGCAGATGAACAACAAATTTTTTCTCCTAACAAGGTCACCTTTTATTACCTAACCGTACATATTACATTATTACACATAACTAGTAAAGCAACCCGACCTGCGGACGGAATGTACCAAAACAATTTATCAGACTTGCATAATTATTCAATCTGACATCACTAACTATTTATCCAATTCCATGGCACGCAGATTTTTAGATAAACTTTATGCATTTTTGCCAAACACAAACAATATCAGTTTATTCAATTAAGTTTGTCGTAAGATACCTTGCGCACATATATTCTGTAATTTACTGTCGTCATAATCATGCATGCCAGTGCAACACACTACAGTGGTGTTACACGAATCTAACTGAATTCCTCGCTCTCCAAAATTTTGAAACTTGCAGATTAACCAGTCAAAGCTAACATCCTAACCTGTTAACATCGCCTTACAAATTTTTGTTACGATCTTTTCTAAGCGTGTAATTAAGATCGCGCTAACAGGTTTACGTGTTAACTTTGACAGACCTGTTTATAAGTAAATTTTGCAATTTTGGAGGGGGGGGGGGATCAGTTAGCTTCTTGTAACAGCGCTGTATGTTACAAAATACCATTAACTGGATTTTCTGTTGCTATATTTACAGCACAAGAGTTGAAACATTGAAATATACAGTAAATCTGCTAAGGAATTTATATCGCTGTATAACATATATGCTACATTAGTGATCCATTCTAAAATGTATTGTCTCACTAGTCAGTCCAGTGATTAAAGAGAAAGCCACCTATGCCGGACATAGGGGGTTCGAATTCAACTGTTTAGAAAACATTAACAAAAGCGTTCAACAGGACTACCAATTGCGCGATCTAACCGCGATTTCCGTAAACTTAACACAACAGTATGAGTAACTTCCTAAGGAACCGAAATTCTTGGTGACCACTGTTAACCGATTGTGCTGCCGATGTGGGACAGCAAAATAGGTTACAAATTAACAGTTACGTGGTAAATTCGCCTATATTTTTCTAAGCGAGTGCAGACAAAATAGTAATAGTTTATAAAGTATTTTATGTATTTATAAACAGATATTGATTATATGATGATAATATGTGTTTTTAGAATTAAGACGGCTTTGTCCCAAGTCATATGGTCTACATTACGAGGTAGGAAGCAATGAAATAAAAGTGCAGTGCAATAGCAAAAAAAAAGAAACTTGAACAAATTACTGTTCTTGCAAGTCATAATAATATTATTATGCTGCTGTCGGCTTTTTAACACTATTAACGTCGATGTCGACATCGACGTTCCGCTCCCATCCTGTAATCTTGTCATCCTGCCACTGCCAGCCTGCCTGCGTGCCGTCTATTTGTCTGTCGAGGTTTAAATTCTATAAAAAACGATGAGCTCTATAGTGTCTAGTGTTAGTGCTGTCATTCAGGGCCGGACGAATGAATTGCTTTTAGGCAGCAATTTGTTTCCATATAAAAACCACCATTTTTATTATAAATGATGTTCTTTGGTACAGAAAAATGTTGTGTTTACATGTTTTAGAAAAGTTTAAAATGTCCTATTTGCGTGATTCTGAAAAGCGCAAAATGTTCTATTAACATGTTTTTTGAAATGTGTTAAATGTTTTACTTGCATGTTTTTGAAAATTCAAAATATTCTTTTTACATGTTTTTTAAAACTGCAAAATGTTTCATTTACATTTTGTTTTTAAATTCAGGCAGCGGGTGCTGCCTGCGCTGCTGGCCGCATTATCCGGCCCTGCTGTCATTTTTCCACAGCTTAAGTGATTTTACCTTCTTCATATGGGATTTAAAAATGAAAAATGTTGTGCACAGCGTCAATAACAATTGTGCATTTTCGACGCATTAGATGACGTTATTATTTTATATTATTAACTCAGTAATGATTTTATTGTTGATATTTTCAGGCTGACTGGAAGTTGAGTAGAGGTAGTGAAGTGGAATATGTGCTGGGGTAATGGAATTACTAACTCAGGTGCTTCCATCAGTGCTTCTTCGGTTTCGGTTACGTCCAATAATTCCATCTGAGTCCGATGCAGACTTATTGCGTGGTGTTGGAACTGTTGGATGGTTATGGAAGAAAAGAAAGTAGCAGAGTATGCCAATCCCCTATTAATCCAATGTTATAATAACAATAACATCAATTTTAGCTTTTTAGCAATAATGTTAATGTAAGTAGCGTGCTGTTGTTAAGAAGGGAATAGTTTCCACGACACTCGCTCCCACAGGTTCTTCCCAGATCTTCCAGACAGCATCGGCCATCTGACAGAAAAGGAGAGAGACCCATGAGAGGAAAGAATAGGAATTTAACACTACATGCGATCCTTCGATCTGATGCGAATTGACCAAGAGATGGATCAGAAACGGACGCTGCCTTGCGGCTAAAGATGCATCTCGAGGAAAAGAAGCGAGGAAGAAGGAGAGCTCAAGCATGCTAAGGCAGTTGGATTTTGGTCTTCTTCCAAGGCTAAGGTCGGATTCAGCTCTTCAGCACGGACTGAACTGGAATTCCTGCTCTTCAAGCACGACTCCACGAGCGACTCCTCGAGAAGAGAGGATTTCAGATTTATCTTCATTATTTTCTGTTTCATAATAATTATATTTAGTTTTTCGAAATGAAAAATGCTCATCAAAAGGGAAGGGAGAACATGGAAACCCCAAAAGGCTTTAGACGTTTAAAAGGGGATTGCTCCGATTCCGTGTGTTGGTGTAATCATAAAATCAAGGAGAATAAAAGGAGTTTTTATAGTGAGAATTTTTATATCATAATTTTCCTGTGCCTCGTAGTTTCCATCTTCGCCGCTCCCCTCTGTGAGTTCGTATTGAGTTTATTCTAATCGTATTTCGAGGTCAAAAGACCATAAGTAAACATTATAAAAGAAAAATCAAAAGAAAAATTAATATTTGTGAATTACCGATATAACTATTGGACCCGGATCTGGAAACTGTAAGCGCTGCTTCGGCATCGCCCGTAAGATATAATTGTAAAATATTTAAATCATAATTATTGTGTGGACGAAAACCTAAAGAATAAAAGAAACCAAAAATAATTATGAAAACTTTGAATCCTTAATGTTTTGGCTCCCAGCCCTCTGCTGAAAGGAGAAAATCCTATCATTTCATTTTCAAGTTATAACTTTATTTTCTTTTCCGATTCAATTAATATAAATTTATCCTTAAAATTACCTCATCTCTTCGATCGTTTCGTGTTTTAATTTCATTGGCAAATATACTTGATTCTCATCATCGGCATTCCTAGAATTAAGTATATGGAAAGAAAATTATTATAAATATTATCGTACCAAAATTGATTGGCATAAATATTAGACGTTGGGTGTAGTTCCGAGGGAATCCCCGACGTAATTATAGAGACTTGGCCCGTTCATAAAAACATGAAAATATACGAAAATGTTAAGTAAAATTGAAGGGAGAGCGAGGGAGCGAACCCGTGACTCTGGCTAATTTTGGGGTTCGCCTCCTTCTTTAATGTTGACGGTTGGTCGCAGTATTGGTCTGTATTCTCTGCACCAAGTTTGTCCACCGCCAAGCTATTCTCCGAACTATCTTCATGTGCAAATTAAATAAAATAATAACTTAAAAATAATTATCCTAAACTAAAATTAAAATAAATAAAGAAAAATTCATATACTTACTTAATTAGGCATCAAAATTCAAGACATGTGGCTGTCCTGGAGCTAGAGAGTGGACGCAGTCGGTGTCTGGGGGCTGAGGCTCCAGACTAATCAGACGCGCGCACTGGCGGCCCTCCTCTGTCTCCGAGATAGGCCTGGCTGCGGGAGCTGGCACCTCCAGCGTCAGGCCACATGCCCTCCTGAAATAAAAATAAAAATTAAATAAATCTAAATCTTAAAAACTAAAAACTTGCCTATTTAAATCCGCAAAATTAAGGACTGAGCAAATTGCTGGAACAGAAAAGCCGGCAATGGAAGGCTCTTGCCACCCAGAATACTCGGCATCCCAGGAGCCAATTCCTCGCCTTTGACTTTCCTATCCGGCGAGGCTGGAGTTGTGGGCGGCCAGGCCTACAACCTTCACGCCGCTCAGTCCCTCTGCCCCCTCGAGGGCAGCCAGGCCCTCGACCGTTGCAACGCCTTGCCTTCCTAAAAATAAAATGAAAAATACACCTAAATAAAATTAACTTCCCATTCTAATTGGAACACTAAAATTGGCAAAAACTTCCGTGGCAGACCGTATTTCCGAGGAACCTTGGTTGGGTCGTCGGCGGTCCCCATGCTCCGTTTGCCGTGCACCGTCGACGGTTTCCATCCGGTCCTCGTGAATACGGAAGCTCGTGGTGGCGAAGCCGGGAAAATGGATACTTTTCCCATCACCCCGGCCTCTGCCACCGAGCCATTTGCCACTGGAAATATTATAAGACAAAAATAACCTCAAATAGTGAGGAAAACATAAATTGAGCGTAAAGTAAATGGCTTAAAATCAAACAATCTTAACTCACCGTAAAAACCATAGGAGATACTTGGCAGTCTGCAGCAGCTGAGCTTCTCCTCCTTTCTCATTGGCCTCCGACCTTCATCGGAGTGGTGGACCCCCCTTTATAAACTATATCTACCATCTGACATTAACTAAATAAATTAAATAAAAATCTAAAAATGTGGGTATGATAAGCAAGTTATCATGGGTGTAAATAATTGAAATCGCGGAAATCAACAACCACGAGGGAGAATAAATCCCTCAATCACCATTGGGGTGTAAACATGAGGAGGTAAGGTAAACTCAGGGATGGCCTCCCACCCGCTCTCCAAAGCGGGGAAGTATACCATTTCGGTTTTATTGTTGTTACAGGATGTGTTCAAGAATTACAAAGTAAATTATGTTTTAAGTTTACCCAAATAAAGCAGACGCTGCCACAGAGACCCGCACTGGTGGGATAGCCGAAGTTCTCAAGAAGATGACCTCCAACAAAGGCACCATTGCACCACTGCAGATGTCAATGTGATGCATACAATAATGTCTTTAAATATTTCTAACTAGTAAATCAGTCTTTTGCTTTGTAATACATTCAATTAATTTTATGTGTGTGGCTTTATATCCAATTCGGTGGAGAATGTAATTCAATCAATATGCCACACAACTACAACAATATCAAGGGAACCTCACCAAGTAGTACACTAACTAAGATTCTAAGATTGATGTGGGCAGGTGGTGTCAGGTTGCCCGCCTCATAGGATCTTCAGGTTTCATCCGAATATCCGATTTCCATAAAATTCAAAATTTTTACTTTTCAGACTACCAAAAAGTAAATACACGGTTTTCAAAATTCAAACTACTTTATTTTTTCGAAAAATTCTGGTTTAAAAAAATGGCTTCAAAAATAAGGCTTTTTTATTCATTTTCATTCACAAATTCAAAAATTCAAAAACGTTTGAATTTTATGGAAATTGAAAGAAAACTGTGGAACCCCTGCCCGGAGGCGGCAAAATATCGAACATTCTAATGTTTAAAAAAATCCGGCGCTTCGCGCCGGATTTGTCGACCGAGGGCGGGCCCGAAGTAGATGCTGAGCTTCAACAAATGCGCAACACAATTTATGTTACGCTAAAAGATGATATTAGATTTATGGAAGCTCCCCTACCATCAATAAGCCATATACTAATGTGCGTAGCATGTAGTTAAATATAGCTGAATAATGTTGACAAATTGCACTATTCACAAATGACGTCATTTATAGAGGCTCTTCTACCATCAATAAGCCATATATGAAAGTACGTGGCATGTAGTTAAATATAGCTGGAAAATTTGTAAGAATTGCCTAATTCACAAATAACGTCATTTATAGAGCCTACTCTACCACCAATAAGCCATTTAAGAATGTACGTTGCAAACAGTTATAAAAATAATAATACTTAGATAAAGGTATTTATAAACGATCTGTGTATGTGTTCTTGTAACACCCCTGCGTTCAAAGTATCTGTTTGCCTAATTTTTAAACAAATGCAGAGCGGAACCCTAAAATAGTGATATTTAGATGACGTCATTTATGGAAGATCCCAGTATGAATACTGCAGGCATTCCATAATATAGGTACCCGTTTACCTCATTTTAAAACTAAAGACAGGCGGGATACTTGAAATAATAATATTTAAACAACGCCATCTATGAACGATTTCCGTATTAATACTAAAAAAATCATATGTTGAGGTCATACGTCCACCTAATTTCTGAACTAATTACAGTGGGGATCTCTAAAATAGTAAAATTTGAATGACGTCATCTACGGACGATTTCCGTATGTAAGCTTGAAAATTCAATGTTAAGTATATAAGTTAACTTAATTTTAGAACTAAAGGCATGTGAATTTCTGAAACGGTAAAATTTGTATGACGCCCTTTATAGACAAACCCTGCATGCATACTAGTAAAATCTTATGCTAAGGATATATGTAAACCTAATTTCTAAACCTATGACAGTGGGGATCCCTAAAAAAGTAAAATTTGCATGACGTCATTTTTATAAGTTAACTTAATTTTAGAACTAAAGGCATGTGAATTTCTAAAACGGTAAAATTTGTATGACGCCCTTTATAGACAAACCCTGCATGCATACTAGTAAAATCTTATGCTAAGGATATATGTGAACCTAATTTCTAAACCTATGACAGTGGGGATCCCTAAAAAAGTAAAATTTGCATGACGTCATTTTTGGACGATCCCTGCATGCATACTAGTTAAATCCTATGTTAAGGATATATGTCAACCGAATTTCTGAACTATTGACAGTAACGATCCCTAAAATAGTAAAATTTGTATAACGTCATTTATGGACGATCCCTGCATGCATACTAGTAAAATCCTATGTTAAGGATATATGTCAACCAAATTTCTAAACTTATGACAGTGGGGATCCCAAAAATAGTATAAATGTTTATGACGTCATTCATGGACGATCCCCGCATGCATACTAGTAAAATCCTATGTTAAGGATATATTATGTCAACCGAATTTCCAAACTTGTGACAGTGGGGATACCTAAAATAGTAAAAATTTATATGACGTCATTTATGGAAGATCCCTGCATGCATACTTGTAAAATGCTATGTGAAGGATATATGTCAACCGAATTTTTATACTTATGACAGTGGGGATCCCTAAAATAGTAAAATTTGTATGACGTCATTTATGGACGATCCCTAGGCTGCATTGTTAACGTCTGTAAAATGATGAGGAAGGAGAATTCCGAATGCCTGAGCTGGTATTCGAAGAGTCGACCCCCGTCATGAGAACGCATATTTTCCAATTTTACATTGCAGTGTCAAACCAACGACCACTATACCAGTCTGCCCTGTAAACGTACATATGTCAGCAGTACATTTACTTGTAATGGATATTATTGAAAACTTTCCATGTGTATTTCTAACGGCGAAACTTGACAAGCTCTCAGCTCCATATGTACCTTCAGTGTATTATCAGCCCTTTTTTTTTATCTTGAAACATTGATTTAATTCTTGGTCGGTTTAACTGCTAATTGCAAAGAAACTATAAATTGAATAATAACCAAAAACTATACAGCACTTCTCCCTCGCTTTTCTGGGCGATTAAAAAAGGTTTCAATATAAAATCTTCAAAAATGCGACCTGTAGCGTGCGACCAACTGACACTGTGACAGACCGACAGACAGCAAACACCAGACCAATAGATGCTTGTTCAGCATCTAAAAATCCGGCGCTTCGCGCCGGATTTGTCGACCGGGGGCGGGCCCGAGGTAGATGCTGAGCTTTAACAAATGCGCAACACAATTTATGTTACGCTAAAAGATGATATTAGATTTATGGAAGCTCCCCTACCATCAATAAGCCATATACGAATGTGCGTAGCATGTAGTTAAATATAGCTGAATAATGTTGACAAATTGCACCATTCACAAATGACGTCATTTATAGAGGCTCTTCTACCATCAATAAGCCATATATGGAAGTACGTGGCATGTAGTTGAATATAGCTGGAAAATTTGTAAGAATTGCCTAATTCACAAATAACTTAATTTATAGAGCCTCCTCTACCACCAATAAGCCATTTAAGAATGTACGTTGCAAGCAGTTAAAAAAATAATATTACTTAGATAAAGGTATTTATAAACGATCTGTGTATGAATTCTTGTAACACCCCTGCGTTCAAAGTATCTGTTTGCCTAATTTTTTAACAAATGCAGAGCGGAACCCTAAAATAGTGATATTTAGATGACGTCATTTATGGAAGATCCCAGTATGAATACTGGAGGCATTCCATAATATGGGTACCCGTTTACCTCATTTTAAAACTAATGACAGGCGGGATACTTGAAGTAATAATATTTAAACAACGCCATCTATGAACCATTTTCGTATGAATACTAAAAAAATCATATGTTGAGGTCATACGACCACCTAATTTCTGAACTAATTACAGTGGGGATCTCTAAAATAGTAAAATTTGAATGACGTCATTTACGGACGATCCCCGTATGTAAGCTTGAAAATTCAATGTTAAGTATTTAAGTTAACTTAATTTTAGAACTAAAGGCATGTGAATTTCTAAAACGGTAAAATTTGTATGACGTCCTTTATAGACAAACCCTGCATGCATACTAGTAAAATCTTATGCTAAGGATATATGTCAATCTAATTTTTAAATCTATGACAGTGGGGATACCTAAAAAAGTAAAATTTGTATGACGTCATTTATGGACGATCCCTGCATGCATACTAGTAAAATCCTATGTTAAGGATATATGTCAACCGAATTTCTGAACTGTTGACAGTAAGGATCCCAAAAATAGTAAAATTTGTATAACGTCATTTATGGATGATCCCTGCATGCATACTAGTAAAATCCTATGTTAAGGATATATGTCAACCGAATTTCTAAACTTATAACAGTGGGGATCCCTAAAATAGTATAAATTTTTATGACGTCATTCATGGACGATCCCCGCATGCATACTAGTAAAATCCTATGTTAAGGATATATTATGTCAACTGAATTTCTAAACTTGTGACAGTAGGGAGCCCTAAAATAGTAAAAATTGATATGACGTCATTTATGGAAGACCCCTGCATGCATACTTGTAAAATGATATGTTAAGGATATATGTCAACCGAATTTTCATACTTATGACAGTGGGGATCCCTAAAATAGTAAAATTTGTATGACGTCATTTATGGACGATCCCTAGGCTGCATTGTTAACGTCTGTAAAATGATGAGGAAGGAGAATTCAGAATGCCTGAGCTGGTATTCGAAGAGTGGACCTCCGTCATGAAAACGCATATTTTCTAATTTTACATTGCAGTGTCAAACCAACGACCACTATACCAGTCTGCCCTGTGAACGTACATATGTCAGCAGTACATTTACTTGTAATGGATATTAGTGAAAATTTTCCATGTGTATTTCTAATGGCGAAACTTGACAAGCTCTCAGCTCCATATGTACCTTCAATGTATTATCAGCCCTTTTTTTTTATCTTGAAACATTGATTTAATTCTTGGTCGGTTTAACTGCTAATTGCGAAGAAACTATAAGTTTAATAATAACCAAAAACTATACAGCACTTCTCCCTCGCTTTTCTGGGCGATTACAAAAGGTTTCAATTTAAAATCTTCAAAAATGCGACCTGTAGCGTGCGACCAACTGACATTGGGACAGACAGACAGACAGACAGACACCAGACACCAGACCAATAGATGCTTGCTCAGCATCTAAAAACGGCCTATATCGAATGCAGATGTGTATCATTTTCAGAATCTGAATGTACCACTTGATGTTTCCTTGTAATTGTGTACACTTTACCGGTAGAATAAGTATGTACAAGGGACTCACCCAATAGAGTACGTGGTGAAAATTAAACTGGAGACAATGGCGTAAGTTCCAACGCCATCCTCGTGACCTGCTTCCCTGAATAATACGAAATTAAATTTCGATTTAAAAAAATAAATTATGGATAAATTATCTTAATTTTAAAACATTTTAAGTACTTACACCGTGTACAGAATTGTGGCTTCACAAGCGGGAATAGCCGCTGCAGCCAATCCAGCTGTGACCAGTACTAGACAAATAATGTTCTGCCAAACTGTACTGAAAATTTTAAGTTGGTCATGATAACTTACCATGTCTAAGCATAATATACATAAATCAGTATACTATATTCTACAGTATGGAGCATATCTATTGGGACAGTTGCGGTGGCAAACTTTGACCTCGAATAGAATAGAAACTATTAAAGCACATATCACCATCTTTTTACACAATGTAGTATAAAGTGCTGCAAATAGGAAAACATGTGTTTAGAGTTGTAAAACCAATATTCGCTGCTAAAAATAAATTATTAGTTCAAAAGTATCCCAAAAACAGCGAGCAAAAGTATTGGGACAGGGAAAGTAAGAAAGAGTTTATTACACAATTTTTGCTTAAAAGTTACAAACTAAAATAAAATGATATTTTAACTTGAGTAAGTACTGTTTAGGACCCCTTTTTGCTTTAATCACTGCTTCTATCTGCATTGGAATTAATTTTATTAATCTACCTGAGACAGCTAGGACAATTGCATATAGGTATATCTTTGTAAAATATTCAAATATCAGATATAAATAAATCAACATTCTGTACAATATAGTCAAGTGCTTTGCCAAAGCCTAACTTTTGCAATCCAAGAAAGATCAGTGGTCCTAAGAAGCAGAAGGCAACACCGGACACAGTAAGACCCACAATCATGAGAGTAGTAAGATCCACGAATAAATAACGCAGAATCTAGCCCTTAGCCACAATTAGTGGCGTTTTTTTACATAAAATAAAAAAATAAACAAAAAAATGAAAAAATGCTGGAAAGGAAACTATGATCTTGAGCCATATCATATTACGCATCTTGGTTGTAGATAGCTCATTTTGCTTTTAGTGCCTGTTAATGCTTGCAACTGCAACACGTATACGCTGACTAGGTACTATTACTATTATTATCAGAATGTACGCATTTGAGCGCACATTATATTTCTAGCAAAGTCTTTCATCTTCACATCACGCACACATGCACACAAGTTAATGACTTTCGAAGAATGAGCACTGGTGACAGGAGTGACGAGGGCGATTTAAAAATCATTTCAATCGTAATGATTACGTTTGTATTGGAAGCTAAAACGATCTATGAGTAATCATAGTGATGATCTCATCGATGAGATGTCGAATCTTTCACGAGCAACGGGAAGGAGTTCCCGATCTCATTCCTATTTTACCTTTCGTGTGACACGTACTTCTTGAGTCTGAACCTACAAGACTGAAAGCATTTGGTGACAATGGACTCGTGTAAGTTTCTTATTTTTTATTATTACGGAATTACAATTTATTTATTTTTCACAATTAATAATGTGCAAAATTGTACAATTTCAAGCATAAACAAATTATGAAGTTAGCAAAAATGGAAGGATGAGCGACGTGAAAGTGTAAGAAACTTGGATTTGATTTTGGTTTTGGTGTTGGTGCTGGTATTATACTTGGTGGTGGGCATAGTTATAGCAGTAAAATAGAATACAATGTAGTTTATTGTTTAGAATAATAAAAAAGGAAAGCTCATATTGTAATTTGTATTAAATCGTTATATAATTATCTACAGTGTGTGAAGGAACCATAGACTGCCTGAGTTGCCTGGCGGATTCAAGGTACTTCGTACAGCTTCGAAATTTGACGACTTGTTGTATTTACAACCTGGGAAATTTCGATGTCAAATATTTGACGGCTTTACAACCTGGGGATGAGTTGCTATGTGCTGAGACCCAATCTACTCTGTTGTCAGGTAAAGTTTTGACTATATAAATTGTATGTTCCTACTTAATTATAGTTTTTTGTGAGGTGTTTTGTAGGTTTAGAAAATGAGTGATTGCAACTATGTACCTACATTCATCATTGTATATTATGTAGGAGTTCTCGGTGGTGTGGCTGGAGTTGGGATTTTGGTCGGTGTTGGCTTCGGCTTTGGTTGCTGGATCAGAAACAGACGACTGGCTCGGCGTCTTGAGTTAGTCGAGCGAAGATCATCTTTACGAGATGCTCAAGTTGCATTCCGAAGGGGAGGAGAGCGAACAAGACTTTTGGACAGTGAGACTAATCGAGATACATTGTCAAATGCATCTTTGAACGGGAGCATGAACGACGACGGCGGCCGTGGGGCTGGTTCTGGTACTGGTTCTGGCTCGGGTGTTGGATCTGGTTCTGGTGCTGGTGTTAGGGTCGGTTCTGGTTCTAGTGTTGGAGTCAGTGTCGGATCTGGTTCTGGTGCTGGAGCTGGTACTGTTGTAAGTCAACGCTCACCTATAAGTTTAGCTCCGCAACAACAACAACAACAGCTGGCTCTCATACCTACCAGATCAAGACGCAGCTATGTTTCTACAGATCGTGGAACAGAGGAGGCTGAGGAACGAGAGCAAATGTTGGAGCTCAGCCGTTGGCTCTCAACTGGCTGTTCCGTTTCAAAGAGCAAAGTCACTGAAACCGGAGGGACTAAAGTGACTAAAAAATACGAAATGACAGTCCTCTAATCCCTCGTGACCGATGCCATAGATCTTGAGAAGTGCTCTTTTTTATTTTTTAGCTTTTAGAATTTTGCATTTTATTTTCCTCGGTCTATGGGTTTTTAAAAACAAATTTTATGAGCAAAATTTTCAAAATTCTATTCAGAATTAAGAAATTAATTAATAATTTTTATAGCATAAAAAACAGACCTCAGATTTTTAATTTAAAATGTAAAGTGATTTTTGGCGATTAGTGCTACTATAGCGTTGTATTTTTATTTAAAAGGATCTCACTCAATTTATTCATATTTTATATTTTTGCATGCGTTAATGACTTTTAGCTATGCCATATTGTGTTCAAATATTTAACGCCATAATTTTAAATATTAACAACCTCCGCGCTTAACTTATTTGTACCAAAAAAATATTTTTGTCTTGATTTTTGAATTTTAATAAAAACTCCCAGATCTGTTCAAAAGTGATTTAATAAAGTAAAACTTTCTCCCTCTCATAGCACTTGCCAGTGGCGCACATATTACCTGTTTAAAGCATCATATTTAAAAGTAATACATCTCACATTTGGAAACCTTGATACAAAAATTCAACGTCGCAAAATTTAATTATTACAAAGTTTCCGCATCTCTATTGTACATTCATAAAATAGTTGCATTTTAATTCTATATTACTCATGGCGACGGATGAGGAAAGTCCAAAATTTGCTCAGAGAGTCAGAAGGGAGCATAACGGCCAGTGTAGAGAGAAGTCCGCCAAATACTACTTATTGCCGCTCATGTCCTAATTACAAACTGCTAATTGTCTAGCACTCTTTTACAGCAAATTTGAGATTAACAACGGCTCTTTGCACGACATATGAAATGTGCGCTATTTAAAAAAAATATTGAAATTATTTTTGGGTTTAAATTTTTAAATTTTTCAAAAAATTTATATTTAGAGTCTTTTACTATACCTAGCTCCAAAATTTGCAAAATTTTTTAAGTTGTACGCAATGATCTTATTACTAGCTATGCATTGGCATAACTAGCGGCGCTACTTAAGGCTGCTAAAGAAGAAAATAGCCTAACTGCTAATTTTCATATTCTTTATACTGCTAATTTTACACTAATTTAGACTAACTTTTAAAATAACAATATACAGCAGTAAAAGTAAACACGATTACTTTACTAATACGCTAAAAATGTTTTAAATTTGCAGAAAATAAGAAATAGACAATTAGCAGCTTGGTGATGGCACCTGAGCAGTAGTGTGCGAAACTTCGCGGACTCTCCTTGAATATAACTAAAGTGCTTGCTTTACGTTAAATCACGAGAATGAATGCGAGTTTGGTCCGGGCTACTTACTGTAGTATAAATAAATGTATCAGCGCCTGTAAAGTACCAATCATAAATATATTTCCTAGCACATTAATTATTAGGTTATTAAGACCCGCAGATGTGTCGTTCTTGAACAACCAAAATGACCCATCCTCATTTTAGAATTTTAGCCTCTCAACTTATGAACGGGTGATGTACGACGTCGACATGCGGTTGAGATGCTCAACGTGTGAAATAATTCACTTCACTCAGAACTCAAGCAGCAGCACTGTATGCACCGGCACCGGCACCGGCAACGATAGATGTCCGGACTTTTCCAATGTGTTCTTAATTACACTGTCTAACAAAATAAAATATAGAAAAACTTAAGCCTAATCTTATTTTTATTTTTGGGATAATATTACTATAGTCCCTATACACACAGTATAGAAGTATGTATATCGTCTGTGAAGAACCAAAACGACCCATATTCATTTGTAGCTGAAAACAATATCAAATATCTACAAAATTATTGAAGTATGTCTCGAAACAATTTACATAGAGTATTTTGCACTTTTCAAAAAATATGTAAATAGAACATTTTGCACTTTTTAAAATCGTGAAATACAAAATTTCACACTTTCAGAAAGCATGTAGATATAAATGTTTTAATTTCAAAAAACATGTAAATAGAACATTTTACATTTTTAACAACATGCAGATAAACATTTTACTCTTTCCAAGAGCATATTAATAGAACGTTTTACATCCTTCAAAAACATTTTGCACCTTTTCAAAAACATGGAAATCAAACATTTTTGCACCTTTTCAAAAACATGGAAATCAAACATTTTTGCACCTTTTCAAAAACATGGAAATCAAACATTTTTGCATCTTTTCAAAAACATGAAATTAGAACATTTTACGGTTTTTCAAACCTTGTAATTAACATTTTACGTGAGTTTCTTATTTGGCTTCTATGACATAGCTGATTTTGATTGTAGTTTAAATTGGATATGAGTCATTTTGGTTGTCTTTGTAAAGTACATGCTTTGCAATCCACACTCTATATAGAAACAACTGAAAACTGGTCCGCCGACTCCACTGTACTAAATACTGTACACTGCGGACTGTGAATAATTGTGCTGGTGTGGGTGTGCGTGAAAAATATAGGAAACTCTTAGCTATTATTTTGTATGGATGACTGGCCATTGTTTTCCTTTCCTTCAACGCGGCTCACTAAAATTTCTATTGCTCCATCTCAATTGACCGTAAACATTTTACTTTTTCAAAAACATGCATATAAAACATTTTGCGCCTTTTTAAAAACATAGAAAACATTTTTGCACCTTCTCACAACATGGAATTCCTTGCTCTCTCCATCCATCCAATTTCCATTCAACAAACAAGGTGATGGGCAGACGAACAGGTAGTTGAGGCTCTCTCTCTCTCTCTTATCCGCTTGAACACAGATAATAGGTAAGGCGGCAGATTGCCATGTAGTTAGAATTAAATAAGTACCAAGTGCGAGTCAGAAGAAATAAGGGGAATTGAAACAGCTCAAATACATTTTAGTTTCCGAGCCTTTTTCAGACCAGAGCAATTCAATAAAGTATTACAATATACGATACGCATGCTTTCACAGGGATACAGATATCTACAGTGGGAAAAGCAAACGTGTAAAACTTCATAACTTTTTGATTTGGATTATCGTGAGCATTATTGTAGAGCTATACTGTAGTCTGTAGGGCTGGAAGACAAAGCGATGGAGATGGCCTGTAGTAAAGTTGTAGGAGTTTCATCATCCCATCGCTCAGACTCGGACTCGGAAACTCATTATACACTGTCATATCATCAATTTTCCGTATTCGGATTCGTTCATGCTCATTATCTCTTTCACACACGCACGTCGAAACTAAACGAGTCTTTGAATGTAATTACGTGGGTAAAACACTGCTCTATTGGATTTCTGTACTTTTTTACATCAACTAAACAGTACAGGTGTAATAATGATGATGATGATCTTGAGCTCGAGATTTCCAGAGCCACATATTTATCCATCAGCATTTCCAGACCCCGTAATATTTTTGGTGTCTCAGTACATCTCAAAATGCACTGATTAGTTTCTGATGAGCTCAACTGACAAAAAAAATCAAACCAAGGCACACACATAATATTTCTAGCTTTCTCACTTCATTCATCTCTTATCTTCCGTGTTGGTCTGACTTGCCTTTACTGTCCCGTATATTTTATTTGAGCATTGAGTAATAAATAGTAAAGTAATTTTTTTAACAGTGAGCTGTATTTATTATAGTAAAAATAATTTTTTTATCAGTGAAAATGAATTTCACTCTAAAATCCATGCCCCTGTGTCCCCTTTGTAGCTCGAGCATTTGTGCTCCCTCCCCAGTACAGTTTTCTCATAATTTAAAATTAAAGACCGCATGGGAAACAACTGAGCGTGCCGATCAAGTGTATTTCTTAGATACTGCCCGAAAGCAAGAGTTTGACCATTTCTGCTTTCCACAAGCTTATATAGGGAAGATAAAAAAATTGAGCACTAATGAGCCTCGATTACTCAACGTTCCAGTTTTGCATCGTGAATGCAATGCAGACCACTGGATTCATGTCCCCTGTCTCTTGGACCATGTCGAACGAGTTCTGTTCGATCACGGAAACCAATTTAAAATCTTTGACCCAAAGATTGCATGCCCTGTTTTATTATGTCCCGGTTACTTCTACATGCATGAACATGTAGAGTTTGTTAAAACAGACGATTGCAATTCATCTGCAAAATCGGTTCAATCAGTCGAAGTTTCAGAGATTGGACGCATGCAAAATGCCAATAATGCGGCGGCCGCTAAAATATTGATATTAAAAAAAGAAAACTTGGAGTTGAAAGCACAGGTTGATATTTTGGCTAAATTTATCAAAGCAAATTTAGCACAAAATGCAATTCAACCTGTAGCTTCGACTTCTGCTGCTGCTGCTTTGCCTTCGCAGCTCACAGCAGAAATGATTACTAATCGTAAGTCACTCATGAGTAGTATAGTTTGATTAAGATTAAGCTAATCCTGGTTTTGCCAAAACAAAAATGAAGCTAAACAATAACAACATTACTGTATTGAAATTACATAGCAAAGAGATATCCTACCTACTTAAATATTGCTTTACATATTTTTATTGCACTCTGTGCACAAAATAAAAATATCTAAAGCAATATTTTAGTGGTTAGGATATTTTATTGATTATTAAAATCAAATGAAAATCAATGCTTCTTATTATAACAAAAATGCATAGTTTAAATTTGAATTAGCACAAACCGATTTAGCTAAATCTAAAATGCGAAATGAAAACAAATGACATATAGTCAATACTAAAGTATTGTTTTTACATATTTTGATAGTACTTAGTAGACAATAAGACTATACAAAATATCAAAAAGGAATATTTTAATAGTGACTATATATCATTTTAAGAAATGTGAGTCCTAACAAAATTGATTAGACTTTTAAAAAAATGCAATTATTTAAACTACAATTGTATACATGTAAGTAACCTACGAAACTTTGTTCACACGCAGTATCCGCGGCTTTGGAGCATAATCTAAGTTATGCTCGTGGGGTTTGCCACTTACCTATTTGTGCCGCTTCAACATCGTGTAATTACAAATATTTTAACCTTATTCATATGAAGCTCTATCTTTAATATGTCAAAATCTTGATAATGATTGATTGTCATAATAGCATCTGTGGCTTCTAAGCCAACATCGGCTGCAAAGCGTAAACCACGCAAGCCAAAAGTATGTAGCGACGACGAGCCTAAGAAGGTTGGTCGCCCTAAGCGTAAAGTTAACAGCGCTGAGCAAAATAGGGAAGAAGAACGTGGGAAAGCCAAATCAGCCAGGAGAGCAAGTAAACCCACACGCAATCCTCTCATTAGAGGTAACATATTCTATATTATCTAGCGCACAGATGTGGAAAGTAAAAAAAAAGTACTTTGAACGTAATTATCACGTCGTATCTAGCATAATTCATACGGTATTTGATTTTAAATTTGAAGGCACTTCTGATAATGATGATGACGGTGGTGGTAGTGGAGAAGTAATCTACGTTCCACCACCTCGCGTCATTAACCGAGAGAATGCAGCTGCTACAATCACAAAGCTTGCGTTGAGCAAGACTTTGGAAGTACAGCTTAATGCACATGGTAAGTAATTTTAGTTTTAAAATGCATAAATGATTAATGACAATGAATTGGAGACACTATTCGAAAACTACTTACTACAATAATTTAAAATTTAGCTGTGAGCAACTACCTTGAGAGCGAGGTAGTCGCCATCCCAACCATCAAAGAACCGCCTCAAGTTTTTGAGATTATTGTGGTGCCGGATGATGATGATAATGATGATGATGATGATGCCGAGATGGTTGTAGACTATGATGCTCTGAAACCGCCGACTTCTCAAGCCGTGACGGACTTGACACCTAAAGTTGCTAGTCCAGCAACTGTGCCTTCTGCTGCTGATGCCGAGATGGTTGCGAGCAGCGCTGATGTTCTTACACCGTCGGCTCCGACAGCCGTGACGGACATGGGACCTATAGTTGCTAGCCCAGCAACTGTGCCTTCTGCTGCTGCTGCTGCAGCAACCGATGATGTTACAAGCCTGTCTGCCGGAAATATTGATTTCGCTAACGATCTCATTATTACAAGGCCTCTCTCACCACTTGATTTGAGCTGCAGGAAATCGGAGCGCACTAATGACGTTTATGTAGATTGCCTTCCTCAAATGGTCAAATGCCCAGGTGTTAATAATGATTGTATGCCTCTTTTACCAGTACAGACCGCAGTCGCTGACGACGTCTTAATTCCAGCTGTGCCAACAGGTATTATGCCGGAGAAAGAAATGCTGCCTTCTGCTGATTTGAATGAAGTAAGTATGTTTTAGTGCTGAGAATTTGTACAGTATGAAAAAATATTAATATTAGTTTACAGCAAAAAATGCAATATGTATTTTATAATATTTTAGAAAATGCCGGAAACGGAAACAGAAAACTAAAATCAAGTACATTTTCAAGATTTATTGATACAAAATTCAAATTATGCCATTTCAAAGACTAATTTATTTACGAATTTATATTTTTTCATTTTAATTCATTTAAATGATATATATTATTTTAAAATTGATATTTCAAAGACTGATCAAACCAATACTCATTATGTTTATGATTTCAAAATTTTTGTTTTAAATTATTTCTGCTAAAATTGTACAAATGTATTTAAAAGTATTATTTATCAAAAAACCTTCTTATCTGCGCCTACCTAGGCGAGTTACAGCTTAAGATGTGTTTATTAGGACGGCTAAGAATAAAACAATGTACTTATCTACATCTACTTGGATGAGCTATAGCTTAAGTATTATTGTGTAGGACATGATAAGTGAATAAAATAAATAAAATAAATAAAAATGTTTTGATTTTTTACTGACAAAAATACAACAAATGTTGAGTATCTACATAACCACTGTGGATGCGGGTGGATAATTATTATATTTGCATGCAAACTTTCAAATAAATCGCTATGGGTTTTAATAGTGTAGCAGTTTGTTTGAAAATCTTTGCATTCAAATAAAATAATTATTAGGTGGGCTTGTCAGTAAAAAATTAAAAATTCTAAATTCTTCTTGTAATTATGCAGCAACAAATAAACTTAGTGTACAGAGCTTTTAAATGTTGAGCCATAATTAAATATTTGCAATGCCACTAACGCTGATGCTTAGTGAAAAAATCAGATTCCTCGCGAACATAATCAATAAATGCCAACAGACTGTCCATGGCCTTTTCATCAAAAATGACGAAAGGTCCTGACCAATTTGGATTTTCGTTTTGAGCTTTCGCAGTAATATGATTTTGTATAACAAGTTCATACCCAGTTGTCAGCGGATTGAAAATCAAATGTAGCTTGGCTTCCCCCAGTGTCATATGTGGGCTGGTCCAAAAGTCGAATTTCTTCAAATCCTCCATTGTGGCAATGGCAGACCCAGGTTTCTTGTCGTCAAAGAAAGGGATCAAAGAACTTTTCTCTCGTCCATCTAAGTGGTGTGTATTTATCTGGCCCAATATGTCCTCAATGAAGTTCTCGACTTCTTCAGCTTTCGAGAGCGTGAAACTCACAGTTTGATATCCACTTTTTGGATTCTGCCGGCCAAAGTAAAGAGCAATTGTACGCAGACTTTCGCTGTGAAATTTCCGTCCATAAATTTGCTTTGTATAAATTGTATTCCCGGCTTCGCCAATCTAATAAAAAATTAATCATAATTTTATTAATATGTTTAAACTTTATTGCGCTGGAATGGGTCCTAACTCAAACAAACATTTTCAATATTAACACAACAACTTTAGCAAAGGTTATATTAACTAAGCACAAACTAAAAGCAATTAAAACTAATTTACCTTCTTTGATTCTGAAGTATTCTCAAAGAAACTCCAATCCTTTGGAAGTTCAATTTTCTGCAGAGGTTTGTTGTCCCGCGGATTATAACTTTCCAGCCTAGGTCTCTTTCGTTTTACGCTTGCGTCTGTTGATAATAAAAATAAAAATATGAACAAATTAAATATTGTCAGCAATTAAATTTCACTTAGCTATACTTTCACAATTAACTGAAGCACACAATAGTTCAACACGGCTACTCTACCTGCTCTGGAATTATTGCCGTCCTGGCTCGAGCTGCTTTTGTTTGAATTCATGTTGATACTTTGAGAAGCAAAGCTGGAGAAATGCAAACTGAGAAGGTATATTTTGAATGAGCCTTGGTTGCTCCGTGTCACAGATTTATATCTAGAAGTTTAAGACCGACGGAGTAGTGGATGCGGATCTGGGAGGATGCTTGAGCATACGTTATCTGGATTGGAGAAAATTCGAGATGAAAGGGCGGAGCTTGTAGCAAGCACTCAACACATGATGCCTCTGTGATGTAACCTTGCGTGCTTACTCTGTGTGGATAAAAATGCGGTGCACGATAGTTAAGCTGTGGAATTATACACGTACTCCAAACTTGTAATAGACAAGTATCTATATCTGGTAATGTATTATATGGCTGTACTTGTGTTATTAAACTACACTTCGCGTAGTGAGCAATTGATATCGTCACCTTTTTTGCATACGTCTCAAACTTTTTAATTATTAAAATTCAAAAAACAAGTCGCGCAGCACTTTATAGTGAAGTCATGAATAAATTTGAACATTGAAAGTTTTGCTTCTTTACAAATAGAACACAGCTCCACTCGGTTCTCTCTTGCTAGAATTCGAGTATTTTCAACGCGTTCTTGTACCGGAATTCGCAGCCAATTATAACTGTAAGACGTAGATTTGTCAAATATTTTCATCCAGAGCTCAGTTCTCTTTGATCGATGTTGAAATCTTGGATAAAATTCTTTATCAATGTCAACTATAAGTTTTTGCAAGTCTTGTTGTAATTTTAGTCGATAATTTAATTTAAGTTCAATAGGTTTGCATGCTGCACATGTTTCAATCTTATAAGATTGTCCTGGATCGTTAAACTTCCAAAATCGTTTCAAGCAGTAGTTGCATATTACTAAAATTCGCACATGTTTTCCAACTTTGAGCTTGTTCGTTTCGAAAGGCTTATTGTTTTCTGGTAGTTTTTCATAGGCGCACAGCCGACGCTGATTTGGATCTAGTGGCATATCTAAAAAGGATCTCGTCTTTGCTGATTGTTCATACTGTTTATCCAAGTTCCCTTACTTGCTGAAGGACTCCAATTTGGCATGTCACTAATAAATAAGTCCAAATGTTGCGCAAAAGAAACCAAAAAATGTATGCACTCTGTACTTTGTATTCGATTTTGGTACATGCAAAAGCAGCGGCAATTGTTTAGTAGTGGTAATTGAAACGTATAGATTGATTTCTGATCGGTGACGTAGTTTACTTCTGATAAGCACGATGTTATGTTATGAAAAGAAGACAGAGAATGAACAAAATTCTGAACCGATTGGCATTTAACAATACTAGCTAATATATAAACAGCGCACAATGATTTAATATAGTCACTTCGACACCGTCTAGTAGAGTTAGTTTTATTTGGTTTTAAAAATGGGTATTTAAACGTAGTGCAGCAGTTTTTATGCTTAGTAATACGACTACCTAATTCTTCCAATAATTGCACAATATAGTAATTAGCAGTGTAAAAGTATAATTCTGGAATTTTTATTGTTTCACTGTTTGAGTCGCCATCAATACTTATTCCGTTTATTATAACAAAGCATGTTCGTCCGTGCAAGTAAAAATGGTTAAAATTACAATAACTGCAACAGCACTTTTTTGCTTCTTCGTTTTTAATTAAATTGCATACCCATACTCTTGCCATTGGGATAAAACAGGTTTTTGATATGGAATGACTTTACATATTTACTATCCAGTTTAAAACAACTATTTTTCCGGTAAAACTTTGCATCCTCAATTAAATCAGTTACGTTTAAATCTTTATTCACCTTAGCCTGCAATATTTGTTCATGTAAGTTATCCAAATATTTTTCGTTTTCCTCTGGATGTAGTCGTTCGCACTCGCGAGAACAATATGCGTCTTGCGAAGGAAATTTCTGTCCCAATAATGCACGATATACTACTTCTGGGCTCAATACACAGAAGCACACTGTATTAGTACAATAATATCGCACACACTTAACCTGATTCCAACTGTTTTGACGTATAAGTTTAGTTTTGCGGAACACACAATGCTCAGACATGTTATTCGCTCTCCATGCAAGAGAACTACTAACACTTGAAACCGTGGAAAGACTCACATTACTCTTCCAGCTCTCCTTCTTACTGGAACTGGAGCAACACTCTGTTCCATGCGTACTTCAGAATTTCAAACCGTTGTGGATTTTAACCAATAGGCTTGAGAGTTTCAGTCATGGGTAGTACCGTTCCCCAGACATTAGTACACTCTACTCGTTCAAAGTCACTTTTGAAGAAAGTAAAGGTAACTTCGAGCCTGAGCAATGCGTTAACATTAAAAAGAGAAAAAAAGAAAAGACGCGAGGGACAAAGTTCAGTATTAAAATATATTACTATCTGCTGCGAGCGCAACAAAAAACTAGTTTCATCCCACAAATTGAAGCTCACTCCAGGAATACGATTCCATTGGCCCTACCTCCGTAATGGGACATACGACTTTGATTTTCACATTGAGCCTTACTACTTCAATTCTGGTGCATGGTTAGGGGATCTATTTCGTAAAGTTGGGCGTTCAATGAAAGCCCATGAGAAATGCAAGTGCTTCTCGTACCCTTTGTCTCGTCCTTTTATTGTAAATTCAGAAGTTGAGTGCAGGCAGGATTACGTGAGAGCTCTTGTTGCTACCTGGTTACTGGCTGCAGGTCTTCGTTGTCAAAGTGTTTCTACATTCATCGAGTCTGAGACATGGCTTGATCATTCACTTGCTGACCGAAAGTGCGATAAAATAGATTCAAATATTCAGTACTCATTTTCTTTGCCTTTACAAGAACTGTCGAAACCTTGTTATTGCAAATACTCTAGATTCTTTGACAATACAGATTGTGCTAGATTTTTAGAAAATTTTGCGATTCACATCGATAGCCTATCTTTGGAAATGCCAAACTGGCATCCCAGCTCATGTACTCTACCGTGCAACCATTATTGTCATCAGACATTTTCGTGCTATTATTAATACAAGAATGGCAGACGCAATAGAGCTAAGTGCAAATCAAAAACGAACAATTCACATGGTTGAATCTCAGTTGAGAAAAACCGATGACGAACTTCTGAGTTCACCGCTACAATTAATTATAATTGGCCCTGGCGGATCAGGGAAAAGTGAGTGTTTAAAAAGAATAAAACAATTGCTTGAAAATAAAGAACAGCAAGATTCGAATTTTAAACATATTGTTGCTGCGTTTACGGGAATGGCGGCACATTTAATAAAAGCCCAGACTATACACTCAGCATTTCGTATTCCTGCATATATTAATTTGGATGAGTTAAAAAAATCTGACATTGAGAAACAAATAACTCCATCATTTCAAGAACAATATTCAAAGGTGAAATTTATTGTATTTGACGAATTTTCCCTGATTGGGCTACGTTTACTAAACTATATTGACAAATTATTAAGACTAGTTAATACAAAATACGTAAACTTAAGTTTTGGAGGAAGATCAATTATTTTTTTCGGTGACATACTTCAAGTATTGCCGTGCGCAGATTATCCGCTATTTTATAATTTAAACGACTTGCAACAAAAAAATTCTAAACTTGTTCGCGTTGCAAAATTTTATCGAAGAATTACAAATGTGATTGTTCTCGATACAGTGTATAGACAATTTGGAGATTCCACAGACCAGCTTGATTTTCGCGAGTTTTTATCTCGACTGCGCTACCGTAATTGCACAGTGCGTGACTACCGTTATATTCAAACACGACTGAAACACAAACTTCCTAAAGAAGAACAAGATGCAAGAGAACGTATGCTTTCGGTGTTTCCCACAAATAACTTGGTCATCAACCACAACAGGTTTACTTCTGGTTTCTTGTGTATTGTGCACTTAGCAATATTTGAAATATTTTTGTATAATTATGATTAATATGTATGAATATTTTTTGATTTCTGTTATAAGAACCCTGCTACATCGAACGTTCTTGGAAAATGAAATTGTATCGCTTAAAAATGGACTGGTTGTACTCGAGCTTGCTATTGTCTGTCCAATTATCCTTCGCAAAAAATGTTGCCGACGGACTGTGCAATGGAAGTTTGGGTAATGTTGTTGGTTTTATATACAAAACAGGTGAACGCCTTAAAAATGTTGTTGACAAAATTACTGTAAAATTTTCAGAAAGCTCGATTATTAATCTGGAGAGGTGTAACGAAAAAGAGTATAGCGTTATAACAAAAACATTTTTGAATGTAAATAAATTTCCTATCCAGCTTGCGTATGCAATAACATGCCACAAGGCGCAGGGGACAAATTTAAATCAAATAAATATTTATTTAGGCAAACGCGAAATGTGCAAAGGACTAGATTATGTAAGTTTTTCACGAGTAACTAGATTCACAGATATTATGATATTGGATGATTGTATTAATGAAAATAGAATTGTGTATTCAAATGATCGTCGCGAATCGTTTCCTCAGCAAATTGAGGAACAGCGGCTTATTAATTTACATGCTGAAAATGATTTGTTGTAATTAAAAATAATTTTAATATTATTAAATGTACAATTTGTAATTTACATCAAATTTTGTTTTTATTTCAACCACTTGCAATCATATACATATTACCCTATTATAAAGAATAATGCCCAAACGGTACTGAATAGTTTAAGTTATTTGCATCTGGATAGACTCTAGAAACATCTAAAGAATGGAAGCCGATTTTATTAACTTTTAACAAATAAAGTCTATGATTTATTGATCGAATCATATCCACATCTATAGTTACAAGTTCATTTGATTCAATTACTCTTCGATAAGTTTCGTGAGATTGATTTCTTAAACTAGAAAACGGTATTCCTTTGCATTTTAACTGTTCAGAAGTATCATAAAATTTTAAACTGTACTGTTTACTTTTTAATAAAATAGCTTCCTGTATATTATCAGATTCAATTTTCCAAAGACCGCTAACTCCTTTTTGATAGTTAATTAATTCAGGATATCTTAAAAATATTTCGTGGTCTGATTTCAGCTTTGAAAAGTCAAACAAAATTTTAAACTTTGCAAAATTATCAACTAAGTTATTTAAAGGATTCCCTAAAAGGCAGTATGCACTGTCCGTGTCAGAATAAAGATTTGATACTCTATTGTCGAAAGCTGGTTTGAGTTCATCATGATATTTTTTGTAAAATATATATTTAGCCTCCTCAAGTATTGACATACCTACCATTGGAGAATTATTCATTACAACCTTTTTAGGTTTCATTGAAAACATACTTAAATCAGAATGAATTGGCTTAAAGTCAATACATAGCGAAGATGCAATTAATTGTTTTGCTTCAGCTTTGGAATTGCAAAACTTTATATCTTTTCTATTCAGATGTGACTGTAAAAATTTTCCAAATACTGAGTTATTCATTATTTTCAAAAAATCATTTTCTGAAGGAATGTCAGTTTGTTGTCGCATTTCAACATTACTCTCGATAAAAGGCCTGATGTAATCTTCCTCGTAGAAACTGATTCCTTCATGTATATTTTCTAAAATCATTCCTTTAAGTAAATAGTATCGTAAAATGCGATAGTGCACAACGTAGTGCTTTTTTGGGTGACAAGTTAAAAGAAGTTTTTCTTGCGTAATAAATGATTTTGAAATTTCAGGAAGGTTGTGAAGTATTTGTTGCTGCTTTGTTGATAATTCATTAAGTTTAACGCAGACCTTTTCTGGGGCTAAAGGCATGTCCATAAATTTATCGTGAATTGAAGCGGGATATATAAGGTCAACATCTAATATATAACCAATATTATTTTTCCCTATATCGTCGCTTGCCCAATTTATGGATTCTAATACTTTCTTGTCAACCCAACTATAATTGGATTTTGGGAACTTAGATTTCATTGCGTGGGCGTACAAGCTGTTAATGTCGAACCCAATAATGTGAGTTCGCTCTTTATTAGGATCATAGTCCTTTCCATTTTTTTCGTTATTTGATTTAACAATTTTTTGAGTTGCAAAGCACATTCCTCCGCGTATACCATTTTTAATCATATCAATCATCTTAATGTCTTTAACATATTCAATTTCAACGTTTGTCTTATGCAAAAACGCATTCCAGGCATAGCCGCTAACACTACAGCAATACGTAGGGTCTAAATTAAACCGTCTTAAACCGTTATTTCTAAAGTTCTCCCATACTATACCTAGTAAAACTGTATCAAGAATGTTGTATAGACGATTATAAGATTTAAAGTTTGTTATTTCAAATTTGGAGCATATTGTATTTACAAGTTGCCAATCGGAATCTGATATTTCTGTATTTTTTAATTCATTTTTAAAGTACTTCCGTCCAGGCATTGATATATTATCATCTAAAACTGATGGAGAGTTTACAAATGCGTAGGGAAATGGGATCTTACTTAGCAGTAGAGCTAGATTGTCGTCCGTGCAGTCTATATGTTTAGGCACCAAAGTATAAAATGATTGTTTTAAAATTGAAAAAAAGCTGCTGTTTTCTTTTTGTAGACTTGAAGCTAAAGAATCTAAACTGGAACGTAAAAATTGAAATGAATCAATAAAACGCAATTTAACTCTTGGAAACGGTAGTTTGCGTGCAAAACTAAAATTTGATCTGCTTGCATCTCTATATTCCTCTGTATAAAATGGAATGTATAAATCCTTAGCTTTTATTTCTATTTGTATCAGTTTTTCTGTCGTTTTTGCAATAACGTGCACATCTTTAGTACTAAACATTTTAGAATCAAACCCCTGGATTAAGAGATGATTATCGAACCCAGAACTATTATGCGCCACGCAAACCAGTTCATTCTTGTACTTTATTTTTAAATTACAAATCGAACAAATACTCGATACATATGTTCCCAATATGTGATTATGATGGAAGCATTTTATCACTCTTGGCGCTGTTTTAGTATCGTCGTTGAAAAATTCGTCTTCACTGTCACTGGAGTTTATGTTAACGTCGTCTTCTTTGATTTGAGAATTATTAGAATTAACATTCGTAAACCTACGACCACACATTTCGCATTCCAATGCTTCTAAATGTTTTTTTAATTGTTCTGGGCTTGGTACAGTAAAGTTATTTGTATTTCGTATCTCACATAGAATTTTCTGTGCCCATTTAAACAGATTACGATAAAAATGGTGAATTACATCTGGTCCGTCATAAAATTGAATAGTAACTACTTTTATTCCATTACTTCCGTGCTTTAAAATCATAAACGCGTAACTTACGGCGCAGAACTCGGATTTATAGCTTGTCTTACTGCCACATTTAGATTCCGGGGGTAGCGAATTAAACGTTTCGATATCAAAATAACAGATAAAGGGTATTGGTAATGTCATTTCTTTACTTGTGAACATTAAACTTTTATGCTTTGGAAACTCAAACGTTTGATTTTCACTTAAATTAGCACACGTGCTACTATGATTGTCTAGTTGTAATTTTGAATTAAAATAGCGGAAACATTGCTGGCAGAAAAAAACTTTGCTGGGCTTTACACAACCTAAAAATTTATTAAGTTCTTTGATTAATACAAAATGAAATTGTTTTTTGCCCTTAATAATTTCGTGAATTAAAAACAAATTCACAACAGTGTCAAAACTGGTATTGCTTGGACGAAGCAATACAATATCTTTGCCTCTATGAGTAAAGACGTTAATACGCAATTTGTTTTTTAATTCAAATTTGGGAATATCGGAATAAATGTTGACACCGTTTGAACCGAGGTCAGATATGTCAAACTTAGAAAAATGTTTCTGCCACGTAGTAGGATTATCAAAGCGTTTCAACTTTTGACCGCGTTTCTTTCGTTTTTGATTTTCCATCATCTCTTGGTCAAAATACACTGATGCAGCTACACAATACAATAGGCAATTATCGTCTTTATTTTGAATGTTTAAAAACGATTTTTTGTTGAACGGCATTTTTAAATAACCACCACGAGCACGAGCATTAGGGAATAATTGTAACTCTCCAATTTTAATAATAAAAGAGTCCAGATATTTAATAACCCACCCAGACGAGTTTTCCGTGAACGTATTCTTTTTTTCGACTATTTCAGAAGCTGCAGAAAGCAAAATATTTTCAATTCCGTCTGAATCGAATAAATCTTTGTTTTCAGATTTGAAATAATACAAATCACTACTTACTAAACTATCGGCCGAATTAGATTCACTATTTAATGTTGGCTCAGATGTTTCAGTACTACTACTACTACTACCTTCTGTAGTATGTGCGCCAGAGTTTTCAGCGACAGGATTTGTAATTAAACGTTCCATGTAGACACCAATAATAACTTGAACACGAAGACTGCCTTGAATTTCATAAATTTGACTTAAAAGAAGTTTTAATGGTCGGTCTAATTGCTGGAATGCTGTCTCGATATCACGTAATTCACTTTTTGCTGGCTGATAAATATATTGTTTTATCGTACCCAAATGGCTTCTAGAAAATTCTTTGAATGTCGAATAATCAATTACACTTCCGTATCCTACATGGCTTCTTCTTTGACCTAATTGTTGACACACGTGTCTTGCTCTAACGTTGCAATAACGAACACAGTCTTGGCACAGATGATATTCTTCAACGTGGGCATCATACATAACATATGTACGCGCCTGGAATGGACATCCTCTCATAGTACAGTGCAAATACTAAAACAAATCAATAAATAAATAAATTGTAAAATTAGTGAATCAAAATATGTGCACACGTATTTTTTATCTACTAAATTATATAATCATATATTTACGACTTATAATTATTTAAATTTATCGTACCGAATTCCACGCGCCAGTAAGTCTTGAAGAAGGATATTCAGTCGTCTCTTCGTATGTATCGTCAGCTTCCATTGTAATAATGTGATGTTTAGAATGCACAAGTTAGAGTTTATTGAGTTTCTTTCTACTCGCTTCTAGGTTTAAACCAGAACTGAAACAGTTGACTTCCCGCTTTGTACAGTTTAATGCAGAGCAGCACAAACAGAATTACGAAAGAGGTGTATGCAACTGGGGGAGACAAACAGAATACCAAGTTTATTACTTGCGTCTTTAAATGAAAAATACTATGTTTTTTTACCTGCAACATCCCCGACTGTTTTAGAAGTAGAGTTGTGACCAGCCAGAGTTGCGTTTGTATTCTGCGCAGTCCAATATTTATTCTGCTGAAGCAAGAACTGAGATAGTAGCTCTAATGTGTGGGAAAAAGAAACCTTTTCTCCTGAGATAAAAACAGATTGTTGCTCTTGAAGGTTTTCTTTTCGAGCTTTAGTTTTTTTCACTAGATGCTCTATAATTTTATCAAGCCGTACATTCAGGTCTTGAAATTCTGATGTTTTTGTTACATGATGTTGATCTGGTAATATACCAACCGGAGGCAGGTCTTGAAGCTTTAAAAGTTTTTGTACATCGTATCCACCACTGTCAGATTGACAAACGATGCTCGCAGCAAGAAAACTCATTACATAAAATATAATGATAGCCATGGTGCACAAAAAAGTCTTGATGATAGTTGCGTGAGTCAGTACTTGATACTAGTATGTATCTAGTTTGTTTAATACGTTCTATATCTCCGTGTTTCTTTTAATTTTTTAGAGGTTCTTTTACGTACTAATTTTCTCTTTGGCTTCGCACGAAATGATTTTTTATACCTTTTTTTAGGTACTAATTTAGTATCGTTAAAGTTTTCGAGTGTGTGCCAGTGAGATAAATTATCGCTGGATTCGAGTTCCTCTGACTTGTTTAAAGCTGGCGATTCTGTCCTGGCAGTTGTTACTGCATGCTCTTGATTATTGTCCGATGTTTCTTTTTCTATCGTTGATGCTTGAACATTACCTCCAGTCTGGTGCTCTTGGCCAGATTTTATCTGTTCATCCGCAGTTTGTAAAGTTATCAAATCACTACTGGCACAATTTGGATTAACACTAGGTGTATTTATAGTATTTGTGATTGGATGCTTGGCTTTGTTTTCTAGTTTATATATAGCAAAGAGTTTCTCATACAACTCTGGAGTTATGACTCTCATCGTCGTCGCCATATTGAATTAGCATAATTAATATTTCTGCAGCGGCAATATTTAAAAACACCGTAGCTAAGCACTTTTTAATAAACACATAGTTTTTTATTAAAGCCTTGTGAACGTTTTGTCTTTTTGCGTTAACTATAGCTTTTATTTTAGTTTTAGTATAAGTATTTACATTAACTTCAAAGACGTCGAGATTACATAACACTTCGCAGACTGCTAATAACTGAGACTCACTAGCTGATTTTATTGAACTGCAGAATTTGCTTTTTGATTGAAACACTAAACTGAATAAAAATTCACTTTCTAAATTCAGCAAGGCCATGTCTATGACATGCTCGTGTAGACCTCACAGCGCTCAGACGGAAATAAATCATTGCGAACCCAGTATTTTAATTTCTTGTCTCGCGGATGAAGCGAAATGAACAAGTAACCATAATCATTAGCCTTACATGCTTTATTATACGCTGCAACTAAAAACTGAGATGCTCCCGGCACAATTTGCATAGCGATATTTTTTATTGTGCGTCTGTCTCAAGGCTGGTCAAATACAATTAAATATTGAGTATTTATATTTATATCCCTTAGTCCTGGTCTAAACGCATTCTGTAATACCAGTATTATACTTATACACCTATGATGCGAGTGTTTAATGAAAAATTTTTCTATAAGATCTAGATTTTCTCCTTTTTTTATGATGTCCATCTGGTCGTCAATTATGCATAAACTATTAGGCACAGCTAGCGTTTCGATATCTTTTAAATTACTGCTAAACGTTATGTCTTCATCTTCAGCTTCTAATTCATGAAAAATTGCTTGATGATCACTGTATATGTACAACACTTTTTTTATACTGTTACCGAACATAGTACGTCTATTTCTGATTATTTCAGCTAGTAGAAATGTCTTCCCACATCCTGTAGGTCCTACGACTTCCATTGTAAACGGTGTATGTAACTTAAAGTCCAAAAACTCAGCCATCGCAAATTACTCGTAGAACTAGTACCAATGATAATCGAAGAGATGAACACAACGCACTGAATAATTGTGACAAAAAGGAAGACAATTTATATGATAATTTTTTTATTACTACTTTAATTTCAGCAATAGTCAGGACATAGGCATTTACAAGAATTGCTCATCGTACAATTGTTTTTAGTGCTATACAAAGAATGAGGATGAAAATACGGTATACGGCTGACAAATGTTTTTACTTTTCGATCATTAGTGCGTGAAAATGGCGTAAATCCTTTAAGTATGTTTTCAAAGGTTATACCTATTACATAGCAATATAAAAAGTAGATGCAGTACTGTCCACATACGTAAGAATTTGCGCTTTGCAAAACTGAACAATTTTCTTTTACAATATTCTCTACAGGTTTTACAACATTACGATACTTTGAAATATCGTTTCCGTAACTGTCAAAATAAATACAATCTGTGCTAGACAGTATAATAAAAGCAATCCAATGAATTCTGCTAGATTCATTAACATCAGTATTAACTACTAACGCTATAGGAAAAGTGTCAAAACGTACGGTCTCTTGCACCATATCTGCTGCACAGACGAAGTAAGGGATTTTAATATTACCATTGCTAAATAAAATTTCTAAAGCTTGTTCAATCGAACTTGTATTCATATTAGCGATCAAATATAATACGCTTGTTCTTATCCAACTCCAAAATTGACTGGTATTGAGCGTAAATAATGCAATTCGTCACATTCTCCAGAGGCGTTCTGAATCGAATTGAAATTTTTATTTGTCCTTTTCGGTTTACAGAAAGAGCATTGCCGCTGTTTGGTAGCAATTCCACTGCAGCCAGAACGTTTCCTACGTAAGAACAGAACATATTTAAATTTAAGCGAATTAAAGACTAGATTCAATTTTTTAGATTCTACGATTTGTACATGACTTCGATTAAATATATTACTGTTCTTACCGTTTGTATAGTTCAAACGGTTGATCCCGTTTCCTAAAAGTTCATTTGCAGCCGTTTTTCGCAGCGTTCGCAGCCCCAAAAGGAAATTATCGCTCCCGGCGCCGTTAGCAGTTTTGAAACTAAATGGTAGTATTCGGTGTTCCACGTTTTCTCCGTTCCACGTAAACGACAGCTCTGATAGATTATTGTGAGCAAAATTGAACGGCGATTTGGATAACTTTCCGCAAAAAGCTGCACTGTCGACAAAGCCTATAACAAGGATTTTTGGAATTTTTCCAAGCAGTATACCGTCTGTAGTTACAGACGTAAGACCCTTGGCTATTGTGAATGTCTTCAATTCAACTTCATTTGTTGGATACAGGAAGTTTTTGTTGGCCGCTAGTAAACTTCTATGCTTGCCAATTATATCTTGGCTGACAACTACTTTTTGAATGTAAAACGTTGCTTCATCAATTATAAATTTATACGGTGCTCCATTTACGCCTTCAACAGTATCTGTTACAGAGTCAAGACAAAACTCTGGTTGCTGACGTTTTAACACTATTCTGAGTTCTGTACCACTTGGAAAGTAGCGTTGTTGATTAAATATATTTGCGACTAGTTTACCAGTCATGCAAAATTGTTGTGACAGCTTTGTTGCATCGCGTCTTGCTTTAAATCCTAAATCCGTTACTTTAAATTCCTCTTGTTGTTTATTGGGTATCCAGAATTCGTCAAGCAATTGATTCTCTTTTTCAATTGTACTCGTGGAAAGCAAACGCTGCATGTACGCTATGTATCCGTAAAAGTTAGAAGAGTCGTACACTAGCTGACCATTGATATAGCATTCCAAGTTTGCCCACATTGTTTGAAAGAACAAATTGGAAGGAGCCACGACATCTGCTTCAACAGTATTGGTACCATCTTGCTTGACAACACGACAAGTTAAGTCTACAAAGGAATTGCCTAAATCTAAATATCCAGTCTGATCGCTAACTGAATGAAATTCTAAGGGATTGTGGCTTTCCTTGATTGACACTGTTGGATAGCACGGTATATAATCTGAGCTCACTAGCGTCGATACGTCAGTAGGTGGTAAATTAAACAAATCTAATTCACTGCGTAAAAATTGTTGTGATCCAGCATAAATAGTTGGACATTCTTCAAATACTGAGTTGACATCCATGATATGGTCTTATCGTCTTTTGACACAATTTCTGCGCTTAGCCCCGCCTCCACGTTGTCCCTTTTTTCTTCCCTTCCGTCGTCCACCCCCTACTTGCTTACGCTTCAGTGTCGTTCGACGTCGTCGTCGTCGTCCCCCTTTTTGAATAGTGCGAGATTTTTTCGATAGTCCGCGACCTTTCTGAACTCGTCGTTTTCTTGCTGCTGCTGCTGCTGGGCTTCTAGTTGCTGATTTAAGAGGAATTAAATACGAGCTGCCTTCACTTCCCAATCCTGCACTACCACTAGGAAGAAAATTTGCGTCACTTCCGCCACCTCCGCCGACTTGATTATGAATGTCGGAATCTTCGAGTGTGCAACTTGTATCGTTGCATTCCACTTGTCGCATTCTGAGTGTTATAGTATTGGCTTGAAATGAAGCTTTAATAGGGTTTCACTTTCACCAAAATCTAGCTGTCTTCCGTATTCGTCGACAAGAGTCACGCGCACATGCTGTATGTCTTGACAGTTGAGACCCAAGTAGATAACTGGCGAAAATTCTTGACATGCTTCTTTTAAATAGTTTTCGCTTAAATCTATGCTACGCAATAAAGGCAAAGAGGGCTGGCCGTATATTTGATTTTGAACTATCGTTGCAAGTATAAGAATGCGTTTTCCTGGCTTTAAATTTGCAGGCAAGATTTCGTCTGCATCCTTATTCTTAAATTCTTTAATTTCTTCTTCCTCAACGATTTCCCAGCCAACCTTAACTCTTTTATCGCGCAGAAACGTTGTATTTTCTGGTATTCCAAAGTACGTTTCTACTAATTTAGGTAATACAATGCTCACATTGTCGGGTAAATTAGGTACATATAGTTCGCCATTATTGATTTCAAAATTTATATCATAATCTTTAAATTTTTGCGTGCTAAAAGTTTCGTTTAACGTTTTTAATACTTCTAAGAAATCTAATGCTTTAGGCTCAGGCATCCAATAAAACAAAGAAGCTGTAATGGCAAATCTCAGCCACAATTTTTCAGTTGTATTAATTTTTGCGAATTCAGGTTCGTCAAAAGCGACGTCAGATGTGTACGTTCCAACCTTAAACTTATCTTGATTAAATCCTAAACATCGCAATAATTTGTCCGGAAGAATAACAAATTCCTCTGTTGCTTGCTTAAAACTAGTAAATGTAATTTTGCATTTTTTGTCACTCGAAAACTCGAATTGCAAAGGATAGCCAGCCCGTTTAATTTTTTCATTAAGCTTTGCAAAATAATCTGTGTACGCGGTTGTTGATTCCTTCATAATATATAGCATTGATTCGTTAAGCTGATCAAGGTTAATTCGATTTTCCTGATACTGCGGTTCTACAACGTATACTCCAAGGTCCATTCCAACCGAAAACGTATCAAAATATTCTTGACTTATTAATTGTTCAGCAGCATATGCGCCAACAGTAAACTGGCGCCGTCTGAATCCATATATTTTAGCTAAATTAGGCGGAATAAGTACAAACGATGCACCTCGAGACGTGCAGAGAAAAGTAGAAAACGTTTTGCTGTCTTGAGTACTAGCAAATGAGGCTACAATTGGAGCATTTTTTGCTCGCATTACTTGATTAAAATCGGTATTAAAATCTATTAAATTTCTTTTTGTTTTTACGAACGGAATTGACGTAACTTTTGGCATTTTAATTCCAGGAAACAACAATGTTTGTATTGAGTATCGAGTTTGAACTTCAGAAGTTATTAACTCACTCTTTATACAATTTACTGTGTGATTTGAAGAACCCGCGATACAGTATTATACTGTACCGCATTGGGCTTCGCATCGCTAATATGTTTATTTATATAGATAGTTGCGCACGTACTGCAGACCTGAGTGGACAGATAGATTACCCTGCGTCACCGCATGCCAATTTGTTTTTCCGGCGTAGCCGCGGACCGCTGGAAGGTTACATCGTAATAGCTGAGGGCTGTCAATTCCCTCCTCTAGCACGAATTCAACCAACCAGTTTCCCGGCCTGCCCCTGCACTGATAGAGAGAGTAAACAAGAGAAACGACTTGCAGAGGAACAAGTTAGAAACAGATGGTGAGAGGATAGGTATATACAAAGAGTACGTGGCTTGGCTACAGAGCGTATCCGTATTAAGGCACATATATCTCCGTCTCTTGCACAGGGCAACGGATAAACATACATACCACCAGTCCACTTATACCATCTCCCTACCCCAAACTGAATCCTCCTCGCTGCCTCCAAGCCCTGTCTCAACTTGATTACAATCCAAGTGTGGGGCAGACTCCCCCGACTCCGCAATCCAGTAGTCAGACCACTGGACCGCCAAGTCGGGGTTAATTCCAGGAAACAACGGACCTATAGGTATTGCACCCACACCAACTGAACGCTTGTATACTAAAGCTCGATTTTGCTGAATTAAGATTGGTAACTTATAAAATGTTTGCTTTTTAGGGGTATATCTAAAGTCAACTAGTCCAACGTTGTAGTGACCGCGAGGAAACTTTAATGGATAAGATAATCCGCAAACAAAATTTGCACTGGTATTTTGAGGAAATTCTGATTTGCTTAATTCGCTGCTCAGAGTCATGTACACACTTTGCGGGGATTGCAAAGCGTTTGTGCAGTTTGCAATATTCATCTTGATTCAACTAAATTTAATTCTTGCGAATAAAACTGCCCAGTAATGGGCTCTTGATTTAGATCTTCTAGTAGAAAAGTCCACGGCCAGGTATGTTGCACTTTAGCGATACGGAACCTTTCTCGAGTGAAATTTTCAGCATAGCCTAGAGCACAAACAAATGTATACTAAGCACGACATTCATAAATCAGCCAATAAATAGCAATTTAAATATATTTTTACCCTTTTCAAATTCTATCTTGGATCTGCTTATTCTCACAATATCGCCAACTTTAAAACGAGCAGGTTTTCTGGGTAACTTTTTTTTAGCGATATGCTTTTTAAACATATCGTGCCATATTTCGTATTCGTCTTCCTTTTTAACTGCATTTGGTGTCCTACGAATTATTCTGTGGTAGCTATTGTTATAATTTGATGTAAACTTTTGTAGTTTGTCATCTATTTTTTTAGTATTCTTTTCTGTCATATAACGAGCCAATTTTGTAAAGAGCGTGCGAATAAATCTTTCTGCAAACGCAGCTTTAATATAGCTATATACGTGATACAAAACAATGTTATTTTCCTTAAGAAACGCACGGAATTTTGAATTTACATATTCCTTTCCTCTGTCACAAAATAACGTTGATGGTGTTGCTTTTGCTTCTTTAAAAATAGATTTAAATGCAGCTATCATGTGTGTTGAAGATTTACTTTTTAATAGTCTAGTGTATGCCTTCTTACTAAAATTGTCAATAACTATTAATACAAACATATTGCAATTATTATACTCAGCTATGGACGATATGTCTTTTAAATCGCTCGAAAATGATTCATTTATAAGGTGTACAGCTATTGGACGGCGTTTAAATTTTTTCCGTATATCTTTATGCAGTGAGTAAGCATTGAGTTTTTGCAGTTGTTTTTCGACTTCCAGTTTATCTTTCCACTTTTCTCGATTTTTTATGAAACCACTAACTCCTGCGTATGAGCCACTTAGCCGCTGGTTTAAATATGTACGCTTTATTTCGCCCATATTTTACGTTTTTAATTTGCGCTAATTTTAAGTATGATACCTTCAATTGCTACAACGGTACTAACCACGCCCAGATATTTGGCTCTGACCAATCGTCGTTGACTCGAAAAAAACGTTTTTAGATGGTTCTAGAAACGTTTTTTTCGGCACATACATTAACACATTATAATACTTATAGATTGTCTACGCCACCTGAATCACTATAGTTATACCAGTTGATATTTTAAAAAAATGTATTGTGCATATTAAGCAAATCTAACTACTAATGTACTGCAAGGAATTGTAAAATACGTTGCAATATTTACCTGTTAAAATTGCTCAAATAATAAAAATCACAAGGTCGCAGCTACATGTTTTTATTAAATTTTATGTAAACATGGAATTGGAAAAGATTCATTACCTTGTCGGTCGATGGCGCGACCGGCTCGGTCGCGCCATCGACAGTCGCTCATATTATTTTTTACTGAAAAACTAAAAAAAATGCAATTACTGGTGGCTAGGGGCTAGATTCTGAGTTATTTATTCGTGGATCTTACTACTCATGAGGATTCATGATTTTTTCATTCTGCCTGAAACACATCCGCAAACAGGACTGGCTAATCCATATACGACGGACGATAGTAGAAACATTAAATTCGTCTCAGTCTTTGTTAGATTTAGCTTAAATATTTGATGAGATAATAAAACGAGTACATGTTAGTAGTATGTATTACATGTATTAGTTTGACCTTAGAACTTAAAAAGCCGAAATGATTGCATAGTTTAATGATTACAGGTGATAGATGAGGCTCCAACGTGGACGAAAAGAAAGACCAGCAAACACCAGTGACAAGAATCACTAGAGCCATGAGCATGGTCCTCGGAATAAAGACCAAATGCCATAGTCTAAGTTGGTCTGGAATTTTATTTCCATTTTTCAGTGTGGGTGAGCTCACGTCCAATAATGTCAGTTGCCTGTTTTTCTCGTCCAGCTCTAAATTCTCCGCTGATTTTGAACTTGGCATAGAACCCTTCGTAACTTTGTCGTCTGGTGGCAGAAGAATCAAATCAAGAGGAATTACAAGCAAATGTAACGTTCCAATAATGCGAAGGGAAGCTTGAATCCACCAATCTGTGAACCACATAAAAAAGTGGAAAAAAATCGGATCATCAATCAGCCACAAACGGGAACCGGAACCAATATCGTTAACACTGGAGCAAACAGTAACAGTACAAGCAATTATGAAAGATTAGTTGTATAGGGATGATAAATAAGAGTTAATCATAACGTCATGTAAAACGCCTCCAATGGGAAGAGCAATTATGTCTGCAATGGCGCTATGTAAGTCTCTGTCAGTCCCTACAAAAATTTATAAAACAGAACAAAATAATTTATACGAAATTAGTATCTACTTCGAAGTTATTACACAAAAGAATGGGCAAGACATGTCGTCTGTGAAGAACCAAAATGACCATTTTCAATTTAAGCTCCAATCAGAATGAGCTATGTCATAAAAACAAAATGAGAAACATGCCTAAAATTCTAATTAGGAGTTTTTGAAAAGTGTAAAATGTTCTATGCTTACATGTTTTTCAAAAGTGCAAATTGTTTTATTTACATGTTTTTTAAATGTGTTAAAGGCTGTATTTACATGATTTTGAAAATTCCAGAATGTTCTATTCACATGTTTTTAAAAAGAGTAAAATGTTCTATTTACATGTTTTTGAAAATTGCGGAATGCTCTAGTTACTGTATTTCCTCTAATAGTACGCGGGTCTCTAATACATAATGCGCAGGTATCTAATAGTACGCGGGTCTATTTAACACACTATTAAATGTCAGTGCGCGGGTCTCTATTAATGCGCGGGTCTCTAATTATACGCGGGGGTCGAAGCTCGAGTTTGAATAGTACGCGGGTAAGGTACATACTCTGAAAAGTGCAAAATAATCTACTTAAATCCTTTCAAAACATATTTCAATATTTTTGTAGATAGTACATATTGTTTTTAGCTAAAAATTGGTCATTTGGTTCTTCCCAGACGATATGTAGTTCATTAGTTACGAACCACAACAAGACTCACATTGTCCGGGAACATTTTTGCCATGTATGTTAGGGTCGCAGTTTAGATAGCTGCTCCACCAAGAGATGCGAATCCCATGCAGATGAAGCATCCCGCAACGTACCATTTGGTAGACTCTACAGATACATCTTCAAGTAATCTACTCTGCACGTTACATCAAAATTGAATGGACCTTTAGTAATGTTTATATTCACGTTTTCAAGCATTTAAAGAAGTAAAAACCAACTTTAAATGAGTGTATGAGTTTGCCCTAATTACCCAAAGAAAATGCTGAACGCCCCATTGAAAACGATTCCAATAATTATGACTATTTTGGGTCCAACGCCTACAATCTTGAAAGAAAATAATAACAGTTGATGGTCATAGTGAAATTTGTTACGCTGTAATTTTGCTAAACTGTATTATGAATGAATTATAGCCGCACCAATTGACCAATAAATGGGGATCCAAACACGGACACGAGACTACTCACGCTAAAACACAATCCAATAAGGCTGCTAGAAACACCTTGCTTTTCTGCCTAATAAAATATTAAAATTTTAATTATTTTTTGTTAATGAGATTATATTATAGAGGGTCTAGGGTTGGAATTGGAATTAATCGTAAGTTGTATAATATTTATATTTTGGCAGATTTTAAGTTCTCTCACCTCAGAGGGAAAGAAAGGCGAAACTAGAGTAGACGGACAAAACATGGTGATGTAACCGAAGGGCAGTTTTAAAAATGCCCATTTTTGCTCATTAGTAACATAACATAACATGGACATAATTTTTTATTTAGATTTAGAAGTCGACATTTTGTAAGTTTTTTTTATCAAGTTTCAGTCTAGCAATCAAGATCAAATTACTGCACGGCACTTTAATACGCAATTCTATCTTGACTGAGTTTACCGACAATATTATTTGATTCTTCAGATTTTAAGTTATAGTTTTTTTTCTTTTAAACTGTTTTTGTTTTCAAAAATATAGTAATATGTATAAAACAGCAGACAGATCCAGATCCAATTCATCCAGAAGCCAGAAGCCAGGAAAATTAAACTCACAAAGAACAGTTATTAGTACAACCTGCAAGAAGATCGTAATCGTAAGTCGTATAGCGTGGCGGCTAGGCTGCGTTTAAATATCGGTATAATTAGTATGGAGAAACTATTTATTGTAAGAATGATAGTTCAATTAAATTTCACAATTACATAGATAAATTCATATTTAGGATACATACATCTAATAAGCCATTAGTCTGCCATAGTTGCGCGTAGCTTTATTCAATTTATTTGCATTACACATTATCTGTACCATCTATACTCTCTTGACCAGCGGAAGAACATTCAGTTTTTTTTCAAACAAGGACATTTTTTATGTAAGAGTAACAAGAGTAAAAAGTCTGTTCATTAAAAGCCTTACTAGTGTGGAAGCCAATTCATAAGTGTGGACATATGATTATTATGTATTAAGTAAATTACCCATGGGGGCCCACAGACAGATTTTCAATTTTAGCACTACCAAATAAGTATAGACTGACTCAACAACTTCATATCAGTGTATGCACATAGATACAGCGAATTGTACATTTGCATATTTAAATTTGTAAATAAATAGTGACTGTAGAATGCGTTGGGTATATAATCTTTAATATAATTAATGTCACCATAACTCATCATGTCAGTGTCAGTCAGTCGTCAAGAGACAGTGCCAATAAATCACACAGTCAGTTGGATTCAGTGCAGACAAATAGATACAGCATTTTGTGTGCATGTATAAAAAGATATTGATTACAGGTCGTCCACAAATGACGTCATTGGTAGGGCCTATGGGCCTCATTGGATACTGATGATATACCATGTTAAAGATAGCCATTTACGCTATGCTTAAGCTGATGACAAGAGGGCCATAGAATCCTAAAAATGAGGATATTTCGATGACATCATTTATGGACAATCCTGTACAAAGTTTAAAAAATGAATACGGCCTTATCCCTTGTCCTTTGGCCTTCGTCATCGTCTACAATAATAACTTCTGGTCTTCCGAAAATTTTAATCTTGAAAGTCTTCAAGCTAAAATATATCACGTGTCTATAGATATGCCCATGTGTGTGCATTTAGATGTCTCACACATTTGAGGATACGAAGCAATGAAATATTAATCCAGTATCCAGCAAAAACATAAACTTGAAGAAATGGGCCCGTTGCAAAATGACAGCACCTCGCGAAACCAGAAACCACTCTCAATGTCAGTTGTTTAGAAAAAAAACAATACAAAATCATACGTACTCTGTGGTATAGAATTTCCCAATCTTTCCCCTTTCCTTGCCCTTCAGTCTCAAAACTGGAAGTTCGAGCTGTGCTGAGACGGTAGTCCGCTTCACGATCCACGACTTGCTGCTTTTCAGACCGGAATCTGTCTGACCCGCGGTATCCACTTCTGGGATTCCAAGCCTCCTTAACTCCTCTGGAGCGCCGACCGCCGCTTCCCGTTCAGACTCGCCGAGTCTGCGCTTCCTCAGACCAGAAACTGTCTGACCGGCGGTATCCTCTTCTGGGATCACAAGCCTCCTTAGCGCCGCCGGAGCTCCGACCGCCGCTCCACGTTCCGTCTCGCCGGGTCCGCGTCTTCTTCGCCGCTTCGTCGATCTCACCCAGACCGTCCTCGTCGTACCCAACACTCCCCGGTGTTCCGGTATTCGCTCCGTGATGGGAGATGGGATGCACAAGTGTTATGGTCGGTGTGCTGGTGCCGGTATGATGCCTCAACACTAACACCCGGAATTAACTATGTGACCGTGATAATTCCGGTACCCGGTTATGCTATGCTCCACAACACTTTCTATGCCGGCTTCTACGGGCCGTAATGTCTCACGAAATCAAAGTTCCAACACAGTTCAAGTTCTGGGATTATTACTTTTAATAATGTCTCGTAAATCCCTTCGATCTCACTTTCACAATACACAATGATTACAATGCCACAACGGCTGCAATGATCCGATCTCTTAATTATACTTAATGTATTTACGCGTAATAAATAATGATAAACCTCGTAACTAGATTTAATAAAATAGTAAATAAGATAGAAATATATACTAGTGGATAGATAAATAAAAGATGGCGACGGGCAACCTTAATAACTAACCTCAATAATCTATACTCCACCCGAAGTTGTGTACGGTTCAGTACCTAGTTTGGAAGTGAAGTTAAAACCCTTGGTTTAGACGAGAAGAGCCCCAGCTCCAGATGAGAGTGCCACGTCACCCTCCAACTCGTCAACCGTCGGTCTCTGCCCTGCCCTTCTTCTTCATCCACCTATACTACTATCCTGCTCCTCCGCTTATACTTACATTCCCTCACTGCTATAGATCGCGGAAAATTACTGACTGCACCGACGACTTCATTTGACTGTCGTCCTCAGCTCCTTTGTCCTGCTTCCCTCTGCTGCTATTAATACATGACCCCATATTTTCCGATATTTACTTCACACTATCCCCCCCACCTATTTCAACTGGTTAGTACTCTCACAGCATCGAAGCATGCCCTTCGAGTACGTGACCGTTGAAAGAAAGGTGTAAATGAGAGTGCCTTGGGTCCCGCAGTTTGATTGCATCCGCGCCTACGCTCCACTTTTACTTCACACTGTCTCTATCTAAAACGTTTCTAACACTGGGATACCGCATTTCGGTATCACAGTCCTAGCTCTTCACTAGTCATCCCCCGCATTACCTATCTTAGCATACATTCATAACTTGTCAAAAAAAAGAAATATAATATTTGTAATACGAAGCCTCTATACCGCCGGATCGCATCTCGGTAACACATAAAAACACTTATATTTTACAAACACAAAATACCCCCGATCTGCAATCTGGTAAACCATTAATACATACCAACATTTTATAACCATAAACCACCGCCGGATCGCAATCCGGTTATACATCTACGCTCTTACAACCATTTTACAAAACACTAATACCGCCGGTCTGTAACTAAGTACAACTCAGATGCATAAAAAAACCTCAAAGGTAAAAAAAATCACATCCAACCACATCGCGGTCCAACCTATCTCGGTGTTGCACAATCTTCAATCACCACCTCACGGTATTAAACTAAAATAAACCTGCCTAAAACTCACATACCGCCGACTCACCGTAAACCTTAACATGTTCCGGTACTGTCCTCTTAAAACTTAAGTTTACACTTTCATCACACGTCAAAAAATACAAATTCCATTTTGCTATGTTAAAACCCCACTAGTGATACACAGTGTTTAAAACCCGCATAACATAAATACACGTCGCACTACAACCGTGCCATAATGTTAAGCAACTGACCGCCCTGCGGTATGCAGTACATAAAACTTTACATAAAAATAATGCTTCAACTTAAAAATGACCGCACTGCGGTATAAATATACACAGATATTGCACAGCAATACTTAAAAGTTTAAAATTTTGTAGAAAAATAGTATAAAAATATATATATTTCGGTTTTGCACCGACAAATTTACTCATACATACACCATATTCAACTGCCTTGATACTGTCAAATTGCCTTGCAATTTCTTTGACTTCTGCATCTTCTACACTTGCAATCCCCGACTCCTTTTTCTTAGTCTTCGGTCTTGACTCCATCATCTGATCCTGCAAGCTCCGTAAACTAAACTCCATTCCGTTTCTCGCCTGCTTTCCTAAACTGGCCTCTGCGGTGATGCGCCTCCGCTTGACCGGGATCATCTCTTGCTGGTCTCTCTTGATCCACACATCTCCTCGAGGACACGGTCGACTCGGGTCTCCTTGACGTTGCCTCCACAGAACATTTCTCCTTCCAGGCGCCGGTCGACTAAGGTTTCCTTCATTTCTAGCATTTGCATCTCCATCCCCCGTATCCAGGACGCGGTCGATTAAAGTGTCTACAGGGCTCCAAGCGCATTTAATTTGGTCCATCGCCGCTGCTTGTCTTTTCAGCCATCCCCCCGGACCGTTATCTCCTTTTTCCGGGTCGCCCTGGTTGCTGCAAATACAAGTTAAAGAAAACACTACATTTATTACCTATGCGGCCTATGCCGCCGCTTACGCTAAGTAAGCATAACAGAGTCTCCCACCGGCTTTTACGTCTTGACCACTTAATCAACTTCTATCTCCAGTATCTCGGTTACGCTTAATATGGGCCTTACTTGTGACGTGACCGCCGCTTTAGCCTATTTACGTGCCTGTGGCCACGCCGAAGCGTGGCCCAACTAAAATCCTTTTGGCACCGGCCAACCCGGTGCTTTGCTTTAACCCAGTGTTGCGGCGGATCAATTTACCTGGGACCGCCGCCCGTCATTCGTTTTAGGAGTGTCCTATCATGGACCGACTATTAGGACCACCGAAGATTGTCTTCCGCTAACTAATTCCTTTCTGTGCTTGGTGTTTCGGTGGCGAACTAACTACCACCGAAGACTACAAACTGTGACCGACGACCGCATCGCCGGTCCTCGGTGTCTGCCTACCGCAGCTAAACTACTTGAGCCTCAATATTTATACACCCGGCGCTCCACCGGTGTCTACCCACGATGTTTCTTACTACCTCCATCTCCGGTTCCGGTCTGCCTGAACCGCTATCTCAATCATTCTTTCTGTACGGGATTCGAGTACCGTACTCCCTAACCTATTCTAGGCTGCGGGAAGCACGCGTTTCGCTTCAGCAAGTATTGTTATGCACCGCCTACCGTATCTCGGTGCCCCCTGCGCTAACTATGGCTTCTGGGGAGTATCTACCTTACCACATCTCGAAGCTTTACGCTTCCAAATGCCAACCGGATTCCGCTTCTGACTAGCATCTATGATGGTCTGCGAACCGACTCCACATCTTAACCTTACTGATTTTTGCTTTTACAGGCTATCCTCCAGATCTACGTCCGGGTCTGGCTTGTTTACCCTCACTTAAGCTTTGAGCTTTCCTGGCTATCCTAATGCCCAACTATACTGCTTGCGCCTTCACGATGATGGTTACCTTGACTTTCGTAGTTTCTACGGTCTGTGGTACCTGCCCCGTGGAATGAAGATTACGCCTTTCCGGCTCAGTGCTGATTTATATTTGCTCACAGCTTCGAGCTTGACCGACCATTGCGGTGTTCCCTACACTGACATCGTTGGCGATGGTCCATGAGGGTGTGGAGTTTTACTCCGGCTGGTTTATTTCCGCTCCCGCAGCTTTGAGCTCGAGCTTTTGCTCGTGACTTCCATACCTGTGAAGGATTAAGACCTTCACCTTAGCTTAGATCCTACCTTCTATGCCCGCCCCTACGGTGGAGATCGGGACGAGCGTGCGGCGCAGTTTAACGTCGTACACGCCATAGGACGTGAGGAAGAATAAGGTTTGTGCCCGCCAAGACAACCTTATCCTTCCCACCTTAACCTAAAACACTCTTTTTTTTCTATTTTTATAAAATTTTTCAATTTTTATTTGACATGCAGTTTTATAATATTTTTATGAAGCTTTTATACTAGAAAACTTACATTACAATTTACTGATTAAATAGGTTCAAAGCAAATGGAAAAAAAATTCTAAGTATCAATAACACCCTCAGTGTCTTCTTTGGTGTCTATGAAATTAATTCCCCAGCGGTCTGGTGCTTTATGCGATCTACTGGGATACCGCTTTGGTGGTGGTGGGTCATAAATGTCCATTTCGTATTCATCAGACAAGTCTAGAGGTCCCATACCTCCCATCCAACCTGTACTACGGTCGAAACTGTCTGTCGCGGTCGTACCCCCACTTTGACTCACCCCGGCGCCTAGTGAGGGTTCGGTTTCCACTATTGGAGTTGTCACAGAGTTTGGGATTACCGGCGCTGGCCGGTTTCCGGTATCTGGTGTCGCGTGCCCCGTACTTCCCGGACCAACATTATCGTCTGCGGTTTGCTCACCTGTCTCCTTCGCATGAAATGGCAACATAAGCGACGTGTGGAACCTGGACGGATTGCTATTGGGTTTGTCTGGGTCCTGAATGCTGTACGTTAAGTTTGAATGGACTTCAACTATTTTCCATGGTCCTGTATACCGCGGACCCAGTGACTTTGCGTACTTCTCCTCTCTCGATGACAGTTTTTTATTTGCGATTTTGACTAGATCGCCGACCTTATACGTTACGTCTCTACGGTTTCGATCGAAGTATTGCTTCTGCCGCATTTGGGACTCTCTTAAATTATACCGAGCCTGCTCCCGCATGCCTGTTACATCTAGTAGCAGCCTTCGACCAAACTCTTCCTCTGTCATCCCCATCGTCTCCTGTAACTGCATTTTCCGGTCAATGGGCAACATGAGTTCTCTGCCTAAGTTTAGCTGACATGGTGAATACCGAGATGATTTAGATTTGGCAGTGTTTAGTGCTACCATGTAGTCGTCTAGCTGATGCGCCCACTTTGTTTGTGTTGCTAAGCAAAATGCCCTGAGAATGCTCTTAATGTCTCGGTTCGATCTTTCGGACTGATTTGGGCTCGGGTGGTATGGCGCTACGTGCACGCATACCGCGCCCCATTGCCCTAACTGGTCATTCCAGTCTGAACCAGAAAAGTAAGATGCATTATCTGAAACTATTCGTTTCGGTGTACCGAATTGCTGAAATACTTTTCCTAGGAACCTAAGTATTTTAATCGCCGATACCGAAACCAATGGTTCCATGCTGACCCACTTAGAAAATTCATCCACACAAACTACGATAAACTTAAAACCGGCGCTCGCGGTTAATTCCCCTACAATGTCAACATGCACACACTCGAATACATTGTTGCGGTATGAGTGAATACCCATCTTACCGGGTTTGGCCTGATTTGATGATTTTACTAGTTGACACACCTCGCAAGTCTTAATGTATGCCTCTATGGTCTTTAGCATGTTATAGAACCAAAACCTTTTGCGGATCCGGTCGTACGTTCGCTCAACGCCTTGATGTCCGGCTACCGTACTATCATGGAAGTGAGAGATGACATTTCTTTCTATCGACTGCGGTATAACTGGTACTATGCGCTTTCTGGTTGTAGTCGATTCCGGATCTAAAAAGTTTGCCTGTATGAGAGGATGCGCCCACTTAATATGCCTACCCTTTTTCATGAGTATGGATGGTAACACTCTATCCGGCGGTACTGGCCGACCTGTTCTCTCTTCCTCCTCTATCCTTTGCTCCCATAGCTTTTCTACCTGCTCACTATAGAACCCGCCATCCGGTGTGCACTTCTTCAGTATAGACCTTGCGCCGCTTCGGTCTTTGCATGGAACATATCTACACAACACGCTGTCCACGATTACGTAGTCGTACCGGTACCTCGACCGGTTACCTACCCTAGTGAGGCTCATTGCAATGGTGGTCAGTGCTTTGCACTCTCTCTGCAGGGCCCGTAGCATACTCTTGTCCAGCATATCCATATCGATTTCAACATTTGTACTCGAGTTCGTGAACGTCGCTAAGCACAAATCGAGCTGGTTCGGATCATCATCTTCCCTGGGATCCGGTAGTGCGCCTCGAGAAAACAGATCTGCGAGCTTGTTTACCGTCCCCTTCACGTATTCGACGTCATTCACAATGTGGCTTAACTCAATGGTCCACCTCACAATGTGCCTGTTGTAAAGGTGGTCATTCAGGGCTGCCTGTTTCAAGTACGTCAATGCTTGATTGTCGCACCGAAAAATGACGTCTTTATGGTACCTTGTGAATGGTTCGAACACTCGGCTCGCGTATCTGATTGCTAGACATTCTTTTTCCCGAGCGTCGTATCTCCGCTCGGCCGCATTTAACAGCTTGCTTCGGCACTCGATCACACGAAATCGGTCTTTACCGGCGGTTTCACAGTAATAGTTTTGTGCAAGGATCGCTCCCAATCCCAAATCACTGGCATCCGTGTACACGTACAGCGGATGGTCATAGTTTATGGTATTGAGAGTGATTTCCGTCGCTACCTCCTTTTTAATTGCGTCGAATGCCGCTTGCTGACTTTGCCCCCACCGGAACGGTATGTTCGGATCTGCCTCCGGTCTCAGTTTTTGGAATATTGGTTCCAATTTAGTAGTGTAGTGCGGCATGAAGGGCATGTACCACCCCATGGCGCTTACAAACAACTGGACTTCCTTCTTCGTTCTCGGTGTCGGAAAGTTACGGATCGCCTCTACCTTTTTTGGGCACTTCCAGATCTCAAAACGGGTGATAACGTGGCCTAAAAGCTCAACCTCCGGGAGATCAAACTCGCACTTTTTCCAATCAATCGACAAATTAGAATTATTTAAAGTTCTAAACACATACTCTAGATGTTCTTTATGCAATCGTTCGGTTTCACTAAAAATAAACACACTACCCGACTCAACGTGTATAAATTCTCCAACAACTTTACCAAAAATACTATCCATGAGCTTCCGAAAAACCGTCGGTGCGATCTTCAACCCCTTTGGTAAGACGTGCCACTCATAGCAAGCATTTTGAGTGTGAAATGCCGTGTACTTCTTCGAATTCTCAGCTAATGGAATTTGCTCGCACCCCGCCTGTAAGTCAATTTTTGACATGAACCGGCTTGGTGGGAGACGTTGCAAGAACTGTTGTATATTAGGCATCGGGATCTGCGCCTTCGGTATGTGGCTATTCAACTCTATGTAATTTATCGCTAAGCGCTTATCACCGTTAGGTTTCGGTATTATCAAAAGTGGCGAGGAATATGCCGAAGTTGATCGCCGTATTTTACCCTGTTTTTCCAATTTGTGCAACGTCTCATCTATCCATTTTGCTACGGCCGGCGGTCTGCGTGCTGGCTTGCATTGTATGGGAGGACAGTCCACCGGGATGCGTAGGTCATGAACCAGCGCATTTGTGAGTCCCGTTGTACCGTCGTTCCGTACTACCCTAACATACTTCTCAGCTAAAGTTTCGACGAACGCTTGAATCGGCGGTTGATATATTACTTGTCGATCATCCTTATCCGGGGTTGGTGTCTGTGATAAATTACAGCCATCTTTTGCGGTCTTCACCGATAACCCGCGGACCGACCGACCGACTTCTTTATCGTCATTCAATTTTGCATTCCACCGCATTGTGCATTCCACGTCGTTGAAACTTAAACCATGTTTCCACCGGAACTTATTCCCAATGAATATTGGACACATTAGTCCCTCTTGCACCAAGAAATCCTCTTTGAACCGCCGGCCTGCAATTTCTATGTCCAATGTTACTTCTCCGCCTGCCGTAACTACCTTACCGTCGAACCCTGACATCTTTACCGTTGACTTTCTTGTTTTCAACCCTAACTTATCGCATTCTTTCTTTGATATGGCGAGTGCCGTACAACCCGAATCTATTAGAGCAAAGTATGTGTATCGTTTAAGATTATGTTTAATATTTACTACGGCATAAAGGGGAATTTTTAATTATATGTATTCGACACGGGTCCCCTTTTCTGTCCGTGTCCGGGTCCAGTTTAAAGAACCGGTAGCGTTCGTAAGTAAAGCCGCCGGGGCAAGCTTTGCCTCCAGTGCGTTGACAATCTTCTTTATCTCGTCCATTCTTGCTATCAGCACTTGGTCTCTGGTCTGCCGCCGCGATGTTCTTCGCTCTTGCCTCGTCGCTGTCTGCATCGAGTTGAACACCTTTCTTCGTCCGTATTCTTCGGGACGTTCCGGTATAGTCGTCAGTGATCCTGAACAGCCAAGCGCCGCCTCTAGTTTTTTGACAATCTTATTGCACTCGTCCTCCTTACGCGTCGGCCTTCGGTCTCCGGTCTGACGTTCTGAGTATGTGCTTCCTTGGCTCCATGCTGTTTGCATGACGTATAAACTTTGTCCTTCTACTGGTTCTTCAGGAAATTCCGGTATGGAAACCAAACTCTGCATGTGCTCTGGTATCTCCGTTGATGTTGATACCGCCGGTGCACCTTCGCTGTTCATGTCTTCCCTCGAGTTGGTTAATATCCGCCTGGCCAACACTCTTGCCTTTTGCGACCGACAGTCCTCCGTCTTGTGGGTCCCTTTACTGCAGAGACAACACCACATCCCGGTTCTCCGGCTCGTGTTTCTGCCTTGACGCGGACTCTTGTTTTTCTGGGACTCAAGGTATCTGTCTCGTTCTGGTAATGGCTGCTCAGCTAGCGTCTGGTCTCGTTGTGTCGGCGCCTGATTACTGAACGTTAGGGCTTTAGTATTTTCCCTGGTTTTCTGCCGTTGCATAGCCATATCGGCGGTGCTTACCTGGGACGGCTTGTTTGTGGTATTTGGCGGTGCGAAGGCCTGCCGTAGAGATGCCAGTTGACTCTGGGTGTTTCTATGGTCCTTCTGTAATTCCAGGACCATCAACTGCATTGCCTGCATGTCCTTCTCCATACGTGCCATCCACACCGCTACCGCCTTTACCGTTTCTTGGTCTTTTGGTATAACCGCCGACTCGATTCTTACTCTGTGTCCTTCTAACGTGACTGTGGTTGACTCACCAACGTGCTCCTGAACCGTTGACCCGTCCTGCTCGTGGACGCTGAGTGCTTCCTGGCTGTGGCGTTCCGCTTCCTGTGATGTCGATGCACCGCCGGTTTTGTCTGCTGAGCACTTGAATTCTGCCATCCTGCTGGTCTTCGGTCTTCGCTGTCCGCTTAAAGAAGAAACGTGTGCCGGCCTCTACCCTGGACCGGACCTATACGGAACTTTTTTATTGTTCGCCTTCACGCCCTACCGAAAACCGACTACACTTTGTTCTGCGGACCTACTATCCTTACCACCGCGATATGTGCTCTGCAACCGCTCTACGTGGACAAACTGGACCGAGCAGCAGCCGAACCCCGGTGTGCCTGCTCACCACCGCAAAGATACGCCGGATAGCGCGTCCTACCGCAAGTCAACCATATATGTGTTACGCTTGCACCTATTTTTGGTCTATGATGTCTACATCTTGCTGACGCGCACAATGCAAGTTAAATGTATAGTATGTATTATGCTCCTATCTGCTCCGGTCTATGATGCTTCCCGATGTCGCCTGTCTGACTACCAGCAAGCACACTTCGATCGAAACGTAGTAGTAACCTTACGCGCCTGTTGGCGCTAATGTACTTAAATTTATAATTATAAAAATTAAAATAAAAGAAAAATAAAGAACCCGTGATCCTCACTTGATTTCGCTCGTTGTGGTTCTTGTACAAGACGAAAGTCTTGTGTCTGTCACAGTCGCCAGTGTGGTATAGAATTTCCCAATCTTTCCCCTTTCCTTGCCCTTCAGTCTCAAAACTGGAAGTTCGAGCTGTGCTGAGACGGTAGTCCGCTTCACGATCCACGACTTGCTGCTTTTCAGACCGGAATCTGTCTGACCCGCGGTATCCACTTCTGGGATTCCAAGCCTCCTTAACTCCTCTGGAGCGCCGACCGCCGCTTCCCGTTCAGACTCGCCGAGTCTGCGCTTCCTCAGACCAGAAACTGTCTGACCGGCGGTATCCTCTTCTGGGATCACAAGCCTCCTTAGCGCCGCCGGAGCTCCGACCGCCGCTCCACGTTCCGTCTCGCCGGGTCCGCGTCTTCTTCGCCGCTTCGTCGATCTCACCCAGACCGTCCTCGTCGTACCCAACACTCCCCGGTGTTCCGGTATTCGCTCCGTGATGGGAGATGGGATGCACAAGTGTTATGGTCGGTGTGCTGGTGCCGGTATGATGCCTCAACACTAACACCCGGAATTAACTATGTGACCGTGATAATTCCGGTACCCGGTTATGCTATGCTCCACAACACTTTCTATGCCGGCTTCTACGGGCCGTAATGTCTCACGAAATCAAAGTTCCAACACAGTTCAAGTTCTGGGATTATTACTTTTAATAATGTCTCGTAAATCCCTTCGATCTCACTTTCACAATATACAATGATTACAATGCCACAACGGCTGCAATGATCCGATCTCTTAATTATACTTAATGTATTTACGCGTAATAAATAATGATAAACCTCGTAACTAGATTTAATAAAATAGTAAATAAGATAGAAATATATACTGGTGGATAGATAAATAAAAGATGGCGACGGGCAACCTTAATAACTAACCTCAATAATCTATACTCCACCCGAAGTTGTGTACGGTTCAGTACCTAGTTTGGAAGTGAAGTTAAAACCCTTGGTTTAGACGAGAAGAGCCCCAGCTCCAGATGAGAGTGCCACGTCACCCTCCAACTCGTCAACCGTCGGTCTCTGCCCTGCCCTTCTTCTTCATCCACCTATACTACTATCCTGCTCCTCCGCTTATACTTACATTCCCTCACTGCTATAGATCGCGGAAAATTACTGACTGCACCGACGACTTCATTTGACTGTCGTCCTCAGCTCCTTTGTCCTGCTTCCCTCTGCTGCTATTAATACATGACCCCATATTTTCCGATATTTACTTCACAACTCTTAAGGTTTTATTTCCAATATAAGGCTTATATTGTATAAAGTTACAGAGAACTGTACAATTAACACTTTATAGGATAATTAAATTGTCAGTACCATGCCTGTGGTGACCGTAAAATAGATTCTCGAATCAGGTCGAAGTTTTAAACTGTTGCCCACGAAGGGCACAACAGACAGAGAGAAGGAGTCAAGGTAGAGGTAATGAGTACTGATAGAAGGCCATTTATGACCCCGAGCTTTTAATCATAACTAAAAGAAAGCGTCAATATATGAATGTAATAACAGGGCAGAGCATTCCACACATGCACTGTTAAAACTTGTTAATAGTATTTTTTTTTAACTTCGGGACCTTTGTACACCACCACCGCAGAAAACGTTGAGCCAGACGAGCATTTAACTCTTGACATTAAAGATTTCATTAAAGAACCTTGACTCCTCTTTCTGTTGTGCCGTGCCCTTCGCGGGCTAGTTTCGAAAGTTCACCTGAGAATCAATTTTACGTATTACGGCCACCGCAGCGCAGGCATGGTACTGACACTACTGACAATAATTTAATGATCCTAAAGTGTTAATTGTACAGTTATCTTTAATTTTATACTATGAACCACAACACAAACAACTTTAAGAACAATTGTGCATAATCACAGATGGTTTTCCCATGGTAAAAATCGCATAAGGAAAAATAACAAGTTACAACACTTGTGACTTGTGAGCTCCAATCGTCATTTACTATACTGACAACGACAACTTTAAAGCACTGTAAATTCTGCCCTAGCCTTAAAAGTCAAAGTATATTAAAGTTATGTTAAATTTTACGTACTAAAAAAAATACACAATCACATTATAAATAGGATACATTCTCTGTAGTAAATTACAAATTTTTGTAACTAGCATTTTTTTTTCATTAAGTTTTGTAGCTTGTAGCCCTATATGCTGAGCATACAAATATTAACTCAACAAAAGCTAGACGCATCTTCAAAATTTGGGATTTTTCGGCGCATAGTTGGTGTGGGTGTAGTTAGCTCTATAATGATTTTATGGTTGATATTGTCAGGAGTACTGGAGGTTGAGTTGAGGTGCTGAAGTGGGATATGAGCTGGAGTAATGGAATTACTCAGTCGGATGCTTCCCCCAGTGCTTGTTCGGTTACGTCCAATAATTCTATCCGAGTCCGATGCAGACTTATTGCGTGGTGTTGGTTGGTTATGGAAGACAAGGAAATAGCAGAGTATGACGATCCCCTAATAATCAAAGATTAAATTAACAGTAATGGTATAATTTTAGCATGTTCTCGTTGTTGTTAATACTGGATAGGTTCCATATTTTAAATGTAACTTTACCCAAGTGAAGCAGACGCTGCCACAGAGACCCGCACTAGTGGGATAGCCGAAATTCTCAAGAAGATGACCTCCAGCGAATGAACCGATAGCGGCACTGTAAGTAAATATGATGCATACAATGCTAATTAAATATGGAGAGGAGATGGAAAGAGGAAAATAAATAATCTTGAAAAGTAACCCTATCGCATTGTTATGGACTCACCCAGCAGAGAACATTGTGGAGATTAAACTGGAGACAATGGCGTACGTTGCAACGTTATCCTTGTGTCCTGCCTCACTGAAAAATATACAAGGTAATTTCGAATTTCAAAATAAATGCTGGATTTAAAAATTATTTGAGTTTTACAACGTTTTGAGAACTTACACCGTGTACAGAATTGTGGCTTCACAAGCGGGAATACCCGCTGCTGATAGTGTAGCTGTGAGTGCTATGAGACAAATAATGTTCTGCCAGACTGTACTGAAAGTTTTAAGTTAACCAGTTGATAACTTATATTATATTTTTCAAATATCAGTAGCCAAATCATTATTAATTAAATCAGCAAATTCTAATATGTACAGTACTCTTAAATTTTGTTAAACAGGGATTCGGTATGGTTTTCCCTTCCCCACCCAGTCCAACTTATTTGGACTAGGGGGGCGGTGACGCGAGAATGGGGAAACATTCTCGTATCCCAGTTTGACAAAATTCAAGAGTAAAGTGTTTTGCCGAAGGCTAACTTTTGTAATCCAAGAAATGGTAAAGGCCCTAAAAAGCAGAAGGTAATACTGGCCAGAGTAAGTCCAAAAATGATGAGAATCCATGACTTGCTCATTCTGTCTGACACACATCCCCACAGGGGACTAAATAATCCATATACAACGGACGTCAGTAGGAACATTAAATTCGTTTCAGTTGTTGTTAGATTTAGCTAAGTGTTTGATGCAATAATAAGGCAAAAGTAACACGTTATTAGTTTGAGTTTAAAATAAAAAAAACCATTTCATTAGATGTAGCTAAAGCTCAGCATCTAATAAAAAGCCAACTATATAAAAGAAATGATTGCACAATTTATGATTACAGGTGATAGATGAGGCTCCAACGTGGACGAAAAGAAAGACCAGCAAACACCAGTGACAAGAATCACTAGAGCCATGAGCATGGTCCTCGGAATAAAGATCAAATGCCATAGTCTAAGTTGGTCTGGAATTTTATTTCCATTTTTCAGTGTGGGTGGACTTACTTCCAATAATGTCAATTGTCTGTGTTTCTCGTCCAGCTCTAAATTATCCGCTGATTTTGAATTTATAATTAATTTTAATGGGGAGCCTGAATCCTTTAGACTTTCATCTACACTTCCATCCACTCCAACTTTTCTTGTGCCTCCCGTATTCTTTTCAAAGGAGTTATTGTATGGAGTTTCTTGGAGTGGAAAAACGGATCCTTCTGCTAAGGGAATTGAAACCTTCGTAACTTTGTCGTCTGGTGGCAGAAGAATCAAATCAAGAGGAATTACAAGCAAATGCAACGTTCCAAATAATACAAAGGGAAGCTTGAATCCACCAATCTGTGAACCACACAACAAAAATATAAAGGCGAATCCGGTCATTAATCAGAAACAAACCGGAACCAATGTCGTTTGTAGCATTACATTTAGTTAATAAAAATGTGGTTAATTGTATAGTGATGATAAATAAGAGTTATAACGTCGTATATAAAGCCTCCAGACAGAAGAGCAATTATCTCTGCAATAGCGAGGTAAGCCTCCGTCATTCCCTATTAGATAAAAAATAATGTGTTCACGAAATTGTTTTTCGAAAGAAATAACGTTATTCATTTGAAAATTAAATTTTAAAAAATTGGCAACACAGAATTAATGAGTTACGATTACAAACCACAACAAGACTCATATTGTCCGGGAACATTTTTGCTATGTATGTTAGGGTCGCAGTGTAGATAGCTGCTCCACCAAAAGATGCTAATCCCATGCAGATGAAACTTCCCGCAACGTACCATTTGGTGGACTCTATTGGTACATCTTCAAGTAATCTACTCTGCACGTTACATCAAAATTGAATGGACCTTTAGTATTATGTTTATATGCACGTTTTGAATAATTACAAAATCAAAAATGTAAATAGAAATTTAAAAGGTTGTAAAGGTTAAAAATGACTTTATGAGTTAGGCCTTATTACCCAAAACAAATGCTGAACGCCCCATTGAAAACTATTCCAGTAATTATCACAAATTTGGGTCCAATGGCTGCAATCTTGAAAGAAAATAATAATAACAGTTCATGGCCAGTAAAATTTTGCCCCAGTGTAAACGAAAAAGTTTTTACGTTTACAATGTTACGTTGTGAATTTTTAATTCTCTATACTGCATCATTTCCGTTTAAAAAGTGTTACTAATTAAGTGATTTAGCTAAAAGCATAGCCTCACCAATTGACCAAGAAATGGCGAGGCAAAAACTGCCATGAGATGACTCATGGCAAAACACAATCCAATATCGCTGCTAGAAGCACCATGCTTTTCTGCCTATTAAAGTTGAATTAAAGATTAGACTTGCTAATATTTGTTGTAATGACTGTAACGTGACAACGAGTAGGTAGGATTAGGGTTAGGTATATAATAAATTGTATATATATTTTGACACGTTCTAAAAACTCTCACCTCAGAGGGAAACAAAGGTGCAATTAGAGTTCCAGGACAAAACATGGAGATGTAACCAATGGACAGTGTTAAAAATGCCCATTTTTGCTCATTAGTGAAATCCTTGATAATGGACTTAATTTTTGATTTAGATTTAGAAGTTGACATTGTACTATTTTCTTTATCCAGCGTGACTCTAACAATCAAGATTACGGCACTGCACTTTAATTGCTGATTTTTTTTACGATTTTAATTTACTCACTAATTTAACTTCAATTTAATTTAACTTTATTCAAATTTAATACGTGCGTATACAACTTAAAAACAATCAAATCTCTGTATAGAATATTTTTCATAAGTGATAATTTTAATTTTGTCAATATGTCAATAGTCGAACTGGAGCGAGAAACAACTTTAATACTATGCTAAGGGCTGTTAGATTCACTAGTCAACAATGAACTTAAAAGTTAGACTAATCATATTTAATTGGAAAACTGGTTTTCTATATTCAAATTGAGTCATATTTGAGGGAAGTAGTTAATGACTACAAAATCAAAACGTGAATGATTTGTGATGTGCCGTAGGGAGTTAGGGAGCGTGAGTTTTGGCTCTTCGATATTATGTCGTTGTATCTCTTTGGTAATAAATACATGCTTTTTGTCCCCTTTTATTTATTGAGATCTAAAATTGAGAGTAATTAGGAAATCGTAAATTTATTTTGTATAACCTTTGACCTTGCTTGTCAATTATTATTATTATTTGATTCCACGACGAAAGTTAAAGCTATATTCTAACGCAGTTAAAAAGTATTTAGTGATAAACATTTTCTTATATGCAATATGCAGTAATTATGATCCGCTGTAAATGCTTAAAAAGCTATTCAGTAATTCAGTGACTATAGTGAGTATATGAATTCATCTGTGATCTCCAAGTAGTATATTATAATAACTCCAATTTATGTGAAACGTCGATTTAGTAGTATGAATATTACAGCTTGGATTTGGACATCGATGAGAATAGACTTTTTATTCACCAGCGGGAAACTATGTAGCAACAGCAACGTACTAGTATGCGAACTGTATTAAGCACCTATCTATGCTGTGCCTATATAGAATTAAAAATCACTGAATAGCCATGTAAAATTTTCCCTATTGATTAAGTATTTCCATAATTTTGCTGATAGGTAATTATGCTGTTGCTGTTGAATTGATTTAAATAGATGTATGCATCTGTAGAGAAACTATAAGGAAACTACAATGAAAAATTCACAAAAGAAGATAATTATTATTAGAAAGAAAAAAAATCATATTATTCTCATCGTTTAAGATTCTGTTTTCTCCTTGTGCACTCTCATCAGGGGTTTTGCATTATGATTTTTATATAATGTTTTTATGGGATTTACGTTTTCAAAACAAAAGTAGCATAAGCAAGATCTCTGGAAGCTTTCACGGGAGTAGGTCAACACTGACATTTGTGAGCCTAATCTGTCATAGTAATAGAGCCCAGAATTCCAGATGCATATTATGCATTACTTTAGCTTATGATTAGCTTTAGTTGATTGATGCTCGTAGTATAACTAAATTGCCAGCTAGTTTGCAGGGGCGGATCTAGAAGTATTTTCTGGGGTCCGGTGGGTAATACATATAACATATGGCCAGTGAAGAATCAAAATGGCCTATTTCCAAAAGTAAGAATTAAAAGAAGGTATGTCAATACAGCTATTTACCTACATGAGATACAGCCACAAAATGTTAATTACGAGTTTTTGAAAAGTAGAAAACGTTCTACTAGCATCTTTTTGAAAATTGCAAAATATTCTATTTACATGTTTTTCAAAAGTGCAAAACGTTCTACTAACATCTTTTTCAAAAGTGCAAAATATTCTATTTACATGTTTTTCAAAAGTGCAAAATATTCTATTTACATGTTTTTCAAAAGTGCAAAATATTCTATTTACATGTTTTTCAAAAGTGCAAAATATTCTATTTACATGTTTTTTTTCAAAATTACAAAATATTTTATTAACATGCTTTTATTAGGATCGTGGTATTTTAATTTTCTTTTGTATACAGTGAATTTTGTATCTAGCTAAAATTGGATGTGGATAATTTTGATTCTTTACTCACGCCATAAGTGTAGCATCTTGGTTTAAATGTCCCTACATTATTAGCCTGTGTTAAAAAAAATCATTTTAGAGTTGGCAACCTACCCTGCGGTGCACACCCCTTATAGATCCGCGCCTTGCAACTTGAGTTTGCATCTTTTTATTAACTAATCATAAGTATTATGACACGAATACATTTATATGAATCACAGCTAACGATTGCTATGAAGAATGAAGCAACTATTGTTTTATTATTAAGTCGACTGACTGGTATGTATATAAAATTATAATGCCATCAAACGATGATAGTTGGAGATGCGGTATGTTTTGTAAATAATGTAACTTATACATACATTATGTATACATTATATCGGTGTTCAAAACTTCCTTGTAAACTGTTAAATATGTGTGTTTGTAATAATTAATCTGCTACTTTTGGGGGCAAAGATCCTCACAGGCCAAGCGCAGTTACTCCACGTGTTGTCGCAGTCTATTAAGTAAATATACACGCGATTAAATGCGATACTTAATTATGTCGCTACATTTTTGACGAACGCCATAAGAAAAGTAGCATTATTTGCCCACCAACCTAAATACAGGATGTTATTGTTCAATTTAGGACGTATATGAGTATTAAGTGACCTTTTGACAACTACTGACCTATTCAAGCTTTGTGGAGTGTAAGTTTAATCTTGATTGTAGAAATCAAAATTACTGTTACTATAACGATAAGTCTATATCCACTATAAAACATAACATAAATAGAATAATATATGTACAATAATATTAATTTAGAAATGGACAGGTTATGTATCTCACTAGTCAGTGGATAGGATTTTAAAAGATTAACGTTCTGCACATGGTGCCTATAAGCATACTTATTATTTTTACAAGAAAAGTCCCATTTAACACAGCACAGTTGACACATTCAAAATGCTTATAAAAATACTGATATACTTTGGCACCTAAACCTGCCACCTTTTTGTAGAATGCATATTTATATAATACTTAATATAATTACTCTCAGATTTATAGGAAAGTAGAATTCAGAATGTATTTATTAGGCTTCTAGACGGGCAGAGGGGTATAATATTTAAAAAATGCCACAGTGATATGGTCTTATTTGTACCTTCTCATCTGAAGACATTGAACTGATCGAATAATTAACAACTAAGCATACTCTAAATAATTAATTTGGTGTAAGCGTATCAGTTTAATCAGTTTATGAAGGGAACTAATTGCCCGGGCAGGGCTTGGCAAATTCCACGCTTTTATAGAAATGCACACACTGGCATATACTGATATACTGGTAAATACCGGTATAAAGTGGAGTAGGCTCAAACTCTGTAAGTAACACAGCTGCTAATACAATTATAGTAAAAGAAAACCAATATCATGTAATTTATGCAGTGCAGTAAAATGTATTAATGCTGAATTGCGACTTGGCAAAATCAAGGCGAGCACTTCTGCCGCTTTCAAGACAATTCAACAGTGCAGTGCCAGAATTTTGATGTTCAAGACAAATAAAAACAATAGTAATTAGTGTTTATACATTGAATTTAGTTATGACATGCCCTGGAAAAATTTAAAAAATATTGCTGGTTTAAAATTATTTGTATTTTATTTTTCATATTTTTCGACCGTGTTTTCTTTCGTGAGAAATTGAAACCTGTTCAGTTTACCACTTTACACCAGTATATTATGCCAGTATTTATCACCCCTGGAATTTACCATGGTATTTAACACGGCCAAACCCTGCAACTATAGCTACAAATACGTAGTCATAAATTAGTAAGTACATATCTAATAAACTAAACGGTTCCTTATCTGTTTATGGGTCACGCCAGAGGTCTAGGTTGCATTAATTGAGTAATTGGATACTACAAGGCTATAATATATTTAAGCTATTCTTGAAAGATCATTGGGCTGAAAAACTGGAACCGACTTACTTGTACTGCTAAAACATTTTGGACACATTATTGCATAGAATTTATTAGTAGAAGTTAATGCTGGAGTATAGTCCTGGAGTCCAGACTGTGACTGAACCTCACGTTGCGTTACTTGCGTTGGTCTGGAATCTGGAAAACTGGAAAAATGGAATCAGTGAAAAATATATGTGCGTAAATTGGAAGGATACTATCCATTGAGGCTCACGCGCTTTGTTTTGAACCGAATCTAGAGTCTAGAGTCTAGAGAAGTTTTACGAAAAGGGCTATTGAGCTATTGGACTGTCGACTAATATGGAGAGAGTGAGGAAAAGTTTAGTTTTATTAGTAGCAATATAAGTGAAAATTATAAAACTACTATTAACTACGAAGTAGGTGTAATACGTATAAAATTACAATCGAAAATATCATTTTCTAATTCAACATCACATAAGTACATGGTGCTCGTATGTATGTACAGTGAATGTGATTGATTTTAAATTAGATTTAATTTATTCATTTTCAACGGACTTACTATTTCCTATTTCATATTTTAATATTTACTGATCATAATATTGTGGAACTACTAGTTGCCGATTAAATCATTTGCATGCAGAAGCAATTGGATAATCGATTCCCGGAGCCATTTGACAGTTATGCTACTGTGACTGCTACTGACTGACCACTGACTGACTCTATAGTATCAATCAGACAGAAGCGTAACCATATTTAAAATTTATCTAAATCTTGAAGGTATATTACAGCTTACAGATTACGGTTAACTTTATTACAACTCATATTATATATTCTAAATTTTAAACGTTGTCTTCACTTCACTGTCTTTAAGCCGACTCGTTGATTGTCAAGGTCAAGAGTCAAGAGTGAAGGTGTTTCAATTTTTACCGTAACCCATAACTTCTAACTTCAACAAGTAGTGTACTGTTGTAATTTGTGCACAAAGAACAATTGTTCTTTTCGTTTGTGATAGTGCTTTCACAACCACAAACACAAACTAGTAAATTGGATTGTGCACAATCACAATGTAGAACAAACACGCAGGACGACAAACAAGAACAAACCTGTTTTTGTCATTCGTCAGCACAGAACGTTTTGTGGACAAACACAATCTATCACAATAACAATCCTAGCTGAGAAAATACATTGTGAACAACGTACTTTGTGATTGTTTTGTTATTTC
>OX461808.1:45209977-45250910 GCA_949802685.1 Dicyrtomina minuta | reverse complement strand
ACACAAAACTCCAATTGAGATGAGTGTATAAGTAAAAAGACGATAGAAAAATGACAAAGTACGAACAAAACAGTACTTACAAAAACAAAATTCAAAACAACGAAAATATGTATGCTGAAGAATACGGAACGTGAGAACACAAAACTCCAATTGAGATGAGTTTATAAGTAAAAAGACGATAGAAAAATGACAAAGTACGAAACAAAACAGTACTTACAAAAAACAAAATCAAAACAACGAAAATATGTATGCTGAAGAATACGGAACGTGAGAACACAAAACTCCAATTGAGATGAGTGTATAAGTAAAAGATGATAGAAAAATGACAAAGTACAAAACAAAACAGTACTTCCAAAACCATAGCCAAAAGACGAAAATATGTATGTTAAAGAATACGGAACGTGAAAAGACAAAACGACATTTGGAAGATACAATCAAAGTAAAAACACATAACAAGAAATAAACCAAGGGTAAAATATTTGTTCACAAAGCAACAAAAGTTAAAGAATACTGCAATTGAAAAAAACAATAATTGATAATATATGAGCAATAAAGGTCCCATGTGTTTGTGTTTTGGTATTCTTCCATTATGGCATTTTGGCATCTTGGTATTATGTCATTCTGCCATTTTGGAATTTTAGCATCTTTGACAGTTTATCTCGAGACGACCTCGCATATGAAAACATTAAAATACATATGACGTTAGCTTTAAAAGTAATGAGTAGTTGAGTTAAGGAGTTATTATGGTGTTACTGATGTATATGAAAGTGAGTACTTGATATATCTTACTATATAGGAACATGTGGTTGACGTTTGATTATTAATATGTGATGTTAGAATAAGTCACAGGTTTTTATATTCATCATTTGGTTGTAAAGTCTTAATTATTATCAGATGGATAATCAGTGGGAGGTCGTTTCCACGAAAACGAAAACGAAAATTAGAAAGGCGTTTGGGTATTGAAGTGTACTGATACGACTATGGAGGAAGCTAAGCCTTTTACATTCAGAAAGGTATTGTTTTCAGGTAGAAGGATTAAAAAAGGGTATTTTGTTGAGACGACTGTGGAAAAAGTAAGCCTTTTACATTTAGTGAGGTATTGTTGTCAGGTAGAAGGATTAAAAAATGTTATCTTGTTTTTGAAAAGGAGTAAGAACCTGTACAATTTTATATTTATTTTTGTGTTTAGACTTGCAATTTGATATGAAGTGAATAAATATCATGTTATGAACTTCAAAATTCTGTTTGGACTTGTACTTTATTAAAAAATATATTTGTGATAATGAGAAATACATATGTGGGGATGTGTAGACTTGTCTTGGTAAGGGTGATTTACATTTATTTTATTTTCAAAGAAAACATACACATACTCATTTTGAGTTCAATTTATTTTGTAAGTATTTTCTCAAAGTTGATTTTACATTTGTATTGATCTTAGCATTATTAGTCTTTTTAGAGTTTAGGTGTTTTTGTTCTTTTGGAATTATATATTTCTTTTGTGTCTTAGAAATCGTTTTACCTTTTGAGGTACGTTTATCACCTTTATAGTACAAGTTGTGTGTGTCATTTACAAAGATTAAGGGTAAATTATTACACTTGGCGACTGAATCTTTGATTTTATGAATATCTTTATCACTTGTAAAAGGTGATTCAACATCGAGTTCTTTTATCTCCCCAGAGAGGTTACTGTGATCTTTTGAATTTAAGGGCATATTATTTTCATCTGTATATTCAATATTTGATTCAAGCATCAATGAAATGTAACTTTCAAATTCATTTACAAAAGTATTAGTGGGTTTGTTAGTTAAAATAAAGCTTATATCGGTATCAACGTGATTTTGGATACTAGATTCTACTCGTGTTTCCACTAAATTTGTAATTATTGATGTTATTTCTTCAATATTTTGAGTATGTTGAGACAAGAGATCTTGAATGAACAACGACTTGTGATCAGATGTGAGTACTAAATCTTCATATCTTCTGAAAAATGATTCAAAGAGATCGATTATCCGTGTTTGATGTTGAGTAAGAATTGTATTTATTGTATGAATGTAATCAGGAGTCTGTAAAAGTTGATCTTGAGTTGGTGGATTAGATGCAGTTGTACTTGAGTTACTAGCTTTAAACATTGTAGATTGATTGATTGTATTAGAAGACTCTATTGAAAAACAAATTTTATTGTTGTGTAACTGTGAGCAGAATGAAATTAATTAATTTAAAAAGATCTTAAAGTAAAAAAATAGTCTTGACTTACCGAGTTTGGAGATTTGGTTGTTTATTGTATTCGTTGTGTGGTTCAACATGCTATATATATGAGTAAAATAAACGTTGAAATGTAAATCAGAGGCAAAAACTTTCTACAACTTGATACGAGTGAGGCTTTGAAGAAAATTGGAATGTGAATGATAGTTTTCAAGAGCAAAAAACCACTTTATATAGTGGGAAAACGCCATGTTTTATTATGTACTTACCTGATTTGACGGCTGTATCTGAAAAGTAACATGAAACTCTAACTACTCTGCCATTTTACCGACATTGAGTGTAGACTTGTATTATTTCTTAGTGAGTGTACTGATATTATTATGGTATAAAGATAAATTTAAGTAAAAATATATGAGATGTGAGAAATTTGCTGGGATATTGGGATATTGGGCTATTGGGATATTGGGATATTGGGATATTGGGACATTGGGACATTGGGACATTGGGCCAGAATTTACCTTCAGGCTATTTCGTATATAGTTACAATGTAATACATACCTTCTACATATATACGAAGTGTAAAAGACATGGAAATGTGTGCTTGATATATAGAGCTATATAGAAGCACGTGATGGTGAAATAGATTCCTGTTAAGACAACAAAAAGTCCTAAGTGTAAACGTTTGGTTGTAAACTTGGAAAAAAACTGATTATTTGGTTAAAAAAATGATTAGTTGATGTAAAACTTAATAAAAACTGAATGATTGAGGTAAAACTTGGAGAAAAAACTGAATAATTGGTGAAAAAACTGATTAATTACCAAAAAAAACTGATTAATTACAAAAAAACTGATTTATTACAGAAAAAACTGATTAATTGGTGAAAAAACTGTATAATTGTGATAAAACTTGGAAAAAACTGAATATTTAGAGAAAAAAACTGAATAATTGTGGTAAAACTTGAAAAAACAGATTAATTGGGAAAAAAACTGATTAATTGCGGAAAAGAACTGATTAATCGGATGAAATGTAATAAAACGGATTAATTCGTGAATAGTTACATTGGATTACATAGCTTTTACTTATATACGAAGTGTAAAAGACATGGAAATGTGTGCTTGATATATAGTGCTATATAGAAGCACGTGATCGGGATATAGATTCTTGTTGATACACAATAAAATATTAACGTTGGATTCTTGAGACAAAACGTTTGGTGGTTGAAATTAGAAAGGCTGGTGAACTTTGGAATTCTTGGAAAGGTGCGCCATGGGGGTGCTTACCGTCCGCATCGTTGAGGATTAGGTTAAGCCCCTTCACCAAAATACTGCCTGTATTAAGGATAGCCGTCTTAATCCTATGCACCTGCATGACCCTTGGGTTAACCCTATAGCACTACGAAAATCCTTATGGAGATATAGCACTACTAAAATCCCGCCTGTTTGAAGGATAGGCCGTTTAGAATACATATAAATACATACTCCATATGTACATTAAATCTTGTCATATGTACACCTATGCTAAACAAACGGGTGCGAAAATTCTGCTTATTATGCTCCTATAGACTCCTACTATGGCATTCGCATCATAAGCGATACAAACCGCTCTTGGCTTCACAATTACATTAGCGATACATTTCGCAATATCCTTCTCACGAATGAACCTCTCCCGAATTGCGACATACATATAAATATTTGTATTTTCAAAAAATGTAGCGCTCGCAGAATTCAAATGGTGAAAATATATAGCGTAGTCATTCCTTTTTTCGGAAAGTTCTTTAAATGTGTGAGGGATGCTCTCGTAATTGGGGAATGTGACGTAGGCGATGAAATCGCTTTTAAAATAATTGCGAAGAATAAACGTTGCAAATATCCATACGAGGGAAACCGCGCGGATTCGGCGCGGTAAATTCGGACTTTGCTCAAGCAGCGTGCCGTATGAAACTGTTACAACGCTTGAAATGGAGGAAACCCAATTTATTGTGCAGTACGGGAAAGGGGATACTAAATTAAAAACTAAAATTAAGCTAACCAAAACATATGAAATCAAAAGGGCAAGCCAGACGATGGGAGTGAATGGGAATATAATTGCCTTCCACTGAATGAATTTTTGGGGATGGGCTGTGATAAATCTGACTTGCATGTAGCCGGCTGAAGTTGAAAAATCTAAATATGGATTCCTCTCGAAGGTTTGAATCGAGCCGAGAACAATGTCCTTTTTCCCGTACACAACTTCCCCTACAGATCCAGCCCAGGACCCATTCGGCAACCGTCCAACCCCTCGAAATATTCGATAGTCTAAGGAATAGGTAAAGTTGTACGTTTGGGCTGAGTAGACCCAAACTTTGTAAAAGAATCCTGCGACGGGTAGCTCATTTTTTACGACAATGAACGGTTCGAACCGGAAAATATTTGCATCTAGATACTGCCCACATAGGTTCTGCCGGAGTGAAATGTCGAATCCAGTAACATCTCTATCATCTCTGTTATTTTGTTGTCCCGGTCCCGGTCCCGATCCGCCTTTGTTGTTGACACTTGTAGTGCCAGCAGTGGCTCGACACTGTAGAGACCAGTGGCTGTCGTCATGAATAATTTTGAAAATTAAATCATTTTTGAGATTTCTCTCAACAGCAATTCCATACTTAAATTTTAGCATTTGGACTGATTTCATTTGGAGAACTTGTTTCACTAAGCCAACGTGGGATGTTAAAAGTATAAACTTGTCAGTTTTCGGGTTTGTCAATAGTTTGGACCAGCGATGATCTTGCCCCTTTTTCCTTGAGTCGGGTACGGGATTGGCAAAAAATGATATTGTTTCATCAGTAGGGCTATGGTTTGTTCGGTGAAGTACAAAAATGACGACTTCACAATTTAACTGGTGCCTCATTATGTGTCTGTAATTATTTAAGTTGAATTCCCTGCTCCATGATTTTTGCGGTAAGTTGAACTTTCGATAGGGATTGTGGTGGCTCTGATTAAAACTTCCAATCTGAAGTACGTCTTCTGCGGAGTGAAAATGCTGTAAGGCATCAGTAAGCATTAATGCGGGAAATCTGTCAGAGCCTACAATATCAGTAGAAATAGAAGAAGGGACAGGATTTTGAACTATTTTTATTGAACATAATTTTTTTGTAATTGATGGAACAATAATTTTCCTCAAGAGATTTACTTCCGTGTCCGTGTGAGCAGGATTTTTCAATTTTATTTTGTCTGTTCTAACGTGACTTACGTTGTTAGTGAATGTTGTAATGAAAATTATTACACTAAGGAATACTGCTTTCTGCTGCTGCATTCTTAACTTTAGGATATGCTAATAAATTGTTGTTTTATTTTGGGTTAAATTGAAATTGACGACTTTGAAGACGTTAATGCTTACGTAGAGGAGAAAATTGAATAATTTTTTAAAATTATGTATTTCTAAAAGTATGCAGTCATATAAGCGATAGTGGGCTATCAAATTAGTCAAAGACGAATGTGGTAACCTACCTTTAGCTGGGTTAATTTAATAGTAAAGTTTATTTTGAATACAATTATTTAAATCGTATAGTAGTAGTATTTGGAACCGAATGCCTCATTTGTCTACAAAAGACTGTAGCACTGACCTCCTCGAATGATGTTTGTATTTTTATAAGGTATTATTATTTATATTTTTAGATTAGTCTAATATACTGGGTAGAATGTAATGAAGATTTTACTCAAATGCGCATATTGTTTTTAGACATAATATAATGACACTTTTTTATAACTACGTATTGTGAGTGAAGACTCAAAATCACCCATTCCCATTTTTATAGGAAAATAAAATGTACTAATTACAAAAAATTTAAAATAGCGTGATCCTTTTAAAGCATATGTAAATAGAACAGTTTGCACATTTTAAAAGCACATACATAGAATAATTTGCATTTGTCAAAACCATGTAAATTAAAACACTTGCATATTTCAAACAAACATATAAATAAATATAATATTTTGGGCCTTTCAGAAACATGTGAAAAGAATAATTTACACACTTTTCATAACGTGCAAATGGAATTTTTTTGTACTTTTCAAAAACTCGTAATTAACATTTTACACGTCTGTCTCATTTAGTGTTATTTTTTAATACATATCTATTTAATACAAGCCTATTATGATTCTAGCTTAAACTTAATACGGACCATTTTGATTCTTCAGTAACGATAAACCTAATTACATACTTAAGTAGATTGTAAGTAATTACAGGACAACAAGGAAGCTGTCAGCCGTCTAACCATTATTCCAATAATTGCTGTTTACTCGCAAAATAATTTTGCGTTTATCTATAGTACTAGTAACGAATCCAATGAAAATGTTTCCTGGAAGGGATTAATTGTAATCTATACACGGGGGCCATTTTTATTTCAATCCCCATATCGTTGATCGTGTCATGTCAAAATTGCTCGATCCAAGTACTTAGAGGTGCTGTATAGACCCTAATAGAGATCCCCCCCCATTCTTTTCCTTCAGTTGTGTAATTGTATCTGTATCTAGCTAGTTCATTCGTGGTTGCCTTGCTTAATTATTCAAAGCATAATTATATCATTATGGTGACTACTTTGGGTCTTGGGTTACGCCTTCGATTTAACGGTAATTACTGATATAATTATTGCATAATTTTTTACTGTGCTGCTTAAAGTTCCCCTTGCTTGCAAATTACAACAGTTTAATTGAACAAAAAATACAAAAAGCAATTCATATATGTACACGGTTGTATTAGTTATAACGTAGCCGTTTTATTTTTTATTTATTGTGTTACTATAAGGAGATTCCAACAACATCATAATAAGCGTAAATAAAGGTGTCAGCTAAAAACTATATGACATGACTGACCTTTATGTTTATGATGAAAGCGCTATGAATATATGTAGAAACTAATCAGGACCGTGTAAAATCAATGAAAGGCATTCCCGCTAATAAATAAATAATAATTTTCTCTAAAGGGGTCTGAATCCTTATGTGAGTTACCACATTTTATCAGGCAGACTCCCCCTGTATTGTGTGTACATATTTTAATCTTTTGAACAATAAAACAAATTATTCAGTCCCATAGGCGCCAGTCTAAACTGGACGTTTTCTATAACAAATAAAAAATGCTAACAACCAAACTACTTATACGAAGCAAACATTTTCACAATTATGCAATAGTTTATGAATGATAGAAAGAGCAAATAGATTAAAGCACTGTTGACTGTGTCAGAGGCAATGTGAAGAGATTTGGTTTTGGGCGCTTTGGCATAATACATTGCATTATGTATAACGGTTTGAATTTTTGAATATATTCAAAACCAAATTTTTACAGAAAAAAAACAAATACTATATAAATACAGTTGAAGCTAAATGTAATTATTATCTAACAGCCGACCATCTATGCAAATGTATTCGTCGTCACCACAGGTTTTTAGTGTCCAACATTTAATTTGGAGATGACAGTTGGTCTGCGAATCAGCTGGGAATGAAAGGGAGACACCTGTGATGAAGATTAGGAATTTGTGCTACAGAATGTAGAGAGGATAAAAAGAAATCATTTTGCATGTTGTCTTTTATGTCTGGAGCTTCTTCCCTTATTTTATCACGATTAAGAATACTCTCTTTGTCTCATTTCCATCCCCGCGTTCAAAGTTTCAAATCCATTCTTTCGATCTGTCTTTCAGATTTCAGACAGATACTTACCGATCCCCGATTTGTCTACCTACAAGTTAGTTCATTTTATTTGTCGAATTTCTACAAAATTGCACGGCAAAATGTCAAGTTCAGCTCATAGTCGGAAGAAGGTCTGCTATTATTACGACCGTAAGTACTTACTTACCACTTTCATTTTATTTTGGCTTTTATTTTATTTGGAATCTAGATTTTGAAATATGATTATATTATGTTGGTTTTTAGTTTCAGCGTTAGTTAATTACGTTATCCGATATAATCTTGTTTATGCTGGCGTGCGCCTTTGCTTTATTCTTTACACTCATTTTATTAGTAATGCTAGAGATAATGGTGGTCTATAGTTATTTTTTATGATTTTATTTTATTTAGTTTGACTTTAACTGTCAGACGCATAATTATTGCATGTAATAAATTATTACGTAAACTACTAAAAAAAATATGAAAATAATTTAAATACTGTTGAAGGTTTCTTGGACCAAGGACCGAATTACAAATTGGTGATATTTATTTTGTATTACTGAAGTTAAGTAGGTACTCAAGTTTCTGTAATTGAATTATTTTTCTCAGGCGATATTGGGGATTTTTACTATGGACATGGACATCCCATGAAGCCCCATCGTATACGTATGACACATAATCTTCTTCTCAACTACGGACTATATAAGAAAATGGAGATTTTCGTAAGATGTTGTACAGTGTCCATTTTTACTTGCCTAATGTTAGTTCTTGAGATGCCAGTAAATAAATATGTATCTGTATCCCAACTAATTTTGATTTATTAGGATGGTTTCACTTTAAAAAATAGCCTGGCGAATTACTTTGTAAGCATAATTTGTGATTATTATTTGTATATATATTTAGCGGCCGCAGAAGATGACTGCTGAAGAGATGACAAAATTCCATAGCGATGACTACATTCGATTTCTTCAAAGTATTTCACCAGATACTAACGACGATATTACGGCCGACTACAGCAAGAAGATGCAACGATGTAATAAGATAGTTATTTAAAATTTGTGGATGTTGTGTAGTTCAGTTGGATTCAGACGAAGGGAAATTATGTTTGTAAATCACGAGTAGTTATAGGAGTGTATTTAATTGATTAAATGTATGTATATTGTATGCTCAAGATGATATGAACTCACCCTGTTTACTTTTAATCTTCTAGTCAATGTTGGAGAGGACTGCCCAGCATTCTCTGGACTTTATGAATTCTGTCAGTTGTCCGCTGGAGGATCGGTAGAAGGAGCAATGAAACTGAACAAAGGGGCGGCAGATATTGCAATAAACTGGGCCGGTGGTTTGCATCACGCAAAGAAATCAGAAGCTTCGGGTTTCTGCTATGTCAACGACATAGTCCTCGCAATTTTGGAGCTGCTCAAGTACCATGCTAGAGTCCTTTACATTGATATCGATATTCATCACGGTGACGGGGTGGAAGAAGCATTTTTTACCACGGATCGAGTTATGACTGTCTCTTTTCATAAATTCGGAGAGTACTTCCCAGGCACAGGGGACCTTCGGGTAATAGTTAATTCTTACAGGAGTTAGAATGCGCTTCGAAGAAAATGTTTACAATATGGTAGAGCAAGAGTATGGTTTTCTCGTAATAAAATTATAACTGAAACTATGATGCATATGTGTTTATTATAGGATGTAGGGTGTGGAAAAGGGAAATTTTACGCCTTAAACTTTCCATTGAGAGATGGAATGGATGATGAAGCGTATGAATCAATTTTCAACCCCGTCATCGCAAAAGTTATGGAAACATATCAACCAAATGCAATTGTATTGCAGTGTGGAGCTGATTCGCTTACGGGAGATCGATTGGGTTGCTTCAATCTAAGCATAAAGGGTAAAAATTAGCAGTAATGTAGAATATAGTTCAAATCATTCTAGTCAAGTTGCTATACGTAAGGTATGTGATTTATTCAATTAACAATATACATATAATTTTCTAGGTCATGCGGAGTGTCTTGAATTTGTGAAGAAGTACAACTTGCCACTATTGCTCCTTGGCGGTGGAGGCTACTCAATACGAAATGTTGCTCGTTGTTGGACGTATGAGACGGCAGTCGCAATTGGTTCAGATATTCCTAATGAGCTCCCCTTTAATGACTATTTCGAATATTTTGGACCACATTTTAAACTTCACATCAGTCCCAATAACATGAAAAATCAGAATACCACGGAATATCTTGAGAAAGTCAAATTCCGTCTATTTGAAAACTTGAGGTTGCTTCCCTGTGCACCTGGAGTTCAAATGCAAGGTAGGAATGGACAGGAAAATCATAATCAACAAATAATATGTTAGGTTCTGCAATATTGATTTAATTGGAGTATAATTTTTTTTTTTCTATATTGTTGAAGATATTCCAGACGACAGCTTAACTTATGAAGCGGACGACGAAGATATTCCATCACCAAATGAGCGATTTTCGATCCTTCATTCGGATAAACGCCGTGTTGGCGACACGGAGCTGTCCGACTCTGAAGATGAAGGAGATGGACGCAAGGATCAGAGGTAAGGAAAGTTTTTCAAAACTTGTTCAGTTTTTTAAAAATCAATGTTGTACTAGGCTTGAGAGCGCTGGAAAATATGTTTTAAATAATCTAAGATTTATTCAGGCAAGGAGAAGCAGGACAAACTTAATTTTTTTAACTCTATTCACTGCTCGGGTTTGCTCATATAGGCGTTCTAGTTAAGTACACTGCACTGCAGGTGGTTTTAGACTTTAGACATGATTTGCTAAAATCGGTGTTATTATTCTGTAGAAAATTATAGTCAGGTAAGGGTTATTAGTTGGCAAACTGTGGTCAATTGGAATATTAAGTTGCCACTATAATGCTGAATTAAATTTGTCTCAGCTAATATCTAATATCATTTTATTTTAGTGTTTTCGCACCAATTTCACAATACACAAAGCGTCGGAGACAAGATGATAGTACTGGTGATGTGAATAAGCTTCCAGAAGGGATACCAGACGCAGAAATGGGTGATGCCAAATCAAATTGGGAAACGACCAATGGAACTGGAGCAACGCCGTCGTCATCTTCTGCAGAAGGAAGGGGAGCTGCCTCGGTGAACTTCCCGGAATATACTATAACAGATGGAAAAATTGTGGTAAAAGTGCACTGGCCTACTCAGTGAAATCCCCGCGGAGCAGAGGAGTGAAGTCCTATCAAAACGGATAATATTGTCGATATCTTCGTAATGGGTCCCAATCCTAAATTTGTAGTTCGCTATTACTACAGAAATTTAAAATCTGACTTCCTATGTTTTATTTACAGCTCTCTGTACTTATTAAAAAAAAATACATGTTGTCATTTTATCCTACCCATCTGTTTTAAAATCCACAGCTCAGCCCTATTTTTTCCAACGCAGCTCGCGTTCTGTCTCCTGCTAAACAATCATAATCTAAACCTACTTCAAATTATCGAAATTACAAAACCGATTTATTTTATAGCAGTATATATTTTAATTTTCGTGGCTTTATTAACAATTTCGAATTATCGATACCTACTTAACCTATATATACAGCCTATATACAAAGTATTTTTTTATTTGAAATATAAAGGTTAACTTTATAATGTTAACATAAACATAAATATTAGCTAACTAATTTGAATTCTTTCCTGTATAAATCAGTAATTAAATTATTGCATTTGTGTTAGTTTCAGTAATTATTAAATTTGAACAGTATAAAGAAAAATTGCCATGCGTGTGTATTTTTGTATATAGTATAAAATGCAACTTGTGTAGGCTATTTAAATTACCTTTATATGTACATACTTAAATTAGCTGCACACATTTTATAATAAATTGTATCATTATTTTCATACTCGATTAGATACTATTAACTTTGTGTCTATTATTTTACAGTTTGGCTCAGTAATTTGAGTAGATAATACAATAATATTTTATTTTTCACTACAACAGGCGTTACGAAGCTGCGAAGCACTCTCCCTCCTCCTACACTCTCCGCTAAAAACGACAACAAAGCTAGAACTAGCCCAGAGATCAAAACAATAAACGATACTTTGACATTATCCAAATCAAAGGGTTCATTCTGCGACAAATTCTCATTACGTAGAAGTTTCCGTAAAATCTCGTAAACAGGGCCTTTTTGCTTCTTCAGCCACGAAATACCATTCTTCTGCCTAATACGAAAAGCATTTTGCATCCATTTTTGAATATTTCCTGTATCTCTCAAAATTCCTGCAATTCTGTTGAAACTCTCCACGAATTTAGAGTTGCGTGGGAAGCCCATGTTTAGAAAGTAGTAATGGGCAGAATCTTTCGAGAAGAGGACTGGGAGCTTATTTTGCGGACTGACTCCAACAGTCAGATTCCCAGCAATGTAGGATAGAGCGAAGAAGCTGTAGGTGATACACACGGTTTTAGGCTGAGTAATAACCTTCTCAAAGCATCTCACTGGATTTTTTTCCTGGACATAGCGCTCCCGAATTTTCACATATGCTGAGATATTCGTCCCTGCAAAAAACTGAGAGCCGGCAGCATTTAAATGCAAGAGCTGAATTTTATGATCCTGGTCATCTGCTAGTTCCTGAAAGGTCTGAGGGATAGTTTCATACTTGGGGAACGTCACATACGCAATGAAGTCACTTTTGTAATAGTTTCGAAGGATAAAAGCTGCAAAAATCCAGAAAATTGCCATTGTCCGGATTTTGCGTGGGAAATCCAATGATTGCTCTATTAAGATGCTGTACACTACCAGGATTGTATTCGAGAGGGGAAATCCACCGGAGCGGATTTGCCCAAGTGATGATTCTCCTTGGAGTTGGACCAAGAATACAATGATAACGGCAAAGCATGAAATTAATACTGCGAACCATGTAGAGGATGTAAAGGGGTAAATGATGGCTTCCCATTCCACAGTCTTGGTGGGGTGAGACGTTATAAAGTTGACATGCATGAGGCCAACTGTGGTCGTAAAATCCATGTAGGGATTTCTCTCATAAGTCTGTGCAGACCCAAACACAATGTCCTTCTGTCCATAAATCACTTCCCCGATTGAGCCCGGCCATGTCCCATTTTTTAACTGGGATGCTCCCTTGAAAATCCCGTAGTCCAGCTCGTAGGTGAAGTTGTAGAATTGTGATGTGTAAATTAGTGCTTCGTAAAAGTAGCCCCCAATGGGACGCTCATCCTTTACAAGGATGTATGGATCAATTCGGAAAATATTTGCATTTAAATGCTGGCCGCATAAATTCTGTGATATGCTCATGTCGAAGGGTCCCGTTTGTTCTTTGAAAACGTTTACACATTTTTGAGTGGATGCATCCAATACTATTTGTACATTTGTAATAGAAATTTCATTCCGGCTTTGAATTTTCGTTACGAGTAATAAACCATATTTAAATTCTAAAAACTGTACATTTTTGAAATTCATAATTTTCTTCAATATTGCCATTGCGTCAGAAATAAAAATGTATTTATCAGATTTTGGATTTGTTAATAATTTAGACCAAATTTCACTGGGGTCCCTCTGATGAATTGTATCATCGTTTGCGTTGTAGTTACTGTTTTCATTTTGAATGCTCAAGAACTCTATCGTCGTTTTGCTTGCATCCTCGTTTTCATTTGATTTGATATGTGACAAGAGCATGATGACTGTTTCACAATTTAGTCGATGCTTTAAAACATGCCTGTAGTTTCGAGCACTGAACTCCCGTGTCCAGTTCTTATAGAGGCCTTTAAGTGGATAGTGCCCAATTTCGCCGATCTGTATTGTTCTGCCTGAAAAATGAAAATTCGTGGCGATGGTTTCAATTAGAAATGTAAAATTATTAGGTCCGCTATAAGAATTTGGCGTGACTTCGGGATTACTTTTCTTTTTATTTCCACTTTGAGATTGAGCATTAGCTCCAATATTGTAAGCATTTTCGTCTCACATTGCACATTAGCATGGCTCTGAATTGTGTCCGCAAGACTGGTTTCTCCTCGGTAATTATTATAAGTCTGAGAAATTATATTACTAGTATAGGAGGACGTAGCGACTTTTATTACGATTGATAATAGTAAAAACAACTTTTTTTGGTTCTTCATTCTCTGTCTTTGTATTAATTTAATTACTTTTTTATTTTGGCAGTACTACAGATAATGTAACATGGAGGGTTTCCGACGTCCTCCAAGTTATTAGGAAGTTTCCCCTTATACTTCCAAATAGTTATTCAATCCCTCTCCAAAATTCCCTAAACTCCGAATAGAATGAATGCCACTTTTGACCCTTCTGCTACACACTTTAAAAACATTAATTCAACAAATATTTATGGCAGAATATACATAATATGTCGGTGCGCGCGTACCTATATTATGTCTAAGTTTGATTTCCGCCATGTATGTACTCCTAAATATTATTTTCGGGCAAATGAATATTTATGAACACTTAAAATAAATAAATTATGACGAAATGCTATCATGTGGTCATGGTCTATGGCTTATTTTAATTATATTTCACTCATTCGCATGTTCGGATTAGGTACATATCTACTCCGTTACATCTCATACAAAATCTCATTTAAAACATTTATGACGTATTGATGGACACATAACTCTATTTTACGAATATACGACATTGTGATAATATTACGAATATTCAATATTAATAACATTGCATAATTTTAATTGTAATTATATATTTACCTTGCTTATGGTTAACACTGACGGAACTAGGAACGGCCTCGGGATTCAACGGATGATTCAACTTCTAAACTTATGGCCAAATGATTACTTTTGAAATGACCTTCAATTTTATGTTCAAACTGGTCTTTGGAACTCGAGGTTAATTTTAAGTTTACTTTAACTTTTAAATTCCCAAGAAAGGGAAAATCGAAAGAAAAATAGAAAAGGGAATGAAAAGAAACTACCACTACTGACTCTTACTACGGACAAGCCTTATCCCTTCTGCTTCCTCTTCAAAATCTGGCTGGAGACTGAGCTGACTTACTGGCACTGGCCATTACCAAAAACATAACACTTTTGGAATGGCGTCTTTGCCGATGGCTAAATTCTTTTGTCCTGCTCCCTTTTCCCTCCAACTCCAATCCACATCCCTTAATTTCTCTTAATCCACCTACCATCCCTATTATATGTCTCGAGGTTCGTTCCCCACTTCCGTAAGAGTGCACTCCCAACAATATATTTGTATTTGTGGTAGGAGTTCGAACACTGCCGACTATTCCGGTCTTAAACTCCCACACTAAGTGATCGCTGCCCCCAGCGATTCCTGGGATCCGAGAGGATCCCCTAAGGAAGGCAGTGGTCGAACCCCTGATTTCATAAATGTTACAGATTCTTAATTAAAATGATAACAGTATTATAATCGTAACCGATCCACCGAAGTATAGTACGAAATGGTATAAGTATTACATATATATAGGAATTTTGACAATACACAGGTAAGTCATAAGTGAAATTAATGAGAATACAAATGTTCTATACTTATTATGATATCATATAATTCAATTATGTTGCCTATTGGCATTATTCGAAGCTTCAGACCATATTTTCTCTATGCAGTATATTTTACGTACGATCAAATTTGAATTAAAACTATGACATATTAAATTTTGAAAATACTTATTAGTATTAGTAATTTTTAAAGTAACCTAAACATTACTTTGAATATCCCATTCTCTCCCTTCTCATTTCACATAACACCAAAACTCACTATCACATCTCTTCCTCAAACTTTCTTCAAACTAATGCTTTGGATAAAGATATTCTGCAATCCTATATCGGAGTTGCCCTTCTGGAATATTCTTACCCTCCGCCTCATGATTTGTAATAAATCGCGTCACTGCTAAACACAAATAATAATATTTTTGATTTTAATGCTATCTGCACCCCCATGTCAACAAGGCATTATTTTGATCGAAACAATCCCTCCTTGACATAAAGTTTACATAACATAATTTTCTAATTTTTTACATATTCCATAATACTTTCATCATTTTCACCCCCTCCTTCTGTCATTACATAGTCATATATTGTAGAGATTAATATAATTATTCATATTAAGCAAATGGCATAAATTCTCCGTGTGAATGAGATTATGGATGGACTATAATAATATAATTATAACATGTAAATATTTACTGGCATTCAACTTATATTTTAGTATAAAATGGACACACAAAATTCAAACGAAAATTACTTTTGAAGCTGAATATCTGCCACATAATAATAATAATACATATAAGTATTTTGTATTGAGTTTAAAATAATTATGTTTAATACTATTGTAGAGCATATCATAAATGTCTGAGATCATTAATGTGGTCTTGCTCAGCTTAGAGCTGTATAATTTTACGCTTACATAATATAAATACTTATCGATATTTGGCATAATACTTTATATTAGTGAAATGTAAGATGTAGAAAATAACAATAACTTGTACGAAATGCGGTAGGTACATATTGATTAATAACCTCCTTATTCACTGATATTTACGGGACCGATGTGTGGTGTCTCTTTGCGGGTCTTCTTTTTCGGAATGATGATCTGGCGCTGTGCTTCATCCGATGGTATTTCCGGTTTTGGTTTTGAGGCACTATCTTCCCAGCTGCGTTTCCTGAAGAGGCTCCTATTGTTGATTTTCCAATCCTTCTCAAAAAGTAAATCGACCTCACTGCTATCAGGCTTTCCTTTCGAATCTCCCTTTGTCTCCTCAAGAAATAGACCGGCTGGCATCTGGGTATGCGCACGATTGAACGAAGAATTATACTCAACACTCTCCTTCCCGACGCTTGTAGGATTCTCATCATCGAACTGTCGAGGCTGTATCTCCCCGTCTTCCATTTCTTCCTCAATACCGGGCATCGTGGCTGGTGGTGAATGTATGAGGTTCCTTGGTGGCTCCAGTAAGTCATAGTAGGATTGGAGATGAATCCGTTGATTCTGTGGTACTGGGTATGGCAATGTAGCAAGTAATTCCTCCATCTCTTGTGAATCCACGAATAGGTCGAGGACATCCTCATCAATCCCCCCATGGTGAGCCTGTAATACATAAAAATGCACACTCCACAAAATTAATTAGATTCACTTTGGTGGATCTGATCCACTTTCAGCCGCGATGGGCCCGATGACAGGAGTCATCTCATGATATATTCTGCAATCTCATTATAATTCCACATTTTAATGCCTACTTATAATTTTTCATCATATATATTTCCGCATTAACCATGTTCATACTGTTTCACATGTTCGGCTGTCATTCTTTCAATATCTATCAATATATGACTTTTACACGATCTCCAACATAATATTTCCCCTGAATATTATAACTTTCCCTCTATCATCATTCAACTGCAACGTAACACCGAAATCATAAGCAATGAATGATATTCATGAAACTGCCATAGCATTTCAACTTTACAGAATAAATATTTATTTTCTTTTTGTAATTATAATAATAGTAATAATAACAATAATATTTTCCTTACGCTACCGTCCCATGACGATTCGGGGATGGACGAATTGGTTCCAGCAATTCATAAATATTGTTCATGGTGACGAATGGATTTATGGAAATACTGACCTTAATTTGTCTGTACCTCTGATCCTTATTTTAATCACGTGGTTCGCTACTCCGTCCATCTCCGAGTCATCCAAGGACCTGACATTCTCTCGTAAATTTTATTGGAAGGCAGAATCGTGTATCTTCAAATGCTAAGCTCTTCTTCCATTCTTCTTTCTTCTTCACTCAAAAGCTATTTTTCCTCCCGGTTGATTCCAGCTTTTTCTTTCTCAAAGCTGCTCAATTTCTTTCCATATCTTTGCCGCTGCTTCCTCGTACTGTAATCTATCTATTAAATTGGAAAAGAAAACTACCACCAAAAATTAAAATATTTCACCACCACCATTAAATCCCCCAGAAGCACAATAATGCATTTTTATTTTATTTTTATATTATTTTAATCAATATATTTATATAACTATGCTACGAAAATGAATATTAGATATTCATGTCATTGTCCTATTTACACCTTTTATCTTTTACTCCCAAATTGTTTATATTCTTAATTTTGGGAGGATGAGGATGAGACTGTTGCCTCCTCGCTCTCAACCACACTTTCCTCAATCGCTTTTACTACCTCAGGATCAGAAATTCTCAGCAGTTGCCGCAAATTTTCATGGATGGTTTCATCCCATCCGGTACCTTTTCGGTTCCTCTTCCGTTCTAAAAGTCTATTTCGGAGACTCTCCCGGATGTCTCGTCTAGGGCGCTTGAATGGGATCCGTGTCGCCTTGATTTTATGTTCAGTACATCCTGCTAGCTTAGTAGGATCCTGTTCTCGACTGACGTGGGTGAGTATGGGGATGATACCGTTGAAAGTTAAGGCGTATTCTGGTTTGCCTGCTGGTGGATGTCTCACCCGTTGAAATTGGTGAACGATCTGTTCCAAAACCTTATTCCAAGCCTTCACCTGCTCGACATTTGTCCCAGCGGGAACCGAATCCGTGAAGACTACAAATGGATCTTTACCGTCTATGGCTTGTACTATTTTCTCACACATAGCATGTGACAAGTGAATGTGGACCTTGGGATCAACTTCTGATCCTTCAAGTAATTGATAAAATTCTTCCACAGTCGCTTCGAGGGGTTCTGTGGGCTGTGATGGCCCGGGAGCATTCTTGTTACATGTTAATGGATGCACATCCTCATACACGTTGCCTAGGTTACTAATACCTTGGAATTCCATCCATTCATCTTTGTCCATATATTTGGAGGATGTATCGTAGTTATATTCGTACCTTCGATCATCAATATTCATAGGATTATTGATTTCGTCACGAGGTACGAAGTCACAAGACTCGGGGTTGCAATAAGTAATCCCGTCAACTACTATGGGAGGGAATTCACTCTCTACCTCTGGGATTTCAACCTCGTGAACGATTATTTCCTTAAAATCACCATCATGTACCTTGGATCTATTCATCGTACATAAATATGTGTTCTGCTTACCATCATTACTGTGAGTCTGGTTGTAATGCATCATTTTCCCTAGTACTCTTTGCCATATCTCTGTTTCGAGATCCTCAATTGTGTCCATTATTTTTGAAAAAGCGTCAAAATAATACATAATATTTCCATCTCTAATTCGGGGATTGAGATGATTCAAATATTGAGTGGATACTTTGAGCTTTACGAAGTGCGGAGTGACGGTGACATGAAGCATGTCCTCCAATAAGGTTTCTTGTATTGAAAGTTCTCCACTAACATACTCCCCTGTCGCTGGCATTGCTGTGCCTATAGACTTTGAACAGGTAAGTGGATGCTTGTCCACGTTACCATTAACAGTGATTTCAATTCCTTGGAATATCAACCACTCATGCCAATTCATGTAACTATTGCCTATAGTGGAGCTATACTTCATGCGTGATTCATCCAGTTCAATGTTGTCCTGGATCTTATTTCTTGGAATAAAATACGGACTTTGTGGGTCACAATACTGGGTGGTATTTGCATCTATGTTGCTATCAACTACTTCGCTTTCTGAAGGTGGAGCTGAAGGTATAGCCTGTGAACTAGTATGAGTGAATGTTTGTGTTATCATTTCCTCGATGCCTAAATCTACATTTGCATCCTGATTATCTCCCTCATTACTATCTGAACTGGAGTCGCTTCTCAACTCCACTATCTCTCCACGAGCTACATCGATGCGAGCATTCGTAGTATAGACCTCAAAAAATACATGCTCATTAGGTGGTCTCAGCATTGCCTCAGTATTCAAACGACCCATCTTTACATCCATAATAATTGTCCCATAACCCTGAGTTCCAAACTGAAGTTGGAGCATATCTGAAAATATGCCATCCTCCTTGATGCCAATGAACAATGAATTTTGTTCCTCCTTATCTTCGAGTGTTACCAATCTAGAATTAACTCGCCTTACTATTTCAGAAGCATATGGGTTACCATTACTCAATCGCTCTAGCATATCCTCGATCTCATCAATATATCGACCAAATGTAGGGATCGCTCGATTAGGTTCATTTAAATTCACCAGGCAACCTACGAGTATTGGAGTCACTGAATGAAGGAATGCACGTTCATCCTTAACACCGTCATGATAGCGTGTCATTAACAAGAAATGACACAACTGCCTTCCATGAATTATACTTTGGCATTCAGTGTGACTCACACTCCAACCTTGAACTGCCAACTCTTCAGGCACAGGGCAAGTTTTACCATGGGGACCATTCTCAGTGATAATCGCCAACGTAGACTGACCTGTGCTGCCAATGCACCATGATGCTATTTCATCCACAGTACCTTTATGGCCTCTCAATGGTGCCCTATTCATGTGAAATTTGATTGCAGCGATTGTCTCATCATCCTCATTATCAATCATGGATGCTGGGGTTTCAGTCAATTTCATGAATAATGGTTTGGCCATGCTTTTTAGTACAGGCATATAACTATACCAAACACTCAATAAACGGAACCATCTTTGCATTGCCATTGGACCAAGTAACGTAGGATAATCTGTAAAGACTTCCAAGCACTCCCGATCAATATCGATATAACCTTCACAAACTCGGAATCCGGGACAAAATGTAACTGTAGGGCTAGGTCGTTTGGGTGTTACGGGGCCTGGTTGCTCCTCTCTATCCCTATTAATCTCGTGTTCATGTCTTACATACTCATGGTCCCTCATCATAAGATCCGCTACTAATCTCTTGATCTGTTCCCTACTGATTTTCGACATTTTGAAATGAAATAGAATGAAAATTCGGGAAAAATAAATGAGAAAGTATTCTTTTTATAGATAAATATTTGAAATAAACTGATGCTCCCTTGATTATTTGATACTTGTTGATATTCTTAATATTACTGACCAATTCTAGGTTCACAGTCACTCACACACTTCCTCAGCAAAATTATCGAAATATCCAGTTGTTACTTGAATGAACTCAAAATAATGATTTTGATTTATAATAATTGATTTAATATTGTGTTCGTATTAATACTGGAAAGTGGCTGGAAAAGGAAATGGAAAAAATGATATATCAATTTTAAATTGTGAAGGTATGGTTCGGATAATTTTCGATTACTTTTGACAATAATGATTAAATTGTTTTGGTAAGATTTAATATGTAAACTGGGTTTTGAATTTCAGAAAAATGAAAACAATTGGATGTTAAATGTAGGTTGGAAAAGGAAAAATGAAATGAAATTTCCGTTCTTACGTAAGTGTGCTGAATTATTCGGTAATCCTCAACAGGTAAGTACTTACTTACCACGAATTATTTCTACTAGTACACAATATTTACCAACAGCGACGAATTTTCTATAAAAAATACTTACACTTGGTCGAAATCCCAAAAGGTTGGTAAGTAACACAGGGTCGATGGTAAAATTGATATGTATTGACTTTTGATTCAATTAATGCGTGATGGTCGCTTAATAATTTATGTTTTGTGATGAAAACTCAATTGTTAATTGTTAGTTAACCGATGTCACGACTGATCGATGCGCCAGTACAAACTGAACTTTAGTAGGAACAAACTCAAACTTAAATTCAATATTATGTAAATATAATAATTACAAAGTTTTTCATGAAAAGTAACCACACCAATAAAAAGAAGATGAACGACTCGTAGCTTAAGTATGGGTATCCCACCTCGCAATACAAATGATGAATAATTATGGAAATCCCCAATTCATACACTAAAGTCATTCAATCAACTTCGGTTGGTTGAATTCGAAATATAATTGTACTGAAAGAAAACTTGTTCAATTCGTATGTAAATATTCACAGAGGGATATCGAAGTATGAGTTGAATTACCGAAGAAAGGGCCTTACTGACAAGTAAGATATTCAAAGTTTTGTAAAAGGTTCACAAAGAAAATTAATTATTCAAGAGGGAACTCAGTACTCATGACCATGACCATTTACTTGAATTCTACCGATGAATAGTTAACACTCAGTCACATAAAATAATTCTAATTCAAAATAATCAGCTTCAAGTGGCTGCTGTTCTGCCTGAATAATTATCTATCTCTACACCACTGATTATGACCTCAACCCTTCGTCATTGAATTACTACAAAGTAATTTGTTATGAATAGTTAATTCAATTTATGTATCTATTCTCGAAACGAAAGTTAGAATTGTAAAATCAGAAAAAAATTAAATTTTAGTACATAAAAGTCACGACCGCCCGGTCAAGTTCTTTACACGTGAAAGAAATGAATATCATTTAATGTAACTATTGTAATTTATTTAATTTCAGGGTTGGTGTTACTTTAGATGGTGTAGTGACTACGCTTGGCAGTGACGGTAGGGTCACACACAACTAAACCACTCATGCGGCCTTTCAGCCTTTCTATTCTACTCTAATTTCCCTAGCTGAATAATAATATAATTAGTCTTACTTAAATATATTATTATTTTAGTTGTACCATTTTCCAGGACTAATCCCTCGATGACAACGAAATGATACGACGAATGACCAGCTGAAGGATTATGCTTCTACAAGACTGCTACTAAACTGGACTAATGAGCTCCTTCTGAATAAATTGAAGCTGCTGTCCCTTTGAGAAAAATGATGAGCTCCTTTGAGGAAATAAGTTATGTAAAACTGCTATGCTTGTCCGATGCTGCTTACTGGAAACTAATGCACCGTCTAAAATGAAGGAATGAAAAATGAATAAATAAAATAATTTATGCCTCACTATCTCCCTTCAAATAATGCATCCAGTATTAAAATGTAATTTTCAGTTAGTTGTGCCAATCTCTCCTTCCACTTCCTACCTCCTGTTCCCGTTGTCCGTGGTCACCAATATATTAATATGTAACTATATATGTATATATGCCTCGCCACAAAGTAACTGCCGTAAATACTACCCACCGAAAAAATCTCTAAAAATCGTAAACTTCACTCTATTGTGCCACCGCAAAATCTATTCAAACTCATTAAAACTCACAAAAATCTCTTCAAAAATTATGTAGCACCATTTGAAATGGAATGCCACATTTTATCGTCCCACTCCTAAAAATACTCCTCAAACACTCAAACAAAACTCTCACAACTTGTCAAAAATTCCTAAAAACCTTCCTACCCGAATCTCCCAAAATTTCCGGCCGAAAATTCTGAAAAATCCTAACTATTTTCGGAACTATAAAGGGAAAGCCCCGCACCTTCTAACATGGAGGGTTTCCGACGTCCTCCAAGTTATTAGGAAGTTTCCCCTTATACTTCCAAATAGTTATTCAATCCCTCTCCAAAATTCCCTAAACTCCGAATAGAATGAATGCCACTTTTGACCCTTCTGCTACACACTTTAAAAACATTAATTCAACAAATATTTATGGCAGAATATACATAATATGTCGGTGCGCGCGTACCTATATTATGTCTAAGTTTGATTTCCGCCATGTATGTACTCCTAAATATTATTTTCGGGCAAATGAATATTTATGAACACTTAAAATAAATAAATTATGACGAAATGCTATCATGTGGTCATGGTCTATGGCTTATTTTAATTATATTTCACTCATTCGCATGTTCGGATTAGGTACATATCTACTCCGTTACATCTCATACAAAATCTCATTTAAAACATTTATGACGTATTGATGGACACATAACTCTATTTTACGAATATACGACATTGTGATAATATTACGAATATTCAATATTAATAACATTGCATAATTTTAATTGTAATTATATATTTACCTTGCTTATGGTTAACACTGACGGAACTAGGAACGGCCTCGGGATTCAACGGATGATTCAACTTCTAAACTTATGGCCAAATGATTACTTTTGAAATGACCTTCAATTTTATGTTCAAACTGGTCTTTGGAACTCGAGGTTAATTTTAAGTTTACTTTAACTTTTAAATTCCCAAGAAAGGGAAAATCGAAAGAAAAATAGAAAAGGGAATGAAAAGAAACTACCACTACTGACTCTTACTACGGACAAGCCTTATCCCTTCTGCTTCCTCTTCAAAATCTGGCTGGAGACTGAGCTGACTTACTGGCACTGGCCATTACCAAAAACATAACACTTTTGGAATGGCGTCTTTGCCGATGGCTAAATTCTTTTGTCCTGCTCCCTTTTCCCTCCAACTCCAATCCACATCCCTTAATTTCTCTTAATCCACCTACCATCCCTATTATATGTCTCGAGGTTCGTTCCCCACTTCCGTAAGAGTGCACTCCCAACAATATATTTGTATTTGTGGTAGGAGTTCGAACACTGCCGACTATTCCGGTCTTAAATGCATGTAAGCCGGACATACTACACACAAAATCAGCAATAATTTAAGTAATACAACATGTTTTCCCTATAATCGTAAGCTGATATTAAAGAATAACACATACTACTTATGTATGGACTCGTATGATACTTTTCAGTTTTCAAGTTCAAGCAAATGTCAAAAGGACACATTTAACATAATAATAGTTGTATAATAATTATTCTTGTTCCAAAATGAATGTATGTACCTACTCAAATTTAATTGTAATTAGTCAAATCATTCACAGATAAACGGCATATCTGGTACATAACAACAATATCGTCGGAGAAGAGCAAAAAGGACCCATGTCCAGCTAGACAAAAAATAGTTATAATCATAAAAGCATGGAAATAGAACATTTTGCATTTTTCCAAAAACATGTAAATTGAACGTTTTGCACTTTTCAAAAACATGTAAATAGAACTTTTTGCACTTTTCAAAAACTTGTAAACAGAACATTTTGCACTTTTCAAAAACATGTAAATAGAACATTTTGAACTTTTCAAAAGCATGTAAATAAAACATTTTGCACTTTTCAAAAACTCGTATTAAGCATTTAACGTACCGTATTTTCTCTGATAGTACGCCCCGCGTACTATCAAAACTCGAGCTCCGACCCCCCGCGTACTACTAGAGACCCGCGCATTAATAGAGACCCGCGTATTACTCAATTTTCAAAAAATCAGGCCTAAATTTAGTTCCAAAATTTCAATGAAAAATCAGATTTATTGCCGGTTCCCAGAAATTACAAGTGTAAAGGTACATTGTACATGTATTACTGCATACGATAAGAGATAAACTAAAAAAATATTTTGTGACAAGGGAGCGGAATCAGAATCAGACTCACTATCAGTGAACACGCTCTTGTAATTCAAACTTTCTGCATCACTCTCTTCTTCGTCTTTATCACTCTTCTCTTCGTCTTCATCACTCTTCTCTTCGTCTTCATCACTATTTTCTTCATCATTGCCCAAACTATGAACATCACATTCTTCATCCGATGCATCTGCTGAATCTTCAATCTCATACACAAACGTTTTATTTTCGTCATCGCGGTAGTTTTGCAAAATACCCCAAGCTGCCCTGCAGAGTTCTCCAGGCTTGATACAATGTATCAGATGATCCTCAGATCCTGATGTGGCTGTAGTAAGAGCGCAGTATTTAAACGAAAGCGCGCATGAAGGCTATCGATGATCTCTCGATGCCGTCGATGTTCTTCGAGGGTATGACGTCATACCCCGCGTACTATGAGAGACCCGCGTACTATTCAATCTAGAGCTCCGACCCCCCGCGTACTATTAGAGACCCGCGCACTATTAGAGACCCGCGTACTACTAGAGCAAATACGGTATTTATCTCATTCGTTCTGTTCTTGTGGACTTAAATAGCTCATTTTAATTCTAGCTTAAACTGGATATGGGTCATTTTGATTCTTCACAGACAATATTATGTATCAATTTTGATTGGTTACTATGGCATTGAAGAAATTAATTGACTATCAGGGATTTCCCTTCATGTCACAAAACATGTACATAAATAAGCGTTTAAATTTGGTGGTTCTCATATTATGAAATCAAAAATGACATGCCAACTTTAAATATTAAAACTAATATGTACTAATACCTACACGGCCCGGAAATTTAAAGTTGTTGTCAATCTGAGTAAACATAAATAATAACTTAATTGAAGTAAAATATTAAATAAGTGGCTCGCATAAAACTAATATGTAATCCCAAGTCACAAAGCGTCCGTCCAACCCTACTGACGATAGGAAATTGCTGTGTAAACAATTTATATAGACATTTATATCTTAATGAGATTGTTACGTCATTAACGATAATAATACGCGTATTGATCCTGTATTAATTGCTTTAATAGCATTATTTCACTGCCCTTCAAAAACTTTTTCAAATGTTGTAAATAAGTTACGATTCTATGTTTACAGTATATAATTTATGTAACTAAGGATTAGATGAGCATTCTTAATTTTAATCATTATTTTTGTCTACGTTGCCCTGTTTTTGTTTGGCCATAACAATAATTACATTATAATGTTATGAATCTCTTTTTGAATTTATTAAAATCATAATTTCATATTAATTTACCTTTAAGTAAAATCAAGATTAAATATTAACTTTAATTAAGCACAATTTAACATTTAATTGGAAGTTTGGAAGTATGCAAAATGTATGGACACAAAATGTATGGAGTACACTTAAATTAATCAGCTTTAATTTTTAAATAACTAGCTTTTTTTTTAAATTTTATAATTGTAAATTTATAAAGTGAACTTGTCACATTTCGTCACAAACATTAAAATGTTGGTTTTGTAATTTGTTCAAATTGCTTGGGCTGAACTTTGATCTTTACCATGCAACACAGTGACGAATACTGTAAACAACTCTTCATATAAGTAAACATGCTAATACCAAATATCCTGTAATAATGCATGGGTCTGTATTAGTACAGACAGATACGCCGGTTTGTAGAAAGATATTATACGGTCTTATGTGCATACATATTGACAATGAATATAATAGAAACCTACAGTAATTACAGTAGGAGTGGAGTATCCATAAATAATGAATAGCCATCTGTGTAACATGTGCTTCTATTAAATAATTATTCATCGTTAAAGTATCTATGTAATTACGTTACGTTCAATATTTATATGTACCTACCTCTATGACTGTGCGATCCATCGTACTACAACTTGTGGTATGCAAGGAAGAAAGATTGTAATTGCCTAATTTCAAATGCATCAAAAGAAATGAACCGGTTTATATACAAAACGACCAAACGTAAACTAAACATAACAATTTTCAATAATAAATGTAAATTTATCTTCGCTTGTAAGTAAAGATAGTTAATCTCACCTCACCTCACCCCACCGCACACTGATCTCTAAGCAGTGATCTAGATTACCTATATCTATCACCTATCTCCATAATATCGTTAGATCTTGGGATCCCTCACACAAGTACACTTCACATTTACGTCAACTTGCGACAGTAGTAATTACACATAGTTGCATAATTATACTCAAATTAGCATATAGTAATATTATCTATTTTTTATTGTCCCCCATCGCAGCATCACAATCATAACATAGCTGTGTACTTATCCTGATTGATTCAGTGGGAATATCAGGAAGTCTTCTCTGTTGCACAATAATATGCTATGTATCATCCAGTCAGGAAAAAATGTAAATAAAAACTATACAGTCTACTTACAACTATTTACGACTAATTTGCATACAATATTGTAAACTTATTGCGGTCAATAGTTTTTAGTTAAGGTAATCTTCGCCTTTGTGTCTTCGTACGTATGTAATCAAGCAAGTACATACAAACGATTAGATTAGGTTAGATTACATAGGCAGATTGTATAGTTGTTTTGGATTTTTGAATCTTAATTCTTGCTAATATATACCCAAATTCATTCACATTTATAAATTCTAGCTAATTCTTGTGGACCAGGACTGACCAGTGGACGTCGCCACACGTACGTGGTTTAAAAAATCAAATCATTTATTTTTTATACGTCTGCATTCAGTACATATTTGAAAGTAAGATATCGTCTGTGAAGAACAAAAATGACTCATTTCCAATTTAAGCTAGAATCAAAATGAGCTATGTCATAAAAACAAAATAAGAAACATGCTTAAAATTGATAATTAGGAGTTTTTGAAAAACGTAAAGTGTTCTATTTTCATGTTTTTGAAAAGGTGGAAAATTTTCTAATTCCATGTTTTTGTAAAGGCTCAAAATGTTCTAATTTCATGTTTTCGAAAAGGTGCAAAAATTTTTAATTCCACGTGTTTCAAAACAGCAAAATGTTGTATTTAAATGCTTTCAAGACTTTGAATATTTTTGTAGATAGTTAATATTGTTTTTAGCTAAAAATGGATATGGGTCATTTTGGTTCTTCATGGACGATATAGTAGATAGGTATAGGTAGGTGTTATTGTCTTCAACTGTCTTTCAGGTACTATGTAGGTAATTAATTTTTCTAATAAAATACTAAAATACGTTTAAATAATTACGCCTCATTCATGATGTAATTTATGCAGATATTGCATTAGTATCTGTCCAGTTTTCATCAAGTTCAAGATCAAACCATCAAACTACCCAAACTAGTGGATATACAGTATAGCTATGGAATAATATGGAATAACGTGCATATAAGTATGCCAACGTATAGGCTTCACTATTAAAAGTGTAGTAACGTAACATAAAACAATGTTACGTGAAAAGTAACTAGGTACCTGTAAACAACCCCCTGAATTTAGACGACCAGCATACGTCATACGATAACGATAACCTTATTACGTTTAACTACTTACACTACGACACAATTAATTATATACAAAGACCAACAACTTTAAAAAATAAATACACACATGATACGACCGACAGCATGAATAATTATTGTGCATGAAATCTTTTTAAAAAAATCTATATAAAATAGAACAACTGGAACAAATTCACAGAATAATAAACAAAAAATCAGACTGCGAATTTAAATTCATAATAATATTAAAGCATTCATTTATATATATTTTTTGCAACAAAAAAGTGTCCAAAAAATTATGTAAATTCCGTTGCGAATTCCATTCATAGTGAATTCCTAAGTACTAATTGTTAACTGCATTTATGGGCATAGAGGGAAATATTTTGTATAACCCAAAACGAAATAAATCCAGTGCAGACAAACATTTTTGAGAGTTGAGATTCTGAGATCAGTAGTTCCTTGTCCATGTGACCTATATAAAGGGAGGTTAGACTCCAGAAAAGTAATTAGAAACATTGAAGCAGCGGACAGACAACAGAGTCGCAGTCGAAATACGAAAATTAAGCTTGTGAATTTTCCACTTGTTTTATTTGAGCCAGTTTCTTTTGGGAACTTTTAACGAAAAATTTACTATACTAATACAGACATTAACATGAGAGGCTTAATCTCTTTTACGATTTTGTGTACGATCGGTGCTCTTGCAACCGTCCTAGCTGAGCCACCACCACCAGGGAACCAATATCTTTTACCTACCTACCCACATCGTGACTATTACCAGAAAGCCATCTTCAAACTCCCGACGCCCACCTACGTCCTCGACTACAATAATTTCCACTACCAACAAATTCATCATGTGAAACAACCCGTTGTTCTGTTCCAGAAAAAAATCATTTATCAACTTCCAGCTCCCACAACGACGACGACGACGACCACAACCACCGAAAGACCTTATGGTCCTATTTACTTGCCCCCAACAGAAGCACCTGCTGATGATGGTCAAGAAATTAATCTTGAATACCTTCCACCCTTCCACCGACCACCACCAACAACAACAACTGAAGCTCCAACAGCTGGCTATTATTACCGAAAACCACATTCTTCCCTTCCAAGAATCACATACAATGGAAGATTTTAAATATTAATCTACATAGTCCACAACTTTTAATTTTAATTTTAATCCAGTTAACTGACTAAGCGTATGAGAAGCTCACCTAACTGTATATAAGTGCCTAATTACTTTATTAATGTTCATTGGAAGGGGTCAGTTTATTCATTTAAGAATGTAATTACTTATGCCTACATACGTTATAATACTGTAATAGTAACATCAATTTAATGAGATTCTTGAAATGTATTCTGGTATTTGTAATGTGTACGTACTAACGATAAGATATATACATGTTTTACTTTTGATATTTTTTTTCGATGATAGCTGTGTACGTAAAAGATACAGCTAATAATAAATTACTATTAAAAATCAATTCATTTTGTACACTTGCCATATCTTCCATTGCAATAATTATTATTATTGTAAATTAGCATTTTGATATAAAATTGAGAGACAGGTAACTTCATTCAAAATCAAACGTGACAATGTTCACCGATGAGAACAAGCCAAGAAGGACTCGCTAGTCAGTAACCTTATACGGTTATTCGTGAATTGCATCCCATTGCAATTAGCATAAAATACATTAGAATTTATTTTAACTACAAATATTAAAATATGCCAGTTGTTTTACCTATATTACATTAACATAATTGTAGATACATATAATGAATGGTATATACCAGGACTAAAAATAGCCATGGTCCGTAAATGATGTCGTCACTAACTAGGTGGGTGGGTGGATGCTACAACATCTCTATTTAAACCCATGTTTAAAAAGTTGTCATTCTATTGTTAGGGTGAGTGGGTCTGTCAGAAAAAGACATGTCATCGATGACATCATTAATGGACCATGACCTAGTTTACATGCGCCAGTAAAATGTGAAATAAGAAAATGTGGCATAATAAAACAGAACTTAAAATTCCGCATTTTATTAATCCACATTTAGTAAAGCGTTTACATGCCGATGTAAAATGTGGCATAACATACAGCAAGGATAACAATGAAAGCTTGAAACGGCGCGCGTTATTTTGAAACCGCCCTTATTCTACATGTTTCCACTTATCCTACCTCGAAAAAGTGGAATATACTATGCCACATTTTATTTCACCTGTGACGTCATATTCCACATTTGATCTAATTCCGCATTCCTGCGCGTTTACATGCACTACCAATGTAGAATTTAAAAAGTCGAATAAAGCCTTTATTCCACATTTTATTCCACTTTTCCTTGCATGTAAACTAGCTGCATCATGTCAGGTCGTGATATCTTTTTTTCGGCTTTCAAAGTCCTATATGTTAAATATGTACCATTTGAATAAAGTTAACGCAATCTCATCGCGTTCAAAGTGAAGATAAGAAACTCCATCTTTTACCCAAAAGCAAGTATAGTCAAGGGCGACGCCGGACAAAAACGGTGTCTCCCAAAACCAAATCTTATTACCCACCCGCATCATTCCATATATTAATAAAGCATTGAAGAAATGTACGCTTGACTTGGATGGACGGGGGCTTTCAGCAACCTATGCACGTGGTAACTGGTAACTGGCAATTGAAAGCGAACTTGTGTGTTTAATAAAGTGAAGTGTTCCGAAGTAAATCCTGTATTTTGGCTCCTCTGGATCAAGCGTAATATTATTATGTTGTAATATTTCAAAGGTAATTTTTAAGGGAAAAATTAATAGTAATTCAAACAGTACAACTGTAAAATGTAAAGTAGGTAATTAGGTACAAGTTCATCTGTTCTCACCAGTCACCAGTCCGTTTACCGTCATAGTTACGTTACCATTTGGCATGCGAAAACCATTGTCGATTGTGCAAAGAACTAGCCGGTCCGACTAGGCGACAACTGTTGTGTCTTTATCATGTAAATAAATATCGCACTCTGTCAGCAGTACAGTTGTACAGTATCAGTTTATTACCAAGTACTGGAGCTTGTCAACACTAATCGACTGGCCGAGGAAAAGAAAGCCACAAAATCATGTCGTCTAGCGATTCTGATGGCATTAGCGAAATTAGTGACATCAGTGACATTGATAGTAATTATGACATTGATGACGTCAATGACCATGGTGACCCCAACGACTCCGATTATAAATTGCCCTGCTGGGTGTCAACGATGAAGGATAAAAATGTAGAATTGGACATATTTCTACCAACTGGAATCGTGATTCCATTAAAAAAGTGGCCCACAAATCACACACTTGCTCAGATCAAAGGTTCGGATTTTTGGATATAGTTTATTTAGTGTATGGCTTTTCTTTAATCTAATGACAACGACTCTTTGTAAATGAGAAGTTACTGGTGACTGGTTTGAGTTACTAATCAATAATAAGAAAAATGAATTCCGTTTTTTTTCTTTTTCGAAAAGAAATCATTTGAATATTAACATTGTATGATATTATAATATGAAGTATACACATGATGATTCTTTGTGTAATTATTCCAGTTGCATGTAAGTTAATTATAAAATACATTGATACAGATGAAGTTTGGCGTGTCGGACTTGACTACCCGCTTTTTGAATTGATGCAACCAAAGTTCAAATATGTATTTCAGTCCGTGACTTCTAAAGGGGGGAAAGTAGAATTTATGGATGAAACAAAAAAGCTTTATGATTTAAATATCTTTCATCCACATTTGCAATTAATAGAGCTAAATGTTTCTATTGACGCCAAACTAGAGGAGGAAGTAAACGCTGGAATTTGTAAGTCTATAGTATAACTATTATTTTATTCACAGATGAATAAAGGTAAATCAAAGATCTTTGGTTTTAACTGTATCCGAATGTTGAATGTAAAGACTTATATAAAAAGATATTTCGGTTCCAACACTCGAGATTTAATATTAAGATAGGACAGACGACACAGTCAACAGTGCATTATTTAGGTTGAATATACTACTCAGCTAAAAAATAGAATCAGTTCTCATTACACCTGTGTATAAGTATATTAGTAAATATACTTATATATTAGCTAATGCTCAAGGTTATTTCCTTCCGTTTAAGTAATTAGAAGTACATTTTATACCTTACTGCGCTTTTTTTGCAGCTATTGCGTTAGGTATCCCGGTAGATCAACTGGATGATATAGATGTAGGGGAAGTAATAGAATTTCGTCGAAACAGCGTAAATTTCTCTAAGGGAATTGTCTACCGGCGAGATCAAGTGGTGGAAAATCTTGGAATGTATGCTTATTGCGCTAAGCTTGGAAAACAAATCAATGCCAATCACCGCGAGTATAAATATTTTGCTGATGGACATGAGGTCAAGGTATGGATCACCCCTACAGAATTTGCAACTGTCAAAGTTGACAAGGAAGCAAATGCTGACACAATCATTGAAGAAATATTTCGTAATCCTTCAGAGCAATGGCAATGTAATAAACTATTAAGCAGATCAGAGTACGTTCTGAAGGTATGTGGTGTTCAAGAATATTTACTTGGTTCATATCCCTTGAGAACATACAAAGTAAGCACATCCAAAACTCTATTTTGAATTATTCCTAGTTTCAAAACTATAATTTCTTCGTTCTTAAAATAGCTATCAAAATATTTTAGTTTTTGTACATTTGCAAAACTTTAATTTAATTAGTGACTTATTTAATAAACAGTACATCCAAAGTTGCGCTAGACGGAGCAAAATTCCCCAACTAAAATTTGCGGAGAAAAAACATCTTTACTCCCTTCTCCCGATTGAGCCATTTTTAATCCCGTCTTACTATCGGTATGGTCACTTTAAAACTCTGCAACTGAAAAAATAAATGTTATTAAAACAAAAGCACTAAACTTACACGCATTAATAATTGCAATCACTTGAATGAATAAAAATATAGACGAGAATATAGAACTAGGGAAGATGAAGTAACTGATGCTGCTCCAGCTCTTAATTTATGGAATATTGAGACTACCTTCAGTGTCTATGTTCTGTGTGCTACATTTATCGATGCATCTGATGATGTAAGTATGTAAATTCCGATTATAACTTATACACTTCTTATTTTACTTGTGCGATAACCAAATATAAGTTGTGCTTGCAATAAATCATTGACATATTTCTACTGTAATACCTTGGCAAACAGTAAATCTGGAAACTATTGGGAACGCGTGCTCTTTCAAAATGAATTATTGCCCATCGTAAAGGCAAAAAGAAATTAAACATGTACCTTGTTACTTTTGTATAAAAATAAATGATTTGGTTTTGGTTGATTCCAGTTGAACACTGTATGCCCTAAATTAATTGTTATAATTCTGTAGTAAAGTTTTATAGTATTCCAAAAATTGTTTAATTATAGATTTGTGTGAAATCCGCAATTTTTCAAGGGGATGCTCAAATTTCTAGTACCCAAGAAACGGCCTGGGTGCCACATGATAGTCCAAAGTGGAATGAATATCTCAAGTTTGAATTGAGTGTTAAGGATTTACCTCGATGTGCTCGATTATGTATCTCCTTATGTAGTGTGCCATGCAACAAAAACGGACAGGTAGGTGGTACGGAAATAAAAATACCGATTTTCGGATCAGAAACTGGTGATTGCAAGGCAAGGCTGTCGAACCCCTGACGTGTGCATTTGGTGGCGGGGACATGAAGTTGTTCCGACTGCTTTGCCCAGCTATCTCAACTTTTTATTGGACAATAAGTCAAAAATGGGCAGGTCCCAGTTTGAAGCGTTTCCACTATATCTTTTCAAAATGGTTGAAAAGATGTTGCTGCTTTAAAAAGTTTTATATATTTCGTATTAACTATATTTTCTTTCATCATCTTCACAGCTTTTAATAATTGAATGAATATACATATCAACTACTGTAGGATGAAGTACGCGTGATTGCTTGGGGAAATATCAATTTATTTAATTTTCGTGGAAAACTGATTGCTGGAAAATTTGAATTAGACCTTATACGCGCGCCGACGTCTGAGAATTCCACTTCCATTTTTTATCCTCTAGGAGTTCCTGTTATGAAACGTTAGTACCTACTTGAATTTATAATTTTTTAGGGAACTGAATTATGTAAGTACTTAGTTATTACTTCATACTATTAAAATTTATGTGGTACATTTAAATGCTCATTTCCAATATTGAACGGAAGTGAGTGGAATATTTGAAAATATTGAATGAAAATGTTTTAATAGGTGCCAATTTGGATGTTGCTTCCTTGAAATTAGAATTCAATCATAGTTTTGGCCCAGTGCAGTTTCCCCGTTTGCTGGACATGCTTGATATAGCAAAAAATGCGAATTCTGCTAGCGGTGCTGAACTTAAAGCACCTGCTGTAACTACTGAAGAGGAAGTAAGTTCATTCGTACCTACATAATTTATGTTTCATACACAAATTGTAATTTTAATTTGTAGCAAGCATATTGCCAACAAAATAACTTGATTAAATTTGCATTCGCTATACCTACTTATGTTGAGCTAAATTAGTTATCACCAGCTTATTATTTTGATCAGTTATTGATTTCGGTTTTAAATACGTCTTCTGTTAATTTTTTTAATATTATGTACTGTTTTTGTAGACATACTTGAAAGACTTATGTAGCCGTGATGCCTTGTGTGAATTTTCCGATCAAGACAAGGAACTTATTTGGAAATGTAGAAAATATTGTTGCTGGAATTTGCCGAATGCTTTACCTTTCGTGGTGAGAGCTGTTAATTGGAGCTCCGTGGCACAAACTGCGCAGGTAAACATGGTAGTAGATGTATGGTACATATAGTTAATTCAGATTTACACGCAATCGCTCCGCTTTGGTATGTCTTCTTGCTTACACAAGACTACAAATTATCATCATGAATCCTGTAGAAGTATGTTTAACTTTTTTTTTCAGTTCTATCAAATCTTACAAGACTGGTTACCCATAAATTTGGAAACAGCACTGATGTTACTGGATTGTAAATGTGTAGATCTATATGTTCGTGAATTTGCTACCAAAAATATAGAACGTACTCTCCAAGACTCGGAAATTTCCGACTTACTCCTCCAGCTCGTTCAGTCATTAAAATATGAGCCCTACATTGAGTCTGCATTGGGAATGTTTTTGCTTCGGAAAGCTCTAACTAATCGGACTATCGGAAATTATTTTATGTGGCATGTACGGTCGGAGATAAATGTAATGTTTTCATCTTGGATTGACCTGAGGTTTGCACTACTTTTGGAAGCGTATTGTCGTGGTCTTTGCGGCCACTTGAAAGATGTTACCAAGCAAGTGGATGCTATAGAGAGATTGTCCCTGTTTGCCCTGAGTTTGAATGAAAGTTCGGGGGATGAGTATGGAATTGAGCTGATTAAAAAACAAGAGGAATTTTTGAAAGCTTTAGAAAATATGAAAAACCCAGTGTGTCCAAATGTTGATTTAGGATGTTTGAATGTAGAACGTTGCAAAATTCTCAGCTCTGCCAAGAAACCGCTGTGGCTGGAATGGAAGAACAAGGACCCCATAGCTTCGTGTATTGGTAATATTATATAGTTCAAGCTTTAGTTTTTATAAAAATAAAAGTAGTATTAATGCTTGGTACACCTAACATTTAAAATCAGAATTTGTGTAAGTTATATAAGTTTTTTATATAAGTTTATACTTTTAGTTTCATTTCAGTTCTAGTATCCCCTTTACGTGTACTTTATTTTACTCATAGGTACTCACAACATCCTAGTCCTACCTCTTAAAATCCTTCTCACACATTAATTATGTTGTTTGCAGGGCCCGAAGGAACAGCAGTAATTTATAAACTTGGTGACGACCTTCGTCAAGATATGCTTACTCTTCAGGTTAGTTTTAAGTCTGTTATGGTCTTGTTGAGCGAGACCTTGGATTTAAATTCGAGGGCTACCATAATTACATTATTCAGAAAATTAAATAGGCTTTAATGAATGTAAATATGAGTTGTTTTAACCAACTTGTAACTTTATGTAGGTGATTCGAACAATAGATGAGCTATGGAGGCAACATGGGATTGATTTAAATCTTGTTACTTACAATTGTGTGGCCACCGGAAAGGACGTTGGTTTGATCCAAGCGGTAATTTACTACCATTTATTTAAGCTTACTTTTCATGTTATTTGTGCAGGAATCTTGTTTTTAAAATATCGTAGGAGAAAGGTCCGCCTCATACACCAATGTTGAACACAAAGTTAAACCAAAGTTGTAAATTCTGTTCTGAAAAATGTAGCGTACCATTATAATCAGTTCTAATATGGGGTTGGGGTATAATTGTGTATATTAAACCGTTATAGGTCCCGAAATCACAAACAGTTTTCAAAATTCAGCGCAATGCTGGGACTTTAGGAGCTATCCAAGTAAACTCTGAGCCCTTGCATGAATTTCTGCGCCAAAAAAATACAGATGAAACCGAGTATTGTAGAGCTATAGAGAATTTTACCAAGTCTTGTGCTGGATATTGCGTCGTGACGTTTATTTTGGGTATGTCTGTTGTATTTTGAACTCCTCTTCATGCACAGATATGAATTTTAATTTTCTTAAACCAGTTTCGTGTCAAACAATAATCAAATTAATTTACTAAGTGACTAAGTTGATGTTGTCATAGGAATCGGAGATCGGCACCCCGACAATATCATGCTTACTGAATGTGGAAACATTTTCCACATAGACTTTGGTCATTTCTTGGGACATTTCAAAAGTAAATTTGGAATCTGTCGTGAGAGAGTCCCATTCGTTCTCACCGATGATTTTATAACTGTCATTGCCAAAGGAGAACCAGATCCTCACAAGAGTTCAGAATTCCAAGAGTTTCAGCAGCTTTGTGGTCGAGCGTATTTAATTTTAAGAAGACATGCCAATCTTCTAATAGCATTATTTACACTCATGCTTTACTCGGGAATTCCAGACTTGTCTGTTGACGACATAGAATATCTGAGAACTACTCTAGCTGTGGATAAAACTGAGGAAGATGCATTGGACTTTTTTCAGTCACGGTATAAGTGCTTTTAGAATTGAAATTCACAAATATTTATATTATTATAGATATGTATATCCGCTTCGTTAAGGAAAATAATTACTCCATGATCCTTTCATGAAGTTTCATGTGCAATAGTAATTCAACGTGCAGGAGGTGACATGCTAAAGACGAAACTATTGACTATTGACCGCAGTACGCAATAATAATGTATTTTTCCTCTTTCGTTTTCATTTTGCACACAGCTTCTGCGAGGCGTATGGAGGTGGTTGGACTACTAAATTGGATTGGTTTTTCCATTCATTGAAGCACATGTAATTGAATAATCTGGATTTTGAAGATAATTTCTAAAGGTTTCATTAGGAATATTCATTATTTGCTATACGATTGAATCTCATCTACCGTATTAAGTTTTATTATTATTTTATTCTGTTTGTGCTCATTCCAAGCCATTTATTAATAAACAGTACGACCTGCGATGATTTACTTACTAGTTAGTTTAAATTGTTCCTTATCTACTTATTAAGTTAATGCTTTTGATGTAAATCACTGTAGAATATGGCAGCAACATTGGCAGTTGGCAGTGATATAACACTTGTGCTGTATTTATGTGCGGATGTTTTGGGGTTATATTTGACATTATACTTCGTTTTTGTTTTGTTTTTTAGCACATGTATAGCTGCATTTTTTATAATCTTTACTTCCTGCAAGCTGCAACGTGTGTACTGAGCAAACACTAGTAGTTATGCTGTTGTAAAAAATACTACTACCTTGTAAGAATGTCTCCATGCCAAACAAGCATTACAATAATTATGTATTCTCTATGAAAAAAGTCGCGATAGCTGGTTAGGGCTGTCCAAACCCTGCCCGTGTCCATTTAGCTGCATGGATAATACGGAACTGAATATATTATTATTATTATTATTATTATTTCTTTGTTTCGTATTTAACTTGTACATACACAAAAGAGACACATAAAAATGTTTAATCAATCCTGAAAACAGTACATGTAGATAGAGAAAAAATAAAATCATAAAAATAAAAAATAAAAAAAAAAAATAAAAAATAAAAAATATATCATCGTCATAATTTAAGTTATAACTTCACATGAAAACATCCGTACGCAACTTCATTCAAAAGCCTAGTCTAGTAGTCCAGTGTTTATTTTATATAAAGATACCTGCTTCGGATGTTATTTTCGTAATGGTGCTTAAGTAACTTTAGTAACTGCAGTTTCAACAGCATTTAAAGAGAAAAAAACTTGCGGTTTAAGGGTTTCGTTATCAATTTCTATTATTACCAGTTATTTACGAATTTTCGAAACTACTTACCTACAGTAATAATAAGTACTTTTGCTTCAACTGGTAATGATGGGACTGCAAGTTAAGATGTGTCAACGTGGTCTACATCTGCACATAGTCTGAATTAAATTATTTACCGATTATTTGTGTTTTTTCATGGGGGTACGAATGACGGCAAACATTTTCAGTTTAATTTTTTTCCGACTCCATATGACCGGACATTACAGTCGACGAAACAATTCAAAATTCGAACTGCAGGTTTGGCGCCAAAACGTTTTTGAATTTTAAACTTCAGCATTGCCTAAATGGAGAAATTTACCTTTTTTGATCCATCGGCCCAACGTCAGTTTTTGTTTTTATTCAAATTTCAAAAGGTACTATCTGTTAAAAAGAGAAAAAAACGCTCTTTCTGAAACACTCTCCAGAATTATTTACCAACCAAGATTATGCATGTGATGAATTTTCAAAATTATAATATTTTAAAAATTTTGCATGCAGTATAGGTATGGGAAATGTGAAATCATCGTGTGTGAGTCAGCACTGCACTGTTTAGTGCGTGCGTTGCAGTCTTCGTGCAGTGTCTTCTAATTCAAGTGACATAATGGAAAACGAAATTTCCATAGAAGATGGAAATTGTTGTTTAGAGGCATGGGTGTACCAGCAAGAAGGTCTTGTTACCTTGGAGTCGGAAGAGTTACATACTGATACCTTATGATAGTGCGAACGGTAATTTAAGTTACAAGGGAACGGTTTTACATGTTAACCGCCAATTTTAAAACCTGCCACGTACAAAAATCAGGCTAGTTTTGAATAGCACAGATCCAAAGTAACTCGACAGCATTTTGCGTTTTTCGGTCACAGTGGCCCACCAAAGTTTTAAAAAATTCAAATTTTCATTTTTGATACCCTGTAGCTTCTACATTCCTAATCTGATTTTGAAAAAATTTGGTTTTTTCTAATCCTTAGACAGTTTTCTGAAAAGTTGTTTCAGGATTTTTAAAAATTCGAAAATTTGCATTTTTGTGGAAAAAAAAACAAAAACAAAATACTTCTGGGGTTCACTTTTATCAGTATTGTGACCTCGAAGTCATCTGGAGGGTTGTTATTAGATTTGATGGGAAGATTGCCGAGCCCCATTATTTGTGTATCGACAAGAACTTCGGTGACGGTCCTATTTCCCTTGTTTCTGTCTGTAACTTCCCAAATGATTCCTATTTTGAACTTAATCTTTTTAAACATTGGACTTTGCAATATTTTTCGCAAATTGAACTCTTGGCCAACTAAGAAGTAAAAGTTTTTATTCGATTTGATTTTCTCGTGGAAAAGATTGATTATATTAAATCTGGCATCAGGAAAAATCAAGTATGTACAATAGGGATACTTTTCAGCTTTAAACCTTAAAATATCCGTATTATTATTTATTTTATCTGTTTCCTCTTTGCGATTGAAGCGCTCAGTGTCAACACTTTCTAAGTTGATTCGAGTTGGATCATTTTTTGTGTCACCACAGTAACAGGCATACCCAAGTCTGCTAACTCCTTTATTTGAATAGAAAAATCACTTCAAATTCCTGTACCAGAAATGCTAGTGCACAAAATTTCGATATCACATTGTTGATGGTAGAGTTGCTTTTTCAGTATTTCACGCACTGAAATAAATCTCTTAATTGTTAAAATCACATCAAAGATATTTGAAGTTTCTAGGATACTCTGCTGTTGGAATATGGATGTGTCTTGTTGTATAAACTTTGACAGGCTAGATTTGAGCGTGAAAGAAGCATTAGTGGAATTAACATTACCACGTAACTGAGCCGTACGCTTTTCATTTTGTTTTTTGATGATTAATATATTATGTTAGTTTGTTTTTTATACTGATTTTGTAATAGCTTTTGTATATGCTGTTCTTGGTGTTCTGTTTATATAACTCGTTCCAACATGGAACTAGTCAAGGATTATTTGAATTAGTAGTATACTGAGATTTTCGAAGAAGAAAATATTATTAAACTACATTGTTTGTAAAATGAGAGATTTATATTGATACAGAATCAATTGCGGGTCAGGATTCTGCAATTCTGTCGTCCTAAAATTGACCATGTCATGCGGTAGTATAGATATAATATCTACTTTTACTTATCGTTAGAATTTTATTGATTCAATTCTTTGTCTTCT